>OW240920.1:31014382-31076267 GCA_933207985.1 Pelobates cultripes | reverse complement strand
CAGAGCACTCTGATTGGTGGATTTCAAACCATCCAGAGTGCTCTGAGCCTAATTGCAGGGTAAAGCAAGGTTTTATAAGCTCTTCCCGTCCTGCAGAGCTCAGTTCGCGCCGAGCCCCGCCAGAAGATGGATTATTTTTTTGCGCTCGTTTTTTTTTTTAATTGCATCAGTTATTATGGTTTTTTATTTGGCCTTTTTGGGGGCTGAAAAAAGAAGATTTAGAAGAAAGAAAACATCGAATGGTAAGTTTTATTTTTTTTTACAGGTACTTAGTTAAAGGTCCCCCCCTCATTATTTTTAGTGTGAGGGGGGTAGGTAGGGGGTTATTTTTTTTTGGGGGGGAGGGGGTGACTAGGGTTTTGGGGACCCCTAGTCACCTGGGGGGGAACATTTTTTTAGGACCCCCACCCGCCACTCAGGGGTGGGGGCCGGGGGGAGGACATTAGGTCCCCCCCTTTTTAGTATTTAGGGCCCCCACCCGCCGCTCAGGGGTGGGGGCCGGTGGGAGGACCTTAGGTCCCCCCATTGTGATTTATTTGCCCCCACCCACCGCTCAGGGGTGGGGGCCGGGGGGGAGGACATTAGGTCCCCCCCTTTTAGTATTTAGGGCCCCCACCCGCCGCTCAGGGGTGGGGCCGGGGGGGAGGACATTAGGTCCCCCCCACTGTGATTTATTTGCCCCCACCCACCAGCCAGGGTGGGGCTGGGAGGACACAGGGGTCCCCCCTTTAGAGGGTCCCCACCCGCCGCTCAGGAGTGGGGGCCAGGGGGAGGACCTTAGGTCCCCCCCCTTTTAGTATTTAGGGCCCCCACCCGCCGCTCAGGGGTGGGGGCCAGGGGGGAGGACCTTAGGTCCCCCCCTTCTTAGTATTTAGGGCCCCCACCCACCACTCAGGGGTGGGGGCCGGGGGGGACAGAAGTTCCCCCCTATTGTTTTTTTTAGGGCCCCCACCCACCGCTCAGGGGTGGGGGCCGGGGGGAGGACAGTAGGTCCCCCCTCATATCATTGAGTAAACTTTGACAACCCCCACCCCTGAGCGGCGGGTGGGGGGGTTGTCAAAGTTTACTCAATGATATGGAATAGGGGGCGGACCGAACATCGCATATGTTCGCCAGCCGTGGCGAACGCGAACAAGCGATGTTCGCCGGGAACTATGCGCCGGCGAACTGTTCGGGACATCTCTACTAGTGATAACTCCACTGGCCACTACTCAGATGGCTGTTAGAGATCCTTCCTGGGTCATGGCTGCCTAAAATGCATCCAAACATTCAGTGTATCCACCCTTTGCATGCATACACTGAACTTTCCTCATAGAGATGCATTGATTCAATTCATCTCTATGAGGAGATGCTGATTGGCCAGGGCTGTGATTGAATCATGCTGGCTCTGCCCCTGATCTGCCTATTTGTCAGTCTCAGCCAATCCTATGGGGAAGCATTGCGATTGAATCAGGCTACCAATTCTGGTGATGAAGGAAACACTGACAAAGCAAGCAGTTGCAGACTTGAATACCAGTAAGATTTTACTATATTTAGGGAGGCATGAGGGGACCAGGGTGGCTAGATGGTGGTTTTAACCCTATCAGGTCAGGAATACATTTTTGTATTCCTGACCATATAGTGCTCCTTTCGGTGTTCCTTTAAGTATTAGACCAAGGTCAGTTGCAGCATCTTCATTTTCATTAATCTCAACTATTGTATGCATAATTAAACGGTACAATGTGTTATACAGATAATGTGGGGAGGGCGGGAGGCAGGCTGTCAATGTGTACATTTTATATTTTCATTCAAATTAATTCAACTATTATGGCTAAATATGTTACATTTACTTTATGAATTATTCATAATTCATTCTTTATTAAATGGCTCCACATGGATATTTTGATCAGTTCAATGCTTTACTTGTACCTTCAGAAACAATTGGAAACCATAATACATTTTGTGAATCAGAAATGCTAAGCTTAAGGGATCGGAAGACGAAACACTAAAATCACAAAGTGCTTTGGCATTCAAAAATCCTTACTGTCATCCTGGATTAAACAGATCCTGTATATAATATAACATGTGCATATTATTCAAATTAAAGGGGGAAGCACACCTGGAAGCGTAGCAGTTTGGGAGAATGTTTCCAGTTTGGCTAATTTGAACTTAAACTTAAAATTCACCTGAAATTCCCATAAAATATAAATTTGCATTTAAGTAAGCCTTTGCAAGCATTTTCCTTTTTCCCCAGCCCTGATTTTCTAATCAAAGACTTCCCAATGCAGCTCAATGAGAAGTCTTTGCAAGGCAGGTGCTCTGAGTAATTCCTGTCTCTTGAGTTTACCTCCACTGTACTAAACAACCAGGAAGTAACAGGACCAGTTGTTTGACTGACAGCCAAGGGGGTGTAACAAAGTTAATTTATAAAAATGCCAATTTCTTTATAAATCTACAATTTTTATAAAACTAAAATAGAAGGACATATTCTTCACAGATAAAGTACTTCAGCAAGCTTACATGCTTTAGGTGTGAAGAGTGTTACTTTAAAGTTAAGGTAGACCTATAATTTGTCATAGAACAATAAGATACACAAGTATTTTAAATTGCTGCAGTTGGGAGATTCTAGGCTAATATGTGGGGTTTTTTTTAGAATATTTCAGCTGTTAAATGAAATTGAAGACTTTTGTGCTAATGTCGTGTGTTTTCCTGCTATGGTGTTTAACTTTCACCTCCCTAGTGATACAGTACATTTCCATTTTGCTGTACTGCCAAAGCAGTATTCCGAAAGATGCTAGTGTAAGCATGTGTTAAGTTTTAGTATCCCAATCAATATGAAATGCTGTCCCTATGGTGCCAAAGCCTTGGCAGGTACTCGTGTTTGCACAGACAGCTGCAATTGTTTAGCAAATGCTCAAAAATGGTAATACTTATAGACATCACTTATTTCAAAAAAGCAAAGGATGTTTATTTTTTCCTACTTCTTAATTGCTGGTTTCTGCATTGTGTGATGTTAAAATTCTTGCTGTCATTCGATCCTTGAAAGAAAACACTACAGAGAAACTACAGAGAAGTGCTGTGGGCATTGTCCAAGTTTAGGATATCTTGTTTATATTGTTTACTGACAGTTTCGTCAGGAACAGCAAATCCTTGAGCAATATCTTTAATTACCCGTGCTGTAGAAAACAGCAACACGGACAAGAGTTTATCTGTAGGTTATGGCAAGGATCATTGGGAAATGTTAGTGAATGTAAAATAATATGCCTATTTATTAAAATGATATCTTGCACTCTGTTTGACTATTGAAAACACAGAAACAGGAGCAAGCTGCGCTAAAAAATATCAATGAAAGACTAGTGTATAAAGCATAAACACAGCATAAAGAAAGCTTACAACCTCCCTCCCAAGGAGAAACTCACCATTCTGTTACTAGAAAAAGAAATGGCAGTCTGCTTTACTAGAAATAGAGTGGTGTATTTCTATATGCGAGAGTTTTCTGCTTTCCTTATGCTGAGTTTGATATATGATTTTAGGATAAGCTTTATTTCTGACACCCCCATGCACTTAAACAGAGTTATTTACTAAAGAGAGAATACAAAGTAAATTTAACATTTAAAGGGACACTGGGGTCACCAGAACAATTACAGCTTATTGTATTTGTTTTGGTGGGTATGATCATTCCCTTCAGGCTTTTTGCAGTAAACACTGTATTTCAGGGAAAATGCAGTGTTTAATTACAGCATAGTGATAATTCCACTGGTCACTTCACATATGGCTGCTAGATGTGCTTCATGGGGCAGTGCTGCACAGTGTGGCTGACACTCAGTGTCTCCACCCTCTGCAGGGAGAAACTGAACTTTCCTCATAGAGATGCATTGAATTAATGGATCTGTATGAGGAGATGCTGATTGGCCAGGGCTGTGTTTGACTTGTTCTGGCTCTGACCCTGATCTGCCTCCTTGACAGTCTCAAGGCCTATGGGGAATCATTGTTATTGGCTCAGTGTCAGGATTACAGAATGATCCAGCACGTAGAATTGTGTAACACAGAGGACTGACAGGTAATGTATACTGGACCTTAGAATGGCCAGACTAACGTACAAAAGAATAGTCAGGAATAGCAAAGGTCAAGGGATACAGAAAAAGACAAAACGATAAGGAAAAGCCAGGAGTCAGGGATGCCAGAAAACAGGGAAGTCAAAAACAATGCCAAAGTCAAATAACCAGAATAACCAAAATCAATAACGCGCTCTCGGACAACCACAAGGGAAACCACTACAGGGCACTGAGCAGGATGAGAACTGGGCCTAAATACCCCTCCTCTAGATCTGATAGGCTGTAACCGACCTTTGACCCCAAAGGCAGTTACCAGGTTCCCATATGCATAATTGCTGCTCAGCATTAACCCTTCTGTGGATTTGGTTGCTGCTTGGCACAACTTTTCATGAGTGGACAGTAAATGCCATTAACTACATTTTTATAAATGGATGAATACGTGACACTCAGACCACCACTTCTGGTTATATCAGCAGACAGCAGGCAGGTCAGGGGAGAGGCAGTAGCTGCATACTTGAATACGAGTAAGCTTTTACTATATTTAGGGAGGCAAGAGGGGGCCATGGGAGGCTAGATGATGGCTTTAACACTATAGGGTGAGGAATACATGATTGTGTTTCTGACCCTATAGTATTCCTTTAAGACCAAAATAGCTGAATGGGAATCATAGCTGACTTAATATTTCCAGTTTTGCTATTTTGATCTTAAATTGAAAATTCACTTTCAATAGGGTCATCGGGTGAAGGCTATTATCAGAGGCGTAACTAGAAACCACGGGGCTCTGGTGCAAAAATTGCCCTGGGGCCCTCCATACATCTACCCCCGCCACCCCTCCATATGTTTACCCTCTCCCTCCCATACGTCCCCCCAACACACATGCAGGCTAACAGATACACATGCAGACACACACATAGACACATATATATATACAGACACACACACACACACATACTATAGGCACACAGATGCACACACACATACATACACACACAAACACACATTCACACACATACAACACACACAAACACACACACACATACATACAGAAACATACATACAAACACACACACACAGACACATACAGACAGACAAACACACACATACATGCATACAGACACACATACAGACACACATATACATACATACATACATACAGACAGACAGACATACATACAGACACACAGACAGAGAGACAGACATACACATAAATACAGACACATACACACATACATACAGACACACAGACAGACAAACTCACATGCATACAAACACATACATGCATACACACACAAATACACATACATACAAACACACACAAACACACACATACATACAGACACATATACAGACACATGCAGACAGACATACATACAAAATGTTTTAGTCACCCTCCTGTTTCCTACCTTTTAGGTGCAGGGGGGTGACTTTTCCTGGGGTCCAGTGGCTCGGCCTGATGGGAGTCAGAGTTCCCACTCTGACTTCCTCCTCTCATTCCTTCTGCTCTCTCTGATTGCTGGGTGGAAGTGACCCGGGCTGTCACTTCCTCCCAGCGCTGAACACATGTCAGGGGGCCAGTTGCACTGTTAAATCACTGTAGCGCTGACCAGACTCCCTGGAAATACATTGCCATCGGGTGTCCCTAACAGCATGGGCCACCCGATGGGCCCAGTCAATGTGACATTGGCAGCAATACCACGCGGGCTGGGGCTGCATTACTTAGACGGTGGGCACTGCAGTTGCAGGGGTCCGCAGGGCAGCCAGGACCCCTGGAGTGATGGGCCCGGTCGCAGCTGTGACCCTTGTGACCTCTGCGACCCCTGTGACTGCGGTAGTTTTGCCACTGGCTATTATAATATAGTTAGCACCTAGTGTTGTGTTCCCCTGGTCTTTACCTGTAGGTAGCGCACATGGTCCCTAATGTTGATATTAAAGAAGGGAGTATCTAACTTTCTTCCCATGGCCATTACTCAATTGATGGCTGGTGGAAGCCCTAATATAAAATTCAGGATGGTGGACCTAAATTATTTTCTTGAGACTTGTCTCTCAAAGTTCTCTGATTGGTTGGATTACTAATCAACCAAACAGAGTGTTCTTATTCCTACTGCATAGCATGGGAAATATTCCTATGCTTTGCAATAGCCCACATTGCATGGGAAAACTTTATAAGGGCTTTTCCCACTATTAGAGCTCAGTCTACATGGAGCCCTCAATGGGTGAAGATGGAATAATTTTATTATTAACTTTATTGTGGCATGTTTTACATTTTTTTTAGTATTTTTTGTTTCGATTTGGGTTAGAACAACTACAAGAAATAAGAATTCTGATGGTAAGTAAATTGTATTAGAATTATTGCATGTGGTCATGTATTTTATTAAAGCTAGTGCTTTGTGAATATTCCTTTCTTTGAATAGGGTTCAGATACGAAAGCACTGTTTGCAGTCTGGACACCGAATGCATCTTGGTGATTGCTGCAGATTTGCTTAGGCCAACTGAATTCCGATCACATCCGGCTTTTGTTAATATGAGAATTGCCAATGCAGATGGATTTCAGTCATTTTCACTGGATTTTGTCCATCTGGACAAAATCCGGTGTTTAGTGAACAACCCCGTCAGTGATTTCTTTACTGCAGCTTGCTCCTGTTTGCGTGTTATTTTGCTTTTGTATAGAGGATAAGTGATTTCCCTATCGAGCAAGTGTTTGCAGCTTATCAATATATTTGTGGCACCTCTATAGCTACATATATTTTTTGTGACTAATGAAAATGTGTCTGTTTTTCCATATTTGCTGACAGATACCAAGACATGATATCCTTTCTATTTCAGTAACTACTCTCTGAAGGTACTTTAGCCACTTAATCAGTATCAAAGATATAACTGAATTGTTGAAAGTTCACAAAGGAATTGCTGTTTGTAGGACAAAATAGTCAATCCTGTAAAAATTGCTCAAGGATGTGAGATTTTTTTTTTTTTTTTTTTTTAAATAGCTTTTTATGTGGCCTAAAATGGCTCTAACATTTCTCCACAATTCCTGATTTAGTAAATAACTCATATACAGGTAAATTGTATCCACAATGTGAAATTTTGTAAGTTCTTTCAAAAAGGGTCCTTGACAACCTACTGTTTCTGTAACATTTTGTAATTGTCTCATTATAATATAATAAAACACTGCAGAATAATAATAATAATAATAATAATAATAATAATAATAATATGAAATAATGGAACTCGTTTTGACCATTTACATGTATATGCAATAAAATGTAAATCCATACCACACCCTCTTTTTTATACCCCTTAAAGGGACACTATAGTCACCAGAACAACTACAGCTTAATGAATTTGTTCTGGTGAGTAGAATCATTACCTTCAGGCTTTTTGCTGTAAACACAGTCTTTTCAAAGAAAAAGCAGTGTTTACATTACAGCCTAGTGATAACTTCACTGGCCACTCCTCAGATGGCTATTAGAGATCCTTCCTGGGCCATGGCTTCCTAAAATGCATCCAAACATTCAGTGTCTCCTCCCTCTGTATGCAGGCACTGAACTTGCTCATAGAGATTCATTGATTCAATTCTTCTCTATGAGGAGATGCTGATTGGCCAGGGCTGTGTTTGAATCATGCTGGCTCTGCCCCTGATCTGCCTCTTTGTCAGTCTCAGCCAATCCTATGGGGAAGCATTGTGATTGGATCAGGCTACCACTTCTGCTGATGTCAGCAGGCAATGGGCAGGTCTAAAGGAAACAGGGACAAAGCGAGCAGCTCCAGACTTGAATACAAGTAAGATTTTACAATATTTAGGGAGGCATGAGGGGGCCAGGGTGCTAGATAGGGGTTTTAATACTACAGGGTTAGGAATACATGTTTGTGTTCCTGACCCTATAGTGCACCTTTAAGTGTGATGCTGGTGGGCAGTGTAAAAGAGTACAGGACAGGGGCACAAATTGCATCACTGGGATTACCCAAAAGGTAACAAATTGGCAGTTCAGCCTGGCATCAATACTCAACAAGCTACCTGCCAATTGAGCTGGTCATAGTACCATGGACATAGCAGACCATGCAAGGAGCACTGTTGCAGCAGCCTTTGTCCTAGTGCCTTGAATGAGCACGCTTTGTCTAATGATGCACTAGCACTAAGCTTTTTGGGCTCAATTCTCTGGTGTCCCAAAAGGAAACAAAGTCAGGAAGTGTGACAGGACCCTGAAATCAGGAACCACTAAAGAAATACTGCAATGTTAGAAATTAATACATCTGGGGGCATGGCCAGAACTTGGACAGAATGGTTCTGTAGTGAAGGAACTCCAACATGTAGAACTCAAAAAGCGACTTTCCCATGCCTAAAAAAAAATCAAAAACCAACCCAAGACCGGCAGATCGAACATAACACAGCATAGGGCAAAGAAAAAAGCAGATAGCCAAAAAAACAAAAAACAACAACACTATTTTTGCAGTCCAACACGTGCACAACAAGCATGCTGCCCAAGGTGGCACCGAAAATGATAGGAAATGAGATAGCGCAGTCCGACAACTCTCGACAAGTAACCAATCACTCAATCTATCCTACAAGCCCTCCTGGATACTATGTCTAGCAAAATACAAATGACACTCCAAGCAGCAATAGGAGAGAACTGGAAAGACATGCAAGATTTAGGATCCTGCACTGCTCATTTAGAAATCAAGGACTTCACAGAAGCCCACAGCACAGGTATCCTGGCGGACAAGTTACTGGTCAATTGGTACCAGGGGGTTGCAAAACCAACCAACCTACCCCAATGAGTACTCAGAGATGTGATAGTGTTAATCCACAATTACAACATGAAAGACACAGTTCTACAATCTAGCAGGGTCAAAAGAAACTTACCAGACACTTACAAAGAGTTGGCTGTCTACACGGATTTATCCAAGGACACTGTAAGGAAACGCAAAGCAATCAAGGAGATTACAGTAGTCCTAAGGATTCATTGTGTCCTATTATGGGGGATTACTGCAAATATGCTCATGTCAATGTTTAAAGATTATATATATATATATATATATATATATATATATATATATCATGGGGGATAACTCTTATGCAGTGTTTACCAGAATGGACAATTTTTTTAGCATGCATGACATCATGGGGGATAACTCTTATGCAGTGTTTACCAGAATGGACAATTTTCTTACTAATGTTTAATTTGATTTAGGTACATAAATTGCTCATTTTTTTTAGAGCAACTACAGATTTTAACAGCATTGGACACCTTCAGACAAAGAAAAAAGAGAAGGAAAAAAGAGGAAGAATCAGCAGAAAGAAAATAAAAGGGAATTTTTAAATGTTATTAATTTAATGAACTACACTTCCATTAAATGCCCTCAATTCAAGCCAAATTCATGGGGCAGCTATAACAATATAACATACCCATACTGATATTATGATACTGCAAAATTCCCATGGGGGCACAATGTAGTTGGTGGTACACCACTTTAGCCATTTATGCCCCTTACCCCCTTTAGTAGCTAGAATTTGTTCTCTACTACACACAGAGCAAGCATATTCTGTCATACACAGTACAGACCATCTTATCCACATTTCCATAAATGAAGATATATTCCCACAACATCAGAAATTTAATTACCACATTCAAAATATATTCATTGATGAAGGAACTTAAAAAAGTGCAAGCACCTGCCTACAGGAACCACATATCTAGAGAAATCACTGCCAGCCTTGAACATACCAATTTCAATTCCACGCCACTGCCACAAATAAAACTAAAGGTGTCTCCATTCTCAAAAGTAAGTAGCTATTCTCCTCATTAATATACAAAATGGAAGATCCACAAGGCAGGTATTTGATCCTGATTGGTTCAATCAATAATAAGATTTAGAAAGTATACTGACAGACATAACTTACTGTTAAGACACCCCCTGGTGTCTTTAAGAGAAACCGCCATTTAGTTCACCTTCCCCTTTCGCAAATTCAGTAATCCGTTCGCATCAATTGTAATACACGAACCATAACCAGGGGAAGCATTAATCTCCCGACTGGGATCCATGAAAGGCTCAAAACTCACGAACGGAAATCCACGAACTGCTGCTAGCCGCCGAACAACGATATCCACCAAGCGGCTTTCGGTTCCATCCAGCAGTCTCTAAACGTGAAGTAGAAATCCCCCCAATAACGAGACAGAAGCTCCGCATTGAGGGTCAAACAGGATCTGGCTTTACTGTTGGCTACCTGCCCGTATTTATGCAGGTCTCCCACTTGGTGGGCACTCCCCTAGGGGACCAAATGGGAGACTGAAATTACAGATGGACATGGGGACAGTTTAGACATACAATCGCAGGCTTTTCCCACAATGCAATATGGTTTCCTCCTCTCTGCCCTGGAGATAATTGAGAAGTAATTCAATTATCTCCAGGACAAAGACAAATCGCCATCTTAAAAACAATACTAGAAAATACATAAAAATACATAACATTAAAATAACCGAACATTTCCCATTCGCATCACATATCCCCAGATAACCTGGATCTGAGTGCATATTATTGGCGAATAGCGCTCAGATCCCACACACATAGTTCAATCGCCATGAAGTCAAAGTTCTTACAGTCTTTCGGTATGCGATTGACTCCATGGGAAGGCTATCTGGATTAAGTCCTTTCGTGTGTTTAAAAACTCCCAAACGGCCGGTGTTCGTACGCTTTCGCGGAGGCAGCCAGGCGTTCCGTTGTTTCAGCGGTGTTCGGCATAAAAAGTGTCCGTTTTTAGTTCCATGAAAATAGAGCCGAACACCGCTGGGCTTTCGCGTGGTTTAAAATGGCCGCTGCCTCGTGGTCGACATACGAACGACGACCACCCTGAATTCGGTTTAACTGAGAAGTGTCTGCGGTTAACCACAACGTTCTAATTGGGATCATTAGATTAACCAGCAGCACACTTCTTCTCCTGGGTGGCCGTCCGTTCAGTAGGTTTGTTTGGGAAAAACAGTCATTCGTATGGCTGGGCTATAGAAAACAGCCATTTACACGAACGGGGCAGAAACAGACGAATCCACCACAATAACCAGACAGAGGGTTCTGTCACACTTACATCCAACATTTCATAATGTTACTATAATTTTAATCACGTCCTAGGCCTGGTAGCTGATTCTACTATTTCCCCCCACCACTTCACGTTTTAAATGACTTAAATATCAAAGTAGAGCCCCAGTTAAACTATAAGCAGGACAAAGCATATATGATATGTGGTATATTATGCACCCTCAATAAAAAGATTATACCTATTACGCCCAAGTTCATAATTCTTACTCCCGATTAGGTTCTTGATGTATAGTCCCCAATTACATTTAATACTCAACTGCCAAGTTGGCTTAACGCCTTGGTCAGACCACAATCCAGTGATCTTGACACTAAGCAACTAATACAACGGTAGAGGTGGGATTCTTTGGAGATTAAATAAAAGCCTACTTAGCAACCCAGAATTCACATATGGACTAGAGGGGGAGCTCTCCTATTATTTTTAATCAAATGATGCTATATATATTAAATCCCACATACTATGGCCAGCTCATAAGTCTGTAGCTCAAGGTATATTGATTAAATGAGCCGTGTACTTGAAAAATGTAGAAAACTCTTGTTCACTGAAGTGGCACCAAAAGCTGTACAACTTAAACAGAGCAAACCAGTTAGCCACTTCCCTTTCATTGCGCACACAAATAGCTGTCATCCAGCATCTAATTAATGAGGTTAATAAACAGAAATCCAGATACCACTAAAAAAAGCTAAAGGTTAACATTTATGTCCAAGGAAGTAGGGCAGAAAAAATTCTTGCACAAAGACTGAAAGAAAGACAAGCCCAGCTATGAATCCCATACATTGCATCACAAACAGGGCAAAAAGTCATGATCTCCAGGGATATATGCAATGCGTTAGCAAAATACTAATATCGCTACAGAACTTGGAACTTACAAATTCAACTGAAAGAATATATCACCCATTTATATTATAAACTAAACATCTCTAACACTCAAGCTATGAGCTTTGGGATAGCCCAACATGAGCTTTTCAGGCTCCAAAGTCTGCAATACTAAATTGCCATATATCTTAATTCCTACTGTGCATTTGCATTTGCACTGGCTGGCATTGGCTGCAGGAGCCTGAGAGCACCACACAACTGCCTTTAATTTTGTCACTGGGCATAAAAAACAAATGTCAATCTGTAAAGACCTGTCATGTGGGAAGCCCGAGAGGAGCGTTGAGTGCTACTGCAGCCTGGTGGGACCCAGATTGGTCTAAACCTGATCCCAAGCATAGGCAGCTTTAGGAGTCAGATGACATGGGACTGTGGACACAGAAATTACAGGTGCATGCAACGTAAAACTCTTGTGATATTGGCACACTGATCTACTGCACACCCTAGACTAGGGTCTTAGAGCCAATCTAGAAGCCTATAATCCCCCAAGAGAGGAGAATGTGGATGAAGCAGACTCTGTAATAGACCTGCACATACCAGTGACTCTTGTCTCAAGTAACCCTGCAGGTATGATACCTGCAAAAAATCAGTACATTGATAACCTCTTGGCTGACATACAAAAGCTGTTCACGGCTGGTATAGTGGTGGTGAAGACCGAAGTACAAGCAGTCACCACTCATGTTTAAGTATCAGACTCAGAAGTTACAGATAAATTACCCAATTTTATAAGGCAAATGGTAACCACTCTGCTTCCACCAAAACCGACTAAGCTATTCACAAGTGGTGGGGTATACCACATCACAAAGTCACCTAGGGCACCTACTACAGCCCCCAGAGATATCATACTGCATTACAGGATACTGCAAGATAAACAGACTTTGTTAGTAGCTATTCAAAATAAGTATCCACTGAAATATGAAGCCAATAGTTTCACATTTTCCACCTTACTCTGTTGGAAGTCAATGAGACTCATCACACAGCGACTTTGAGAGGTGGGAGTATCGTACCGCTGGACTACACCTAGATCACTCATAGTTACCAAGGCAGGCAAGCTGCTAAAAGCTACCAGTGCAGCCAAGGTTGTCACTTTTCTATCCACGCACGGATCACTTTAGCGTGTGGGACAAGCCACCACAAGCACATGGGATGTGGCTTATGTGACGCCCTTCACCCTAAGAAATGGGCAGGACTCAGTGACAAAAGTAGCCAAGCTATGCTTTTTATTATTATTTAGCTTTTCCTTATTTTAAATTACATTTTTAGTTGTTGACAATTCTTGCCTTGTAGACACCCATTCTATGTTATGGAAGGTATATGTGCTGATATAATAACAGCCAGTGCTGCAGTGCCGCCGTGTTTACATTAAAAGGCCTGCAGGGACAGGCTATAGACACCAGAACCACTACATTAAGCTGAAGTGGTTCTGGGGACTATAGTGTTTCTTTAATGTGAGGTAAATTAGAGCTTAGTGCCACGAATAATATACTAGATTGCCTACTTACAACCAGATGAGGATGATGATGGGCTCTAGCTGCAGTCTGGCTCCACTGGTCTGGTGCAGAACAGGCTCTCTGGAGGCGGTTTGTAACTGTGGTCACAAAAATCAATGTTCTGGGAGAACGGGAAGCAGCTCCATTTTTTGGGGGTCCTTTACACAGCTCAAGGTCTGGGTCCCAGGGTCCACCTTCATGTTCCACCAATGAGTTTGTTCACAGGGGGTGGAGTGTGTAGGGGATGTCCTGATATGTGTGTAAGGAATGCATTGTGTGAAATTGTGTTTGTATGTGTAAGGGCTGCAAGGTGTGTTTCTGTGTATGTATGGGATGCATTGAATGTGTGTAAGGGGTGCATTGAGTGTGTGTAATGAATGCATTGTGTGTTTATGTGTGTGTAAGGGATGCATTGTGTGTAACGGTTGCATTGCTTGTGTATGTGTGTCTGTGTGTGTAATGCATTGTGTGTTTTTCTGTGTGCAAGGGGTGCATTGTGTGTATGTGATGAATGTCAATCTCTCCTCCCGCTCCAATTTCCTTCCCTTCCTCCTCCCAATTTCTCTTTCACCCCCTCCTAATTTCTCTCCCCTCCTAATTTCAATTTCTCTCCCCCTCCTAATTTCTCTCTCACCCCCCTCCTAATTTCTCTCCCCCCTAATTTCTCTTTCCCCCCTCCTAATTTCTCTCACACCCCCCTCCTAATTTCTCTTTCCCCCCTAATTTCTCTTTCCCCCTCCTAATTTCTCTCCCCTCCTAATTTCTCTTTTCTCACCTCTCTTTCTTTTTTCTCACTCTCCTTTTCTCCTTTCTCCTTCTTTTCTCACTTCTTTCTTTTTTCTCTCTTTCTACCCTCCTTTCACCTCTTTCTCCTCTTTCTCACTCTTTCTCTTTCTCCCTCCCTCCTCCCCCCTACCTTTGCTGTAGCGTGGCCGAGCCCTGTATAGTCCGCGGGTACAGGGAGCATCTGTTTCCTGTACCCGGCCGGACTAACAGGAAGTGCACACTCTGCTCCCTGTACCCGCCGACTATACTGGGCTCAGCCATGCTACTACAGAGAGGGAGTGACAGGAGGGAGCGCTGAGCGCTTCCCTCCTGTCAGCCCCTCTCCCCATGCTGCGCCCGGGCGGTGCGGTCCGCCCTCATGGACGCACCGTCCGGGCAAAGCTGCAGCCGCCTGAGGCTCTCTACAGAGCGCTCGGGCGGCTGCAGCATGGGGGGGCGGCGGGGCTGGCCATGGCACCCCCCACCCTGGTGGCACCCGGGGCGGACCGCCCCCTCCCACCCCCCCCTTAGTACGCCACTGGGCTCCATAAAGACCCCTGTGAAGGTTAAAATAAAAAGCCTAAATGCAGCGTCTTTGCTCAACTGCTCTTACCCCTATCATTTGCAGCACTTGCACACCTTTTTCACATTTTATTTTTTGTATCACTGGTTGACATATCAGTATTAATAGTCTAATACCATTAAATACTATTTTTAACAATTGTAAATTCATATCCTTATATTGAGTATGAGTATGAGTACTTTTTGTATGGGTAAGCCTTTGGCTGGTTTTTGAGAGTTTGTATCTGATCATGACTTGGGTTCTCATTTCCAATATACCTGCTTCAAGGATTTTTTCTTTTCATTTAAGATAAAAGGACATTCTCTTTATGCTAATACGTCTTCTTTAAGAGTTTGAAATATTTCTTTAAGGGTCAATGACAAACCATGCCATCGATACATTCTGTTATAGTACAGTGCCAGCATGGAAATCATAGATCCAGACCTGCCAACAGTTTTGACTATAGTGGGACAATCCCAATTTTAGGGTCCCACCATCCTGTTTTTGTTCTCAGCTCTCCTGCATGAAATTTAAGCACGCTTGCATTGTCCGGACCATACAGCACTCTCTCTCTCTGCACGTTCTTCTATGTGGGGGGCCATCCTGTTGCGCTTCATGCCAGGATGACATGCCCCATCGGTGTGTTGGTCCACCAGTTGAACCACTGGTATTGTACCCTCCCACCCCCGATCTAATAACTCCTAATGATAGGAGGTATGCAGCTCTTTTACCATCAGCAGTTCCATAGAGTGCTACTAATAGCACACATTCCATGCAAGAGTAAAATCTATTAAGACAACATAGTTAACCGAATCTTTAATGTTCACCCCCTCAACTACTTATACTCCAGCCTCTGTTTGATCCACCTGTTTTGCTAATACTCTGCTATTCCCCAACTATGTTCAGTCTATAAAATCTTTTAATTATGTTTAAGGCTTTGAAATCCTCTGTCTTTAGATATGAAGAAAATAACCATTTACAATTTTCTTTTTCTTAGGGTGACATGTAATACACTATTTTAGCATAACATAATAATGAAATTTAGAATAACTTAAACATGTCTGCTGATTTAATATGGAGTGATCTTTGTGTTTCTAGGCCAGTATATCAACTTCAATCTAAATACCAAGCGATTTTATCAATAATCTCCTTTGAGGAATGACAATGAACTAAACAAAACTCTGAGTGCTTATGAATCAAATAAGCTCTAAATGTGAATAGGAAAACACCCCAGCTGTTATGGACTGCTGCTCCCATAACAGTCACTGACTTAAATGACTATCTTTCTCATATTGATAGTTGTTCAATAAAAAAATCAAAACTACTTCTATTACAGAAACATTCTGGAGTTTCTCCTCCTAAAAAACATTTAATGAAATATTTACTTAGCTGACTTCTGAAATTAATATTTGAAAAACTCTGTTTACAAAGACAGCCTTAATCATTGTGGACAGTAGTTGCGTTCTTTCCCCTTCTGTATGATAATAAGCACATTTTTATTGCTGGCATTCTAAAGACAGGCATACAAAGCAGTTTCCCTAGCAACCAAAACTATGTAAAAAGCCTCTCTAAACATGGCTTGCTTCTATTTAGTTTTCGTGCTTAGTTTACACACTATAAACTCACATTGAATTTAGGACAGGCAGATGGGGTGATAGTCCATAAAATCAAGGAATTTTTCTCAAGAAAATTATTGATTGGTCTAAAATAGTTATTTTAAATTGTCCATGGAGGACTATTCTGCTGTGTTGTACGTGCACAATGATAACAGTGATGTTGTGTTAGGATAGTGGATAGAAAACAGAGGCGTCATGGGCTGTTTTACCAGTTCTACAGTGGAAGGCACATTTTAATACCATATAAATGACTGATTGTTAACAGATAAGCAGATATTTTGTACATGATACTAGACATCATTTATTATAAAGAAAGTCAACACTACATTTTAGTGAGCAACAGTAAATTTTGCTCAGATGTGTCAACAAAATAAACTCTCAGAATATTGTGTGATCTCATGATAAATATCTACTGATTCATTTTTCTTTTTGCAAATTCTTCATATGATATTTATTTCAAGTGGTATTATTATTATTGCCATTTATATAGTGCCAACAGATTCCGTGACTCTTTACAATATTATTAGAGGGGGGATTAAACTATAAGTATGACATCTATTTTCACTTTTTTTTTAACTGCAGTTATTTTTTTAGGATTTCTTTTCAATCGTAAGCGCATTTGCGCACGAGCCTTTTTTTTACCTCTTGCGTCTATCAATATTATTTTTATCTGCCAGTTAACTGCTGTTATTAAATATCCAGATTATATAATTATAAAGCACTGCTGAAAATGTAGGCACTCAATCAATGCTAATAATAATAATAATAATAATAATTTTGTCTACCTAGCTGTCCTTTGTGCCATTATATCCTGAATTAAATTAACCATGTGGGTTTTGAACTGAAATCTTGCAATTATACTGTATATATTAACAAAAGAAAATAATGTGACATATCCTTACATTCCACGTTGTTAAGTAGTAATTGAAAAGATTTAATAACACATGATTAATGCTAAACATTAACTATTGGGTTGTTGTGTATGTTTTTCTGTCACAAACTCACCCCAGTAAACTCAACATTGTCTATTCTGTTAAGTCATATTTTTCTTGAAAATGATTACATTCATTATTATTATTATTCTCATTATTTTGATAGTAATAGTCTTAAAACTGCTAATGTGCAATATTAAAGTGTTCCATTTATCTTTTCTGCTAGATTCACGATCACTTTCCTGGAACGCTCTTGTATCATCTGAGCACAATGCTCACTCATGGGTTCAAGGATCTCCTGAAACATAGCGCCCACTTTCCACACTTTACTTAGAATTCCACACAGCAGAAGGAAAAAGGTCGATAACCCTTTTGCAGCTGTTGAATAATCATGAAAACAAGCTAGAAAATCTACTCTCTTTGTTTATTAATTCACTTTTATTTGCTTAAATATATAACCTTTTAACTCTATTGTATTGTTTGTGCTCCCAAGAACCTACTTGAAAACTGGAGAATTCTCAGTGTACTGTTTTTGATAAAATACTTGCTACATAAATAAATCATCAAATTAATGAAACATGTTTTGAGAATTTCACAAGCACGTTTAATATTATATGGTATCTGACCTCTGCAGAACAGTTGATATCTTGCAATCAAGATATCAATCAATAACTCTTTTTATATACTTATTTATTTATTTTGCTTTTGGGTTTCAAACCACCATTTGATCAGGCTTGTATATATTTACATATGCAAACACATCCATATTCATAAGAGATCTTTGTAGTTTGTTTGGGACATTGAAAATTTCTCACCAAAGCCCAGATCTAATATTTTTGGATAATATATTCAATGATTTGATATTTTTGGTTACATTTTTAAATTTATTTTAAAAAAATTAAAATAACAACATATATCATATACAAAAAAACATATCAACATTATCAAAACATATCAAAATATTTAAATATTAAGCCATTTTAAAGGTTTTCACAAAATTATAAAATCATTTGAAAATCTTTAACTCAAAAAGAAAGCTACATGTGGAACATTAAGTTTTAAAATGTAACTTTTATTACATACTTATTAAATCTGTACCCAAACTTGGTATTAATAATTAGTATTGATCGGGTCACCTACTGAAATAATGTAGAAAATTTATTTTTCAACGAGTTAGTTAAAACTTCATATAAATTAAAGTAGCTTTAGTCACAACCCACCTCCCTATTCCAATATCCAGCCTGACTTATCTTTTACAATTTTACTCTGCAAGGTTCAATCTGTAGAGGTTTCCTGCTGAGTCCCACTGACAAGTTCCAGAGAATTACAGTCACCGTAGCTCTAGTGAATACTTGAATTGATTAGTGTCATATTTTAAACTTGTCCTTCAGCATAATTCTGGAAATAATGCATAGACCCATATGTCTATTATAATATCAAACTGCCTAAATATATATATATATATATATATATATATATATATATATCATGTAAAATATACGAGGCACCATACATCCTTATATCTCACCTTTACCTTTTGTGTTTATCTTCATATGCAAAGTCCTTGGGCATAACCGCATGTCAGGTTTATTAAACAGGTAACTCTATCAACCAGTATGGCTGTGATTATAAATCTCCTACTGTCATTTCAGTTAAAATCACAACAGGAGCTCCTGTGTTATATGTGAGCACAGATTTTATGTCTTAATCCTCCTCCTTAATTATGTCTAGATAATCGAGTATAATACAGTCAGTTTTTGCAAATAAAATTAGTAATCATTAGAAAGCTTAGGCTAAGGAAATTACACACAGTTACATTGATTTTCTAATATATATTTTGCTAGATAGAGATGATATAGGCTTTTATAACCAAAGCCAATAAGGCAATTTTACATAAATCTAATAATCAGGAAGTTAATTAAGACATTAGCTTCATCTGAAATGTTTTCTTCACTCTTAAATTTTTCTCATCAATTTGTCTGACATGTTCTTTTTTTTAATATGAATTTAATTAGTAGTAAGCACACAATCTAAATGCACTTGCAGGGTAATCAACTAAACTCCAGATGGCAACATACCGGATGGGGTAAAACTATTTGGTGTTGTATTTGGACATTAAGAATGAAAAAATCCAGACTTTGTTCATGCTATTTAACAATGTGTGGATTTTGCAGATCAGGCTCTGAATGAGCCTGAATCTGGTCAAGATTTCAGACGAACCAGACTCTGCCAGAAAGCTTATATCCTGACCTGGATTGTTAAAATCTGGAGATGAATGCTTCAAGTACCAGATTTTAAAAAATTGGAACTATTTGCCCACTAGCAGTGCTAGCAAGCTAGCCAGCCACCACATTAAATTTTAAAAATAAATAAATAAAAAATAAACCAGTGGGGTCAAAATGACCTCCATATTATAAGGAAAGTTGTGGGCCTACTTTTCACCCAATCCAGTAGAGGGTGTTGGCATAAGTGCGAAACAGTTAGCAACCAGTGAATGCTTACTGTAACGCAAAGCTTGTGACTGGACATCCATTTCTGTCTGTAAATAGCAAGGTAAACTGGCCCCCTGTGCCGTGACACATTGGCATTAGGTGGGGGCTATTCAATTAAAAATACAGGAGGGGATTTAGTATGTGGGGATAACAATTTTAAACTTGGGGCAACCTAGTTATTCATGGGTGGCAGGTGGGGACTACTAAGAAAATATACAAGGGGAGGACACATCATAGTCCACCTCTCAAATCAGTCTGAAATGCAAATGGTAGAGGTTCAAGCTGTAATGGCACAAGCGAGAAAAAAATATTTTGAAACCTAAGCGGGGATTTACCGAAAAGCAAGCCACTGAGTTTGTCTAAGCTTTTGTCCAGTCTCAGAGTTCTCATATTCTCTGTTTTTGTTGCAATAGAAGACTTCTTGCATGAAATGCATGCACAAGATTGAGAGATAAACATGCCTTTTCATTGTTTGTTGTTAATATAGAAACCATAAATTGTCAGATAATTATGTTCCTAGTGTCCAGAATGCAACAAAGTCATCCTATTATTAAGTGTTATTTACTAAAGCGAGATGCAATGCGACTGTGCCAGGTAGGATATACAGATTTGAAGATGAGACTTGTGGTCAGGAGTCAGTTACATTACACATATATATTAACCCCTTAAGACCGGGGGGCATACAAATACGCCCTATTTTAGGCGGCTCTAAACGCCGCCGGGCATAATTGTACGCCCTCCGGTCTTTCTTTACTTACCCGGCGGCAAGTGTAAAAAAATATATATATATATACTTAGATCATATATATATGAATATTTGTGTTCAGCGAAGTCTCCTGAGTACAAAAGTACCCCTCATGTACAGGTTTTATGGTGTTTTCAAAAGTTACAGCATCAAATATAAGGCTTGCGCTTCATTTTTTTCACATTAAAATTTGCCAGATTGGTTACGGTGCCTTTGAGACCCTATGGTACCCCAGGAATGAAAATTACCCCTATGATGGCATACCATTTGCAATAGTAGACAACCCAAGGTATTGCAAACAGGGTATGTCCAGTCTTTTTTAGTAGCCACTTAGTCACAAACACTGGCCAAAATTGGCGTTTTTTGCATTTTTCACACACAAACAAATACTAACGCTAACTTTGGCCAGTGTTTGTGACCAAATGGCTACTAAAAAAGACTGGACATACCCCATTTGCAATACCTTGGGTTGTCTACTATTGCAAATGGTATGCCATTATGGGTGTAAATTTAATTCCTGGGCTACTATAAAGTCCCAAAGGCAACGTAACCAATCTGGCGAATTACAATTTCAAATGTAACGTGCTATATTTGACCCTGTAACTTCCCAAAACGCCATAAAACCTGTACATAGGGGGTACTGTTTTACACGTGAGACTTTGCTGAATACAAATATGTGTATTTTATTGCAGTAAAAGCAAAACGTATTATGACATTGACAGTTCAAATGTCATGTAGAACTAAAAAAATTAAAAAAAAATCTTATTTTCTCCCATCTTTTTCATATTAAATTATGTTTCATAGCTAAATATTTGATATTAAATGAAAGCCCTGTTTCCCCTGAATAAAATGATATATAATAAGGGTGGGTGCATTTACTATGAAAGAGTTGAATTACGGTTGGACAGACATGTAGCGCAAATGCCAAGTTTTGTTTACATTTTGTTTCGTTCACAACGTGTACTTTTGGCTCCGTCCTTAAGGGGTTAAACATTATCCCAGATCTAGACTGCGCAGTTGAATTCTTTCAGTCTGACCTCCTACAAGTTTGGAATGTGCATGCCCCGCTGCGTAAGGTAAGCGTAAAAGGAGCACATAATTGGATCACAGCTGATCTCATCCAAATGTATTAGTTTCCCAGATCAATTGTGGTCAAAGTTCATTGTGGTACTGGCTCTATGATTGATCACTGTGCATATAGACAATGGTGAAATATATGCACAAAACTAGCAAAATTGGCCAAGGCCCAATATTTCTGTGAAAATCTGAACAATAACCTATCAAACCCTAGAAACTTTTGGAAAGTCATAAATAAATGACAAACTCTCCCAATCCACTCCCAACCCTCCTCTGTCAAAGTTGATAACCAAACCATGCAACTTCCTTTAGATGTAGCAAATGCCTTTAACAATTATTTTGTCGGATTCTCCACTACCCTGATTGCCAAGCTAAAAAATTACAGGCCCTACTAATTTTGCAAAGACCCAATACAGACAAGTTCATTTTTAGACCTGTACATATTAGTGTCATTTAAAAACACTTTAATAATCTAAAAATGAAAAACCAGTCTGGACCTGACAAAATCCCAGCAATGCTGTTGAAGCTCAGTGCGCCAGCAATTGCTTAACCTGTTACAACCCTAATTAACAAATCCTTGGTGTCTGGATACATACCCAAACATTGGAAGACTGCAAGAGTAGTGTCTATCCATAAAAGTGGGGACACAACTTTGGTTTCTAACTATCGCCCAATATCATTGTTCCCAGTATTGTCAAAAATCTTAGAAAAATGTGTCCATTTGCAACTATGTGAGTATTACCAACAATCAAACTATCTGACCCCTGATCAATCAGGTTTTTGCCCAAATCATTCCACTACAACTGCCCTCTTAAACTTTGCAATGACATCCAAACTGGCATGGAACAATAAGACCTAACTGGAACTATTTCCCTTGATTTTGCAAAGGCCTTTGACACAATAGACCATGATATTCTACTGCACAAACTCAAAAACTCAGGTATTGTTGATTGTCCACTAACCTGGTTTAAATCATATGTATTGGATCAATCGCAATATGTGTCCATTTCTGACAGTGACTCCCTCCCTCTCCCAGTCACGTGTGGTGTTCTCCAAAGTTCCATTCTCTGCCCCCTACCATTTACATTATTTATAAATGATCTGCCTTATGTGTGCAAATCCTCAAATGTATACATGTACGCAGACAACACCGTAATCAATGAAGCAAATCCAATCTACTTGAGGCTGTGCTCCAAGACCAGTTTACAGAGGTAGAAAAGTGGATCACAAAAAACAAACTCCTCCTAAACACTGACAAAACTGTCACAATGATCTTTGGAACAGTACATAAATTACACAAATTACACAATTCCCATCTATCCATCAAAACAAATTCAAATAGCACACTGACCGCAGTCCATTCTTTCAAATACTTGGGTATGTTGTTAGACCCCACTCTATCTTTTGAACTCCACATAGAAAAACTTGCATCTAAACTTTATCCAAAACGAGGTGCCCTGTACAGAAACAAATCCTGCCTAAGCCCTACAGTAAAGGAAAAGATTGTACAGCAAATGCTGATGCCAATCATTGATTATGGAGATGTAGTATATGCACTTGCACCTCAATCCCACCTTAATAAACTCATTACATTGTATAACTCATTGTGCCGATAGCAGGACCCACCATTGTGACATACTAAAAGAACTAAACTGTCTGTCGCTGGAATCCAGACGCACCCTTCATCTTTCCAGCCTTCTGTTTAAGAGCTTTTCTGGGAGGTCCCACCCTAGCTGAGCAGAATGCTCTCCTCGGCTGTTCCCACCTCCTATAACCTCCGAATCAGTTCCAGCACTTTATTTACCCTACCTCAATACAAAAAGAAAGTGGCCCGATCCTCCTTTTCCTACAGAGCCCCATAATTATGGATGACCTCCAGCACACTTTAAAATCTTCCCCAAGCCTAAAGTCCTTTAAGAGATCCCTCTCTACATACCTCAAAACAGAATGCACTTGTTATGGTTGATTATATATTTCCTACCTGTTCTAAGTTAAATTTTTTATATATTGTGTATTAATATTGTTTTTGTATTTTATTGTACCCTATTGTAACAATGCAATGTTTTGTGCACCTAGGACATACTTGAAAACAAAAGAAATCTCAGTGTATCTTTCCTGGTAAAATATTTTATAAATAAATAAATAAATAAAGACAGAGGGTTATTCACTAAAGAGAAAACTCCAAGTGAATTCAAAGTGAACGTCAAATTTAAGGCCAGAGTAGCCAAACAAAAGGCATAGCAGACTTAGAGAATTTTTTCCAGTTAAGCTATATGATCTTAAATTTAACTTTGAATTCACTTGGAATTCTCCCTTTAGTGCAAAACCCTGTTTCTTTATGTGTAACGTAACTAGCTCTCCTGACCACAAGTCTCATCTGCAAACCTTTATACCATACCTGGCAGAGCCAAAGGACCCCATAACTCAGACAGATAGGGACATTTTTGTCCAGGCAATCTACCATAGTTCTTCATTTTGTAACAATTTAGGGTGAATGGGCTTGGATTGCAGAGAAAGGACAAAGCAAAGACACTTAACAGAACGTCTCTGAAAATAAGTCACTGTTAGTTTTGAAGTACAGGGACAAATTCATGTAGTGCAGGGCCACGACCAGAAAGCAAAAAGAAAGACTTTTAACAGGATAATCTAAGCAGGACTAATACACAGATAATATTTAGCAGGTTAATCCAAGACAGGGTCAGGAAGGCAAAGGTGAACAAGCAATCACGGACAGGATCAGTTAGGCAGAGGTTAACCAGGAATTTAAGGCAGGATAAAGCAAGCATAGGTTAACCAGGAATCCAAAGAAGGATGAGGCAGCCAAGGCAGTAGCAGACAGGTAGAAGCTTAGTCAAGCAAGTGAGGGTTAATTCAAGTAACCAGGCAAAGGAGACTTGTCACCTCTAGAAGTTCACAAGATAACTGAGCAAAGAACCCAGGGTGGTCTGGGTTTAAAAATGAGAGAAGGGAATTGAAACCCCCCATGAGGAAGGGCAGACAAAGAGCACCTCCCTTAACCTGCCCACTACAAACCCACATGGAGTTACTGCAGGGGCCAGCCGTTGAGAATCGTGTACTTGAGGCGCACTGCAGAAGAACAGTGGGCCTTGACGATGGCTCAGCATGTCCCTCACTCCTTGGAAGCTGAGACCCATTTGGCACCTGGTGTGTGAGTGCAGTGTTCCTGCCACTCCCAGTGAACGATGACACATTTTGTGCTTTCTCTTGATGACTTTCAGAACAGATGTGGCTACCATGGGCTTCTGCAGTACTTTTTCAAGGGGGGAAGTGAGGGGCGGCATAACTGAAATGACATCCTTGCTCTGCCACATTTGGTAGTGTTACATTTGGCCACAGCAATAGGTGGCATGAACAATACCAGCTTGAGCACCATATTGCACCCTCAACATCATATTGCACCTAAAGCACATTTTACATTACAGCACCAGATTGCACACACAGCATCCCCACCCCCCACTGTGTGTCTCTTTTTCTCCTAGAGCAAACCGAAGAGAATCTTCTATTTCCTCTACCTGGCCGGTCTGACTTGAAGATGCTTGAGCATACAGGGGCACACCAAGAGCATTTGACACAAGTAGCTGGTCCATATGTTTTCAAGAATATTTACTGCACAAATTTGTAAACTATGTTAGACGTCAATGAAATCTAATGGGTCCTGGAGAGGGGTCTTTTCACCTTAATTACTGTGGCTGACAGGCTAATGTGGCTGGTAGGCTTCTACGGCCGTCTGGAAGGTTGCCTGCTGTGGCCCTCTTAAGCCAAACCTTATGTGCCCTCTTAAGCCCACTTCATCTTCTGTGCCCTATTTTGCCCTTTCCTGTGTTCTCTATAACCCCCCTTACTTTATGTGCCCTCTTTTGCCCCCTTTAGCTTATCTCCCCTTCTCTGCCCTGTTTTGCTCCCTTCCTGTGCCCTCTTTATCCCCTTTTTATCTTCTGTGCCCTGTTTTACTCCCCTCCTGTGCTCTCTTTAGCCCCCCTTCACTTTCTGTGCCCTCTTTTGACCCTTCCCCTTCTGTGCACTCTTTACCCCCTTCACTTTCTGTGCCCTCTTTTGCCCCCTTTGGCTCATCTCCTCTTCTGTGCCCTCTTTTACTCCCCACCTGTGCCCTATTTTGCCCCTTCATCTTCTGTGCCCTATTTTGCTCTTTTCCTGTGTCCTCTTAAGCCCCCCTTCACTTTATGTACCCTTGTTTGTCCCCTTTAGCTCATCTCCCCTCCAGTGCCCACTTCCAGCTGAAGTGGTAGCGGTGAACACAGTAAAGGAGTTCAAGCATGGGTGGGATAGGCATAAGGCTATCCTAACTATAAGATAAGGCCAGGGACTAATGAAAGTATTTAGAAAATTGGGCAGACTAGATGGCCCGAATGGTTCTTATCTGCCATCACATTCTATGTTTCTATGTTTAGCACCTCTTTACCTTAAATGCCCTTTTTTGCCCCTTTTAGCTCCCCTCCCCTTGTGTGCCCTATTTTGATCCCTTTCTGTGCCCACTTTTACCTGCTTTAGCGTCCCTCCGCACCTGTTACCTTGTGCCTGCTCAGCCTCACCTGCTCATTACGCGGATCGCGGTAGGGGAGCTTCTGTTCTCTGTAAGCACTTCCTGTCAGACCGGGCAGGGGAACAGAAGCTCCCCTACCACAGTCCACCTGCTCAGTCACGCTACTTGCTGTGACTGGCAGGAAGGGAGCGCTGTGCAGTACGCTCCCCTCCTGCCGATCACCCAAAGATCATTCCCCAGCACCCCCTAATGAGGGCAAAGAGCCCCCATCCACAGCACGATGCTGCAGGCTCAGGTTGCACCTTTTTTTGCCATGGTGGCAACTACAAATCCAGATGTGGCTACTACAAATCCCAGCTACATCCATCTGTTCCTGTACTGTTTGAGTACTTGATGCTCTCTCATGTATTCAGTTGTCTACCATCTGTTAAAATCTTAGACAACATGTTCTAGCACTCCTGATATGGTATGTGTTCAGTGGCTGAACTAATGTAGAGATTTCCCTTGTTCAAGAAATAGTTTTTGCTCCAACACAAGGGTGATCAAAAAGGTAGATTACCATATATCATATAACTCTCCATGATGCTTTACCAGCTGGAGATCTACTATTTTCCCATCCTCACAGGGTTATAGTTGTGAGCAGTGTTTGAGTTTTAATTTAATCATCTTTTTGTATGGAATATGTGTGTGTATGTATTTGTGAGTAGTGTTGGCATTTGAATGCAGTTGTATATTTATATTTACTGTTGCTATTTGAAAGCAGTGGCATACTTGTGTGCAGTGTATGAACACACATAGAGAAACAGATGCACACACTGACACAAGAACACACACATCTACACACAGTGACACATACACACAGATCACAATTTACATATGTTTAGCTACCCCCTGCTCCCATAACATTTGGGTGCAGGCGGGTGGATTCCCTGGGGTCCAGTGGCATCTGGCTGAGACAGATGGGTATCCTCTCTCCCTCTTCTTTGTTGCTCTTTGGTAATAGTGTTGTGGAGACAGGCTTGGAAACTATGGTGAGGCCTGATAGCAAGCAGTTGTTGTTGGGGGATTCAATCATAAGAGGTGTGGAGATGGATAATGGTGGTCTTGTGAGATGTCTTCCCGGAGCTACTGCTCACAGAGACAGGCAACGTATTTGTAATATTGTAATAAACTGTACAAAAAAGATGGTTTGCATCTTTCTCAAAAGGGAACAAATGTTCTCAGTGAGCAGTTCAGAGGTTTTGCTAGGATGTATTTAAACTAGGAGGGGTGGGGCATGTCTACAATAGAGATGTCGCGAACCGTCCGCGAACTTCTCGCGAACGGTTCGCCGCGGTTCTTCGTGGCGAACTCCGGTCAGCTGACACATCCCGGCCAATCTCCAGCAGACCCTCCCTCCCAGACCCTCGTACCTCCTGGACAGCATCCATGTTGAAGCTGCCTTCAACATGGATGCTGTCCAGGAAGTAGGAGGGTCTAAAGCGACTAAATCTATATTATCAGTTGCCATTATTGCCACAAGTTCATGGATCTTATTCCCTGGCGAACCGTTCGCGAGAAGTTCGCGGACGGTTCGCGACATCTCTAGTCTACAAATGCTCGCAATTTAGGGAATAAGATCCATGAACTTGTGGCAATAATGGCAACTGATAACGTAGATTTAGTCGCTGTTACTGAGACATGGTATAATGAGAAAAATGACTGGGACATAGCAATACCAGGGTACTCTTTATATAGAAAAGATAGGGAAGGCAAGAAAGGGGGAGGGGTGGCCCTGTATGTGAAGGATAGCATAAAATCTAGCCTAGTAAAAGTTAGTGAGGCGAACATAGAGTCCGTTTGGGTTACGTTAGAATTTGGTATTCACACAGTAACTCGTGTAGGTATGATTTATAGGCCCAAAGGGACAAATGGAAGAGTTAGATAATCTGCTAGTTGAATAAATAGCTAAAATGGCAATGAAGGGGGAAGTTATCATCATGGGTGACTTTAATCTTCCTGATGGGAATTGGAAAACAAAATTAGCTGCTTTTGCCAGGAGCACACATTTTCTAAACTCCCTACTGGGATTGTCTCTAAAACAAGTCATTGAGAAGCCAACTCGTAAAGAGGCCATACTAGATTTAGTGTTAACAAATGGAGATTTGGTATCAGATATTACTGTAGGTGAAAGTTTAGGATCCAGTGATCATCAGTCAGTGTGGTTTAATATAAGAACAGTGACTGAGTCACACCACACAAAAACAAAAGTTTTAGACTTTAAAAAAAACAGACTTTTCTAAAATTAGAATATGTGTAAAAGAGTCATTATCAGATTGGAGAAATTTAAATGGAGTCCAAGAGAAATGGGATTATTTAAAAGTTGCACTCCTGAAGGCAACAGAAAATTGCATTAGGCTTGTCAGTAAAAGCAAAAAATTCAAGAAACCACTGTGGTACTCCGCAGATGTGGACAAAATAGTAAAAGACAAAAAGTTAGCATTTAGTAATTATAAAAAACCCAGAGTAAGGAAGACAGAATGCTCTATAAGATTAGGCAGAAAGAGGCTAAGCAAGTTATAAGAGCTTTCAAATCTCACACAGAAGAGAAAATAGCACAGTCATTAAAAAAAAGGGGACAAAACATTTTTAGATACATAAATGAGAAAAGGGAAGTAAAACAAGGATTAGTTAGATTAAAAACAAAAGAAAGAAGTTATGTAGATCAGGATAAAGGTCTAGTTGACTGCCTCAATGAATATTTTTGTTCAGTATTTACAGAGGAAAATGAAGGTCAGTTAGGAAAAAAGACAAATAAGTCATTTATTACATGCGAGTTTACAGAGGAGGAGGTTCTATTTCAACTGTCAAAAGTAAAGACAAATAAGTCAATGGGACCTGATGGAATACACCCAAACTTATTAAAAGAGCTTAGTGGTGTACCATCAAAACCATTAACAGATTGAACCAATTGTTGTTAACAGAAGTATTCCCAGAAGATTGGAAGTTAGCGAATGTTGTGTCCATTCACAAGAAAGGTAGTAGGGAAGAGTCGGGCAACTATAGACCAGTAAGCCTTACTTCAGTAGTGGGGAAAGTAATGGAAACCATGTTAAAGGATAGAATTGTTGAACATCTAAAAATACATGGATTTCAAGATCAGAGACAACATGGGTTTACTTCAGGGAGATCATGCCAAACTAATCTTACTGATTTTTTTGATCGGGTAACTAAAATAATAGATCAGGGTGGTGCAGTAGACATTGCTTACCTAGATTTCAGTAAGGCTTTTGACACTGTTGCACATAGAAGGCTTATCAATAAATTGCAATCTTTAAGTTTGGATTCCAATATTGTTGAATGGGTAAGGCAGTGGCTGAGTGACAGGCAACAGAGGGTTGTAGTCAATGGAGTATATTCCAAGCCTGGGCTTGCCACCAGTGGGGTACCTCAGGGATCTGTACTCGGACCCATTCTCTTTAATATTTTTATTAGTGATATTGCAGAAGGTCTTGATGGTAAGGTATGTCTTTTTGCTGACGATACTATGATATGTAACAGGGCTGATGTCCCAGGAGGGATAAGTCAAATGGCAAATGATTTAGGTAAACTAGAAAAATGGTCAGAGTTATGGCAACTGACATTTAATGTGGATAAGTGCAAGATAATTCATCTTGGACGTAAAAATCCAAGGGCCGAGTAAAAATTCCAAAGAACTTACCTACGCTGTGTAAAATGACACAGAGCACTGTGATTGGATGAATTTCAAGCCATCCAATCACAGTGCTCTGTGTCATTTTACACAGTGTGGGAAAATTCAAAAGAACTTTCCCACGCTGTGTAAAAAGACACAGACCACTGTGATTGGATGGCTTGAAATCCATCCAATCACAGTGCTCTGTGTCATTTTATACAGCGTGGGAAAATTCCAAAGACGTTGAATGGTAAGTTTAATTTTATTTTGCAGGTTAGTTATTTTATTCCCCCCTCACTATTTTTTAGGGTGAGGGGGGTAGGTAGGAACTTTTTATTTGGGTGGGGAGGTGGGTGACTAGGGGCTTGGGGACCCCTAGTCACCTTGGGTGGGAGAATTCACTTAGGGCCCCCACCGGCCACCCAGGGGTGGGGCGGGGGTGTGGACAGTAGGTCTCCCCCTCATTATCATTTGGCCCCCACCTGCCGCCCAGGGGTGGGGGCCGGAGGGAGGACAGTAGGTCCCTCCCCCCTCATTATCAATATGGCACAGGGGTGGGGGCTGGGGGACACACAATAGGTCTCCCCCCTTATTTTACTTTAGGGCCCCCACCCGTTGTTTAGGGGTGGGGGCCAATAGTTTTTTTTTTTTTTTTTACAGTGAGCAGCCACAGACTGCTCACTGTTTAGTGGACATGCCCCTATTTGCGGTATAGCGAGTAGGGGCATTGGGGAGATTTTAATCTCCCTTGTGCTATTATGGGGGTCATATTGACCCCCAATAGAGTGAGGGAGGACATGGGGGGCTTATGAAGTGGCGGGGAGCACAGCTCCCTGCCGCTTCTATCTTTACATATTACAAGGAGGGAGCTGCTCGCCGATAGCTCCCTCCTTGTAATAAACTGAACGAACACACGAACACTGATAGACTGATATTCAGTGTTTGTTTGTTCGGCTGATATTTCTATTCATTCATCCGTCTGTCTGATGAATGAATAGATGAAATTCCCGTTCGCATGTCCAGGTGTTTAACTGGGCATGTGCGGGAATCTCAGTGCTAGCTAGTGTGGGCTGATGACGTGTGCCCTGATAAAGATTGGGGCAGAAAATAAGGAATAAAAAATAGGTAATGTGGGGGCTTAGGGGCATTTGGGGGTGACTAGGGTGTCAGTTAGGTGTAGTGGAGGCCGGAGGGGGGTTAAAAAAAACCAGGATTCGGCATGACAGTGCCGCTTTAACATGTATAGCTTGGAGGAAAGAAGAGACGGGGGGACATGATAAAAAACATTTAAATACATAAAGGGAATCAACACAGTAATGAAGGAGACCATATTTAAAAGAAGAAAAACTACCACAACAAGAGGACATAGTCTTAAATTAGAGGGGCAAAGGTTTAAAAATATCAGGAAGTATTACTTTACTGAGAGGGTAGTGGATGTATGGAATAGTCTTCCAGATGAAGTGGTAGAGGTTAATACAGTGAAGGAGTTTAAGCATGCGTGGGATAGACATAAGGCTATCTTAAATATAAGAGACTAATGAAAGTATTTTAGAAAATTGGGCAGACTAGATGGGCCGAATTGTTCTTATCCGCCGTCACATTCTATGTTTCTATGTTCTACGTTTCTGTGTTTCTATGTTTCTATGTAAGCTGTATGGAAATAATTTGTACTCACTTCCTCACAGCACCACTGCTTCATATTTAACAGAGGCAAAGGTGTCAAATTTAAAGGGGCCTTTAATACCATGGTGCCTGACCGGGCTTCTGATGAAAGATGATCATCTGGTGGCCCTAAATGCATTAACCACCTGGTGGTCCTCCTCAGCTCTTTAGTTCCAGTTTAGTCACCCCTGCTGTACAGTTCGTAGTTCTCTCACTGCTCATCATCATAAGATATTTCATGTATATTACTTTTACTTGTGACAGACTAGTGATCACGTGTGGATATTATTTGCCTTCTTTTTCAGGCAAGACATCTATTCTGCTTATGTAAAATTTATTTATATTACAAGTACTTATTGATAAAATGATAGAAAAAGGTACTGAATGGGTAACGCAGAGCCAAAAATAGTGATAAGCTAATACATAACATTAATAGAACTCCATCATTTTCCTGAGATCTGTTTGACCTGCAAGCAATATTTTGATATATAATGACAGACATTATATGGATATTTTGAGTGTAAATTATACATTATCTTTTGCTTCCATTGCCAATCAAATGTGCCCACTATATCTATATAGAGCCAGTGTGTTGTCTACCTTGCATATTATGACATTGTTGGAGCTGAATATGTGATTAAAAATGATTTTCAAATGTAGATCATTTTCTTTTCTTGCTGTAATTGTAAACACATATTCTAATCCCTCACAAGAATTGTTTTAATCACAAGCTAATTAAGGTTATACTTATATTCTGCAGAAACAATAGAGTTATATTATAACAATACCTGCAGGAGCATAACAACAGGGGTGGCAAGCTACTAATAGGTGTGTACTAAACACAATACAGGTGACGCCAAATATTAAGTCCAAAAAGTCCAAAGTATGCTTGAAATATTCTTAGTTGGTAACCGTCTTGACTTCAGGATGCTTGTAGATATATGGAATAAAACAGAAAATAACCAATAGTAGTGCAGATTGTCTGGTTCTAGGTAAAATACACACAATGCAGATATTGGGCTAGCACTCACATTTAATAGAGCTATAGACCAGCTCTGGGTAAAACAGCATACAGAGGTACAATCCCCACTGATGGATATGTAGCTCTATAGGTCAGTCTCACAGCATACAGGTAAATATATAAAATAAAATACAAAACTGACAATAGTGCTTACTGTGTTAAAAAATTATAAACAGAAAAATGGATGGTAATTTACTCACATTTGATAGAGAAGTAGACACCGCTCAAGTATTAGTACTTTGTAAGGGGCTGAGAGTATTCCTTACACTCAGTGTTTGCAGCATGCACTTTTATATTTGAGTTGATATTCTAGCACTTATCCTGTCTTGTGTAACTAGTGTATTTCCTAATAAATTGTGTTCAACCGTATCAATTCATCTGAAAAAAAATGTTGTTTGGGTGGATGAACTTTTGTCCATGTGATGTTTTGGGTCAGATCAGTTTCAGCCATAAAATTGTTTATGGAAAAATAATTCAGAGGATCCAAAAGACTGTGAAATTTGGCCAGTCAGTGTACTGCAAAATATATACACTATATTATTTATTATATTAAATTAAGTAAATATTATGTAATTATTTTTGTGAAATGAGGTAACCAATAAAGGGAATAAAGGAAGAGCAAAAATATATACATTTACATATTTATATATTGCATGTTTTTTTTTTTTTGTTCCTCCTTTTTCCCTCTCTGTTGGTCACTTCTCACTTGATCTGTGCTTAGAATCAAAATTTACTGGCTGTCCCTCACCATGAATCATCTGTTTTCCTACAAATCATCTCTTTTTTTGATGCCACAGATGGAACTCTGAATCATGAGAAAAACAAATATATTTGTCCATTGCCTGTTACACTTTTGGAGTTTAGGGACCTACCAATCACTCAATATTTGGAGGAATCCTAGTTCATTTGAACCCGAATGCACAAGTCTACTAATAATCTTGAACACATATGCAGTACTAGCAACTTACACATCCATGTCGACTGAACTAATAGTATACTAAATATTAAACTAGCCAAAAAAAACTAGCTACATACAGACAAACCAACATATCCCATTAGTTACATTCTCAGTTATGCCAATGGCCACATTCTTCAATGGTGAGGAGAAAGAAACACATTGTCTGTAGTTCCTCGTGCAACTGTTTCATGCTCACACTCTGTGTACTGGATTGGCTAAGAAGGTAAATTGTGATGATCTCAACCAAGGAGGTGGTACGGGGCAGAGCCAAACACCACCCTTGCCAATCACCATCTCTTCATAGACATGCATCAAATCAATGTATCTCTATGGGGTAAGTTCAGCATCTCTATGCAGAGTGTGTAGGATGCTGAACATCAGTGCTGCACACTGTGCAGCACCTCCTCGGAAAGCACCTCCAGTGGCTGCCTCCCTAGCTGTAATGTAAAACATGCTTTTTCTATGAAAAGACAGTGTTTACAACAAAATGCCTGCAGGGACTGACTATAGTTGTTCTGGTGACTATAGTGTTCCTTTAATCTAATACCAGCATGCACTGAGATAGACTCCAGGTTTACAACTACTGAACATCAGTAATATAAGAGGCCACAAAAGGGCAAGGATCTTGGTCACATACTCAGGAGCAACATCATAATCTCATTGTTGTAAGGACAGTGTGTGCTTATTCGCATCTGACTTGAAGGCTCAGTAAACATATATGAAAATTAACAACAATGAATATTTCATATTCAGCAGCAGTGCTTCCAGGTATGGTAGTCTGCATTCGAGATTAAAACTTGAAATAGCTCATAAAGATTTATTACTGTGTATTTTGGAGAAAATTAGATTTAGCCATGTGCAGATCAGTCTTATTTGGCATACATGCTTTTAACATAAAGGCAATTAGCTATCTATCTTGCACAATGACATTTCTACAAAAATATAAAAAAATTGTACAAAACATAAAACAAATGTGAGAATATTATGGGTGAATTTGTTTCCATGAAAATGGTCATATATAAAAAACAATTTCTTTGATTTTAAGAATTTACTGAAAATAAGTCTGTGACCTATTATCGTCATCTATTTGTATTTCTTCTCATATTTAGTAAAGAATAATAGAACTGTACAAAGACTACAAGATATATATTTTACCATATAATCAAAGGCTTAACATCAGTGCAACTTGAATAATTGTAACATTATTATTCCTTCAAGACTCAAACTCTAACAAGTTCAAATTCTTAATAAAAAAGTGCTGCAATAGTCCCAAAAAAGGGGTTTAAAATACAGTTTTGAAGCTATCACACCCATTAGCACAAAACATGTCTGTAAATCAAAATACTCCCGTATGTCATCCCTGGAGTGGTCTTAATTACATTTGCATCACGTGACTGTGATGCACACATGACAATTTATTTATTTTTGTTCACATTGGAAATAGTACTGAGTTTGTGGCCAGGTGGTATAAATGGAGTCAGGGTATGGTTTGGGTCTGTAACACACACACTGCCGAATGAAACATCTGGCTTGAGCAAGTGCACAGAGTCAACAAGGGGTCAAACTTCAGCGAGGAAGGCAGTTTGTAATACATGCATTTAGGTTAATGAAGAAAAAAAAAAAGCAAATTTTTTATAAACTGATTTTGCATTGTTTGTTTTTTATTATCCGAAGTGTGAATGAAGTGTCAAACAACTAAATGAATAAAGCGTTTGGCAAGTTTCTCTGTTAACACTATGATATTAATAGCCATGTTACTGCCAAGCTCTGTGACATCTACCTCTGTATCATTTTTTTTTTTACATAAATTCAGTATCTGATTGAAGAAATTATGATAGTATCTCCCATATTTTGTTCAAGAGTACAAAATATGTGGTCACCCACCAGGGTGTTCAGAATCAAGTCTGCCTGGTGTTTTCTCATCTACTGAAATTATTCAGGCAATAAATCTAGTGAAACGATAATTTTTATTTTGTAAGATTAAAAAACTTTTCTTGAAAGGATTTGGAAATGTTTGAACCAGTGAGAGCATAAAAAAATAGAAGGAAAGGGGAATCTAAGATCAAAGAAGAGGATTTTCTGTTGCTTTTCCATCTGCAGCAGCAAGGAACAAGAGAAACTGATATACAGGCTAAGGAGGAACAGCAGGAGGGAACTACAAAGAAAACAAAGTGACTGAACATAAAACAGGAGGTGAAAATAACCAGAAAACAGAAAAACCTGGAGTTTCTCTAAATTCAAAACACGACAATCACAAACAAAATAAGGGGCTGCCAAACTCGTTCTGACGTGAAATGTAGATGGTTATTTAGAAGAAAGGGGGCGATTTAGAAAATATGAGCATGCAGCAGAAGAATGCATGGGAATAATTAAATCTACAGAAATATTGGTGTTTCTGTAAAGTAATTTTATACATGTTTTAATATGTTTTATTAAAGGAACAGTAAAGTTAAGCATAATGATTAAAGTGTCAATATTAATTAACTAACTAATTCATTAATACATTCATTAGCTTTCTAAATGATTCAATACTGTTAGCAAAACTTTCTATAAATACGTGATCGGAAAATACTACTTTGCAGAGTAAAATATTATGCTTTTTTGTTTATCATATGAATGCTATAATTATTTGTGATGGGTTGCTGTTCATAACCATTTATGAATATGTGTTAACCTTCCTTTGTGATGATAATCATTAAAATGTTGCTATTCTGCAATACATATTTATCTTTACAAAGTGCTACTAAGTGGTTGCTCTTTGTCTAATTCCATCACATAAAAGGCTCAATGAGACCTTATTCAGTGTTTTTCTAAAGAACACAATAGTTCACATTTCATCTCTATGGGCTCATTATGAACCATGGAATCATATGAGAAGAATCTATTTATGATTTTGTGCACATTTTAAATCACATTTGTTTTACAAATTCAACAGTTTAGGCATTTATCAAACACTCACAACATAAAAACATTTAATAACAGGGCATTTGTTTTCGCTTTTTTTTTTTCCCTATAACACATACTAATTCATGGCATTTTTACAAAGGACCTTTAGAAACCTCAAGATTATGAATATTTATGATCTATGGGTTATTAATTCAATAATGAATTTCAAATTTAAGGACAGATTAGCCGGGCTGAAAGCATAAAACATGCTTTACGTTTGGCTATTTTGTCCCAATATTTGAAATTCATCTGGAATTCTCATTTTAGTAAATAACCCTAATAATTTACAAAAACAAAGGGAAATCCAAAACAATAATAGAGTATTAAATATTTACTAAAATATCTTAATGATTGGTCCTTTTGTTCCATCTTGCTAATAGTAATTATGCCAACAACATCAACAATAATAACACTATCAGTAATAGCCTACTATTGCTATGTCATTTTTCTTTCTTCATATGGGTTGGGTGTCTAGTTGCTTCTTAGTTCTGTGTTACACTTTAGAGTCCCAATCAGCACAGCTGTCAAATTTTTCACATTTCCTACTGTAGGCCATTTTTATTGAACTTGTTTCTCTAGGTGAGTCCTCCATGTGTCCCATGCCTCCTTCTAAAATGTATTGGTTCCGTTGCTTGATCCAGCCATGCTTTCATATATCCGTGTTAATTCCATGGCTTGTATACACATCTGAATTGACGGAACCTGGGTAGAAGACCAGTTTTGTTTTAACAGTGTTAGGGCACCTATGATCTATGTGGAATATTAAATATATAAAAGCTTTTGACGAGTTATAAGGAAAAATAAACAAGATATAACATTCTAGTGCATGGGGAAGAATTATACCCATACAATTTTTAATGTCTGTTATGTCTTGCCAGAAATTCATCAGTCTGGTGCATAGTTCCAGTTTCATTAAGACATCTCCAGAATTTGTTCAATTTTTTTCAGACAACCATGGGCAAAGCATGAGAGGACTAAGTGCCATCTTTAAAGAAGTTTTCTGTCAGCTCTATAAGTGTGGAAAATAAGTTTAGCCTTTTATGTGACTGGTCCACTTTTCTCCAGTTTGCCTTTATTTACAGCTAACTTCAGGTCTATTTCCCATGCTTGAATGAATAGGTATTCTTCAACCCATTCAAATCATTAGGGCGTGCTATGCCGTCCTACTAGCAACGTAGCATGCCCTAACGATTTATACTACACTCATACATGTCAGTGCAATCCTGAGTACTGAATGGTTCTTGTGCTCTAACGTATTGTGTAAGACCATCACTTCTGCTCTATATGTCTATTTATCAAACAATACCATTCAATATTTCAAAAACTCTTGAATCCGTTACTGCTCAGAAAATTTCATAAGTGCACTTATATGCACTAACCTATATTCACATATAAGATTCTGTTTTCAAAAGTTTAAATATATGCACAAAAAAAGTGCTTCAGAGTTTTGACTGTAATGATTTGTACACTTCTAGGACATATATTGAAATTTAACATCAAAAACATCTGTTTACATGTCCTGATTTTGTAACTTATCTCCTCCGAGAAATCCTCAAACTATCTAGTTAGTGGTTTCATTGCGAAAGGGTTCATTCTCTTGCATACTGGACACCACAATACTGTTTCCTAAATCCATGGGATTGTATTATTATGGATCAGTGATCCATATCCAAATTTCTTAGTTTCTTCAAGAATTCGTCTTATTGAATGTTTCGTGCACTATTTGAGGAAAAATAAACTTTTCTTTACAACATACTCAAATAATTCTGTATAATTTTAGAAAAAGGAAGGTTCTGTAAAATAGTCTTTAGAAGACAGATATACAAGATTTTACTGTAAAAGGAAATATGCTGCATGCTCTGTATTTTTTTTTTTCTTACCCATTTTCATCACTATGACTTGAGACTTCACCATAGGAGGTGAAGAAAGCCGCGGTACAATAACTGATTTTAGCTTCCTCTGGGGGGGATAATGTCTTGGGAAGAAAAAAACAAAACATTATTTGTCTATAAAATGAATGGCAAATAATAGTAATTATAGAAAAGCAGCTTTGCTGCAACTAAATTTAGTCAGATATTACAACTTATAATAATGTTAAAATGCACATCTAAAACTGTTCTCCAAACAATATCTTCAATATGTCAAGGACAGCTAAAAATAATGTATCCTAAAAAAAACAACAACAAACTGATGCACTTAGATTGCACTCTACTGGATATTGTTTTCTTTCTTTTTAAGGATTAAGCTATAGATAAGAATATTAACTGCTTAAGGACTAAATGTTGCACTTTGCAGTCACCCTAATTTGCTCTCTAAAGACATTATGCCAGCATGGAATGTGCTGATTATTTAGTATTGGAAGCTCAATCAGTTTGTTAACTAAGTTAATTAATTTCAGAAAAAAAGATCTTTAAAGTACAGTTTGCTATGATAGACACAGACTGCCATTGATCCTTAAAAGGTTAAAGAGAGTATGTAGTGTATACATTAAACTGGGAACTACAGAAAACTGGCATTTAAAATTCAACTCTTAGTCCAAAATAGCTTAAATGGAAAATGGCAGAACCAAAGATATTTTCATAATGTGCTTTTTTAGCCTATAATTTGCAAATATCTTGTACATTTTCAATAATTTCAAGTTTGGTCTAAAACACCGTACATCATGCATCATTGTATAAGAGAAATTAAATTGAAACAAGTATTTCTAATTTTAACAGCCCTATCCAAATAATAAATAATGTATTGTTGATCTGACAAGGCTACTACTATAGTTTGCCATGAACATTTTTTTTACTAAAACATTAACTTAGCATAAGCATACAATTTAACCACTTATACAAAAAAAATATATGTTTTTTTTATTTTGGATGTGTTGATGCGAAAAACAAAAAATGCTGTATACATCTCAGATTGTAAATTTAAATAATAATAATGATAATAATAATAAAAAAGGATTTAGCTCCTACCCCATGGATTTTAGCAAGGATTTTCACATCATGATTGATAATGAGATGGACCAAAAGTTTGCGGGGATCAAGTTGTCTTTACCCGGTTTCGGTATTAAAACAATGTCTGCCAATGACATTTCTCGATCTGGTGTACCTCCTACCATGAGGTAATTGTACCAGTATTCCATATGGGGTACTAGTTCCTCACAGAAAACCTTATAGTTCCCCCATGAAAGCCATCTAGTTCAAGAGATTTATACCCCTTGAGCGAAGTTATAACAGCATCGATATCTTCAGAAGTTAAGATACCCTTCATGATTTCAATAGCTTCCGCTTTTAGCTTCGAAAAAATATAGTTTGTAGAGAAAGGTTTGTATGGCAGTTATACCCCCTTCTCAACTAACTGGGTCCTGGAGAGTATTATTATACAATGCTCAATAGAATTCGGTAAATACTTAAGCAATGTCACCTGGGGATGGTTTTAATGATCCTGAAGTGTCCCTGATCTTCGCAGTGTCTCTGTCTTGGCAGGAGGGCTCTAGCTAGGAGCAAGTACATTTGATTTGATTTATGGTAAAAGGTCCATCTGGACCAAGTAATAGCTTGGGCCATGTCATCGAAGAATGTTTTGCAGACCAATAATCTCAGTGCACGTTGTTCCTGCAGTTTGGATTGGAAGATATAGCGGATTTATGTTGGTGTTCTGCCTTCCATAGGAATTCAAAGAGAGCTGTAAGCAGTTGTGTTTTCTGCTTCTTTTTAAGTATGGCCTCCCTCATGAGAGTTCCCTGGATTATTGCTTTCTGACCAGCCCATATGGTAATAAGGGGCAACCCAGCCATGTCATTTGACTTAAAGTATTCTTAATTTTCTCTAGAAGTGGCTGTTACTATATTACGATCATGGGGCAAGAACGTAATCAGTTTCCATGATCAAGTAGAGGCGACACAGAGGTTGTCCAGGGACATATTTATGTCTGCATGTTCTGACCAAGGAATGGGGCCTATGGATTTGTGTGAGACTCTTGCTAAGGCTATGTTAATAACAAGAAAAAAAACAATCATATATAAGTATCATGAGGGGCCAAGTGAAAGGTGTAATCCACCTCATGTGCTCTCCAAATATCTTTAAGCCCTGTCTTTTGAATAAAGGTGTGCATTAACTTGGCTTGTTCATCTCTTCCATGTGAGTGTAACCATCCCTTAAATAAACTCCTGTTGACAGCTGGACGCATTAAAATCACCTCCCACTATAGGGATACCATAAGGCAACGTGCTATTTATATTAGCTATATTCTCCCAGAATTCCATGGACAGCTCATTTGGAGCATAGATATTAAGAAGATTTATGAAGTGAGAATAGATGGCACCTGAAATAATTATATATCATCCCTCCAAGTCTGGGACCCTCTGTGTAACTTGTAATAAGCACCTGTGGTGAATTAGTACCGCAACTCAGCTTGGCTTCCTGTGAGCCCTAGCTTCATAGGTAGTGTGATAAATATTATCTTTTAATGCGAAGAAAACATCAATGGGAAGGTGTGTTTCCTGCAGGAATACTATTTCTGAGTCGAAACATTTGAGCTCCTTGAACATGAGGCTTCACTTTTTCAGTGCATATAGACCCTTTAAAAAAACCTGAACTGGTCAAAACTTTGATCAGGACAGATATTATCTACGTATATGTTAAAATAAAGTTATTTACTATGGAAGACTTTTGAGTGCATCCCATAATTTTGGATTATATATATATATATATATATATATATATATATATATACACTGTATTTATCGCTCGATAAGACGCACCTAGTTTTTAGAGGAGGAAAATAAGAAAAAAAAATATTCTGAATCAAATGGTGTACTAAACTATTTAATAAACTATATTATAATATGAGTTTAACCATGTAAAGTAAACAGCAGTCAACAGTGGCATTAAGAAGTTTACACACAGGTACACACACACACAGACAAAGATACACACTCACAACTACACACACAAATACAGACACACATACATTCACATTGGCATACACACACTGACACACACACACAGATACACATACCTAACATACACACTGACACACAAATTGCAGTTGACCTATTATTAACCCCCCTCCTCCCCATTTCCATACCTTTTGCTGCAGGGAGATATCGGCTCTCTGCAGCCTTCCCTCCTCCATGCTGCACAATCTCAGTATGCATTCACTCCATAAGACGCACAGACATTTCACCTTACTTTTGAGGAGGAAAAAAGTGTGTCTTATGGAGCGAAAAATATGGTATTTGAGATGCTGAATTAGTATATATATACATACATATATATATATATATATATATATTTATTTGAAATTCTGAATTAGTTTTAATATATATGTCTTCTCATCACTAAAGAAGATATTGTATTTCAAGTTAATTAACGCACATTATGACCTATTTCAACCACCACTTTAATAATAGAAGAGTTGTGTACTCTCCTAAATGGGTAAAATGCAGATTTTATCACTCTTATTTAATTATTTCTCCATTATACAGCAATTCTATTAAATAGGCAAAATTATGTTTGAAGGGCATCATTAATCACATTGTATGTGAATAAATTTGTTTAAGAGATTGGGATTGCACAACTAAGTTTGCTCGCAAATTTATTGACATTCCAATCACTGTGAATAGTAGGAAATCCTGAGGGCCCTTTTATTACTATATAATATGGTAATGCAAGGGTTAACTTGTATAAAAAAAAAAAAAAACAGAAGAGAACTATATTACATTTATAGAGAACATATTGTGAGAATGGAATATTGCATATATTTACACAGTCAAAACATTAAAACCACCTGCCTTATATTGTGTAGGTCTTCCTCTTGCTGCCAAAATAGCTCTTATGCATTGAGGCATGGATACCACAAGACCTCTAAACGAGTCCAGTGGAGCTGCTGGGTTGGCTGGTGGCCGGACTGTTAAGGGTGTTTTGCAGGCTTGAAGACTAGCAGGCAGGCAGGTGGGCAGGCAAAGCAGGAAGTGAGGGAGCTGTGCTCTCCCTGCTCAGCTCCCTCGCGCACCACAGAGTAATCCCGGAAGCTGGAACAATAAGTCACTCCTGAGAATATTCTGCAGTGCGTGAGGGAGCTGAGTAGGGAGCGCCTACAGACCAGAGCTCCCTCACCACCGGCCCCGGGGGGGCCAAAGCTTAAACCCAGGCTAATAAGCCATTTGCCTGGGCATTTGGGGTTGGCATTTTTTGCCGCCCCCTAGAAAGTGCTGCCCAAGGCAAATGCCTTGTTAGCCTCATGGCAAATACAACACTGATTGCTCCATAAGGGGTAAATATCTAAAATGTTGGTTCTTTTTTTTTAAATGAAATTTTACTGATACAAAACACATTTTTATTTAGAACGATAAATAAAATTAAGGCTATTCCTTTTTTTATACATAGCTATTTATTTGTAGAATTATTTAAATTATAACAAATAATGTAATATGCAGTATTTACACTCCCCGAGTCTTATATTGTTTTGCACAGATATTCTACAAATACACAGACTATAACAAGTCTTACGCAAAGCAGTCCATAACACCAAATAATGATGACTTTGGTTCTAAAGCAAAATTGTACTTATTTTAACATTATCTTAAAAAAATAACTATTTTCATAATGGATAGCCTAAGGTGCTACCCTTTTAATGGCTCCATTAGTTTGTATGCTAGAGCGTGTCTTCTTAAATTCCTTTGTTCAGCATTATGTTGATTGAGTACTTTAGCAATAAGATTTTAAACATTTTTAGCACTTTTTGTGTAGTTTAATAACAGTGGATATAAAATAATAATTTTTTTCATTGAATCCCTTTTTTTTGCAGTGTAGGTATTTTTGTTCTTTAGCTGTAAAAATGTATATGTGCTATAAAGTGAGTTTGCTCATCTTTTAAATTAATTTTCTCTATAAAAGCAGAGTTTCCAGCAGAAAGTCAGATAGTCCCAGCTGAGAATCAGCTACTGCATACTGTACAGTAAGAATTTTTACTACAGGCCCAGGAGGATTGAAAACTAAAGTAGTATATATGGATGTTTCTTCAAAGCAGAAAGTTGATGACTTAGCTAATAATTAAACATTTTATCTATTTAAAAATATCTATTAAAAACTGGTTTGTATGTACTAAGCTAAAAATGAAAAATATATCTTCAATCTGTCTTTCAATGGTTCATAAAAAAAAGATCTGCATTCTACAGATTAATTGGTGTTTAGTGCCTGATATGATGCAAACATATATGCATATATATAATCACACTGGATTATTAAGATACCCAATTATCATTTACAAAGTTTATTGAAAGACCTCTCAATAGTTTCTGAGCTTAGCTTGGAATCCTGGATCCCCCTGTTCGCCCCGTCCCTCTGAAGAACTTTAAAAATCTTTTCCAGAGTTATTCACTAAAATAAGAAGAATTCAACGTGAATTTAAATTTCTTGGTAAAAAAAATAGCTGAACTGGAAAAAGATTTTAAGTCAGCTATACTCCCAGATTAGCTAACTGCAGATCTCCTGTCTGTTGCCTTTGCAAGCCCTCCACTTCTAGCCCCGCCCAGACTTTATGTGACTGCCCAATCACAGACTTACCAGTGCAGCTCAATGAGACGTCTTTGCAAGTCAGGTGCTCTGGGCAATTGCTGTCTCTTGAGTTCAGTGCAAATAAAATAACCAAACCAGGAAGTACCAGTATCTGTTGTCTGCTTGAAAAGCCAGGGGGTTGTAACCAGGTTAAGTTATACAAGTGTAAATTTCTATTAAAATCTGCACTACATCCAAAATGAAAAAGAGGACACAGTCTTCACACATAAAGCTTTTCAGCATGCTATAGTGTTTTAGGGGTCTGGAGTGTCCCTTTAATAAATACAATCCTGCTGTCACAACCCTAAATCTGTAATTATCCTACCTAGATTAGATAAAGGAAAACAATTGTGTAAATTTTTTTTATTGTTTTTGTACTCAACACTGCTGCATATTACCACTCCAGTAGCACAGTCATTGTCTTTGGTATGGACATGATGCCATCTTCCACGTTATCATCTTCTGAACTCATCAGGCCATAGGTGGAACACAACTGTGCAAGGCTGTCCTTTATATATATTGCAATAGGAAACGTTGTGGCATCTTGTTTTCTCCTCTTCTTACATGTTTTATAACAAAAGTCTGAATGGCCTTGTACTGAATGGGGCAACACCACTGTGCTGTACAGGACCATTCTTACAGGAAAGTCCCGACATTGTTCACACTAACTAACAATGTCCAGAGTTTATAAAGTAGGCACCAAATGAGTCTGAATATGGAATATTGTAAAAAAATAGGGCCCGGATGCCTAAAATCTGGGCTTGGATTTTAAAAACTAACTATTTGACCCTTGACATTGGCTTATTTACCCATTTCAACCATTAGTTATGTGGAATTCAGTTATGCTGACTCTAATTGGTTACTAGTAATTTTATTATAGTCTTTTTATAGATTGGTCTTTAACTTTTTACCTTTCATTAGGTTTGTATGGTCTTCTCAGGTTAAATCAACCTTGAACAGAAAAGGAAACCTACTGTTATTCAGAGTCTACCAACTTCACCTAATACACTTCTTGCGTCAAGGTTTTATTTTAATTTATCATTGTTACATTTCTGAGAGATGAGCTATGTCTTTTGGCACATACCGAAACAATTTACTTACATTCTACTCTTGATAAGTACTTTTTCGAATGAATTTACCTAAGGTTTGCATATTTGGTATTGCTCATTGCGCTTGTTGTGATGTCCTTAATAATGACAACTACCAAAGTCTGATTAATAAGGTCAAAAACATCTTCTGCTGGAATCATTTAGTTTAATATTTTAAAGTGACTTTAGCATAGTTGTGTGATAGCTGTGATCATATTTAATCAATGTTGTTATTGTTCAATGATGTATGACAAACATTGTTTGATTATTTTCACATGAAGCAAATTAAACAGGACACAAATCATGAGATCATGTCAAATAAGTCCGATACAGTGCCGGACAAAAAAACACTGACAGACAGGAAAATAATCAACTTTTGATACTACTGTAACAAACACATGAAACACTCCACATTAATTGTCTGTCCTGGAGCTCAATTCGTCTCCATGTGATTTGTCTAACCTTGACAATGTAACTGTTTTTAGACTACATGTCACATGATGCTCAGTCGGACCTTAGTGACAACATGTAAATATTTGGGACAACATCGCAAACCTCCTGGACAATGGTGAAGATACAGTTTTTATTTAATAATACTTTAATGGATATTAAACTAAATTCCCAACACAATGATAAGGAAACGATTGAGTGAAGTAGCCAGACTTTGGAACTCTGCTTAATATATAAGTTCCACAAGGATCATCCACATCACCAATCCTATTCAAAATATGCATGGAACTGACAGCAGATATTAAATGATAGAGGTGATGCGATTGCTATATGTATATGAAGTCCAAATATATGTTAAAAAAAAATTAGAACATGGCAAGAAGAAAGTAAATACCATCTTCAGCTTAAATGCATCCAATACGGAATGATCTCTAGGGCTACTCATAGTACAGATTCATTCAAGCAGGGCAGTGGACATTATAAAATGGCAAAAAAAAGCATATGAAGAAGTGGATTACATTAATTTATTCATTGTTTTTTTAATTCTGTGTGGTTCTCCTTTCATACTAGGTTGATATCATTTTGACTAACTAGCCGCTAGGGACAAGCCCATTTACAGACAGCTGGAGCAGCCAATGAGCTAAGTATTTTATTCTAAAAAGGATTCAAAAGCACTAAATATGGGGAAATCATACCCTTTTACATACAGTGCAAATGCTTACACTGACACCCCTCTTAAATGTTCTTCTCACATAAAAACATTTAAAAACACAACAATGGAACTGGAACTGTAAAAATAAAAAAGAAGCAGGATACTCCTTAATGGTAATAACACTCCACCTTCAGAGGCTGCTCTTTAATTAGGCGATTTAGGCAGCCGTCTAAGGCCTTGCGCTGGCTGGGGCCTCGCAGCCACTTAAATCACCTTAGGGCAGACTGCCATGTCGGATCCTTGGTCCACGACATGCGAAACTCCCCCTGTCTGCCCATAAAGGGAGAGCCAGCCTCCAGTCTGCAGCTCCGCCAAGTGTGAGCTGCCGACTGTGAAGTGTCTCCAGATCTCAGCTTATCAGAGCGTTGCCGCGGGTAACCATGGCAATGATCTGACTTCTGGAGATCGCGAGACTCCTCTATCACATGGTCTGCAATTCACACCTGCACCAGCTGCAGACAGGGTAGGATGCCCAGCGGACCACCTGGGAGCAAGGACACTGGCCCACTATGGAAATAAATTGTATTTCTATTACCCCCTTACTTCCTCAGCCACCTGTCACCCCCTCCCTCCATCACTGTGTTACCCCATCCCTCACTGTCACCCCCCACTGTGTCACCCCCTCCCTCACTCTCACCCCATCACTGTTTCACCCTCTTCCTCAATGTGTCACCCCCCACTGTGTCATCCCCTCCCTCACTATCACCCCATCACTGTTTCACCCTCTTCCTCAATGTTTCACCCCATTACTGTGTCACCCCCTCCCTCACTGTCACCCCATCACTGTGTCACCCTCTTCCTCAATGTGTCACCCCATCACTGTGTCAACCCCTCACTGGGTCTCCCCCTCGCTCAATATGGTCACCCCTCCCTCATGGTCACCCCTCCCTCACTGTCACCCGAACAGTGTGTCACCCCCTCCCTCTGTTACTCCGTCTCTGTCATCTCCTCCTTTCCTCACTCTGACACCCATCACTCCCTCCCTTACTGTGTCACTCCCTCCCTCAGGGTCATCCCATCGCTGTGTCACCCCCTCCCTCACTGTCACCCCCTCCCTCACTGTCACCCCAGCACTGTGTCACCCCATCCCTCACTGTCACCCCATCTCTGTGTCACCTCCTCCCTCTGTCACTCCCTCACTGTCACCCCCTCCTATCCTCACTCTTCCACCTACTCCCTCCCTCAGTCTGCCACCTGTCAACCCCTCCTTCTGCCACCTGTCACCCCCTCTCTCACTCTGCCACCCTCTACCTCCCTTTGCCACCTGTCACCCTTGCTCTAACTCACTCTATCACCCCCACACTATGTCACCCTCTTTCTTTGCCACCTGTCACCTAATCCCTCCCTCACTCTGTCACCCCCTCACTCTGTCACCTCTCACTGTGCCATCTATCACCCCCTCTTTCCCTCTCTCTGCCACCTGTCACCCACTCTTTCCCTCACTCTGCCACCTATCTCCCCTTCCCTCACTCTGTCACCCTCTCACTCCCTCACTCTGCCATCTGTCACCCCTTCCCTCCCTCATTTTGTCACATGTCACCCCCTCCTTCCCTCACTCTGCCACCTTTCATCCCCTCTTTCCCTCACTCTGCCACATGTTACCCTCCGTCACTCTGCCACCTGTAACCCCCTCCCACACTCTGTCACCTGTCACTGCCTGCTTCCCTCACTCTTCCACCTATCACCCCCTCTCTTACTACCACGCTCTGTCGCACTCTCCCTCACTCTGCCACCTGTCACTTGCTCACTCTGCCACTTGTCACCACCTCCCACAGTCTGTCAACTGTCACCCCCTCCCACACTCTGTCACTTGTCACCCCCTCCCACACTCTGTCATCTGTCACCCTTTTCCTCCCTCTCTCTGCCACACCCTCCACACTTTCCTCCCCTAATCCTGTAACACTCCCTTCTCCAACCATGTCACGCTTGCCCTCCTACATTCTGTGACACTCCCCCCAACCCTGTCTCATTCACCAGGAACATTCCTGGTTACTGTTACTTCCACTGGCAATTTTACTGTTCCAGTACTCCAAGAAATCCCAGGTGGGGATAATACCTCCAACGCCTATTGATAGAGCAGTACCTCTGCTCTATCCTTGTGAGTATTATTTTATCTTCTATTTTACTCTCTTATCCCATCACAATTGAGAGCACTATTGTTACTTTTTAATTTTCTCTCTTGGAGCTTTGGATTACCAGACAGTGCTGACGGACGTACTGCCGCTACATATCCCACAAGCGGTGATTATACCGCTGTATGCTATCCACACCAGAGCTGGCCATAGCTCCCTTAAATGTGAGTTCTTTACCTTCTCTACCTTTTGCACACTGAACCCCATCACAATTGAGAGCACTATTGTTGTCTTTTATTTTATTTTCTGAGCTTTGGACTACTAGACGGTGTTGACGGAGACGCCTTCCCTACATATCCCTTAAGCGGTGATTATACCGCTGTACGTGATTCACACCAGAGCTGGTCATAGCTCTACCGAATGTGAGTTCTCTATTTCTGTTATTTACTGCACCTTGAATTTTACATACTGCACCATTGGTCGCCTCTACCTCTCTTGTATTTCCACATACTGAACGGTCAACACGAGACACACCTACCTCCATCAAGAAATCTAATCAAGTATTCCTGACTATCCACCGGTATCCTAAAGATATTTTACGGGACTATCTTCCTCCATTTTGGCGCAGCCCTTATATATCTTTTTTCTCTCTATCTGTGTTTATCCATTGAAGGACATGAGGGGTTTTCCTTCGTTTGGGTTGCTGCCTACCTCTACTAATTGTGGGTTTATTAGCGCTGAATTCTTTCCCTTTTTGTGTTTTCTGCCTGTCTGTCTGTCTGTCTGTTCGCTCATCTGTCTCTCCTTCTTTTGTTATATAAATGGTAAAACACAATGTATGGATGATCAGTAGGTGAATGGATATATCTAAAATATAGGTCAATAACTAGTTATTTAAATGACATAGTATTATCCATATAAAATGCAAATTTTATATTGATGTTTCAGGAAATATCACTATTAGTTTTTATGACTTAAAATTCCAAATAAGCTGTTACAAATGAATAATGCTATTTCATTAAATCCATATATTACATACAAGATTGTAAAATATATGCCCGCTACTGTGTTTTTTAATAATAATAATCTCTGTAAAACATACTTAAATATGAGCACATTCAATTTCTATATATTATATTCCACATATTCTGTTGAAGGAATTGTTGGTTTGTTTAAACACATTTTCTGCCATGATCATAAGATGAATGTAGACAAATATTACAGAATTAATTAATCCTGGTTGGAAATACTACATGTAACTGTTTTTAATGTGATTTCTCATAGTTTTAATTCATTCTGAATTCATACATTTGTTGGATGTACGACAGACAATTACTATATTGCTTAATAGAATTGTCTTCATTAGCTGATTGAAACGTTGAATAATTTGCCTGCATTCATATATATTTATTTGTATAGTATATTATGTATCTGGAAAAATGAAGTGTTACAAAGCATGGCAATGTCATAAAATATTATTTTCTTATTTTTTCCAGCATAAACCTTATTATCCAAAGTCAATTGATATATTTTCTGTTGTTGGTTTGTGTGTCGTAATTTTAATTATCTCAAAATGGTTTACCTATGTCGGAAACATTTTTTTCAATGTAAACATTTTCCAATTAATATTAATATCAAACTACTATTTTTACGTTCAACGAAGATTAGATAAATCAAATAATCGATGGTCTGTAAGACTGTAGAGATAGATCGTGTTACCAGACTAATCAATTATAATATTATTGTTAAAATTACTATTGTGAAAAAAAAAGTTTTAAACTGATTTCTATTCAGTTTATTATGGATAAGACTAATGGATAAGACTAATTGCAAACTGAAAGTTTGCGCAAACTGGGCCAAATATCTAAAACTGGAAAAACACACGATAAAAATAAGAAATCCGCATAGATTTCATATTGATCTGCTGGAGATTGCTTCAGCTATGGAACAACCAGGAAAACATTTCATTTTCCATAGTAGTTGCTTCACCTGTTTAAATATGCTTTAAATTGGCGTTTGTAACATTTTTTAAAACTTTCCCATATGTATCTCTTAAATATAAAATTTTAAAAAACTGTTCTTTTGTGTCCCATTATTCCATTTTTTTTTTTTATCCCTATTTAATTTAAAGTTTAAAGAAGATGTTATACTATAATCAATTTAGATATTTAAGACATTTATAGACAGGGTCTTATTATTGTTCTGTCAACATTTTACTGAGACCCTGACTAATACTTATTTTTATAGTATATCCCTAAGTTCTTTCTCAATTTGATTTAAAAGAATGAGTTCCCCTACATTTTCTGTGTTTTATAAGGTTTATGCAGAGTTCAGGTATTGATTTAGGTAGTTTCACCTTTTACTCTGTCAGCATTGCTGCTGAAACAGGAGCCAGGAGCTGATGACGATATTTGTTATTTGGGGCAAAAACAGCTTGTCAAAAACACTGGTGTCTGCTAAAATATTTCTATATGTTCTCAGTAGAGGGAATGTATAAGTAGATAAAACATAATGCAAGAACTATTTGTAGATCTATCCTATCTTGATATAAACACAATTAGATATAAATACCCATCCTTCTCTAGACTGTAAGTTTATTTGAGCAAGATCCTCATCTTATTAATGAGCTTATTGCTCCTGTCAAAACCTATAATAGTCTGTCTTATTTGTTGTTATAGTCCCCTAAATGATATTTTATAAAGGAATAAAAGCCAATAATAATAATAATAATAATAATAATAATAATAATAATAATAATAAACAATAATAATAAATATTGTTATTGTAAACCCATGTGGCACCTGTTCAGAAATCTAGCTTTAAGGAACACTGTACAAACGTGTATTCCTGACACTATAGTGTTAAAAACACATTTTAGCTAGCAGGCTGAATGTCACTGTAGCTCCAAATGAATGTGGTCTTTTTATTGCAAAAACTTGCTTTTATCTTCTCACCTTCTGCTAGAAACCTGCAGTACACTGTTCAGATGTCTCCTGTAGCAGCTGGTACGCCTGACAACGAGTAATTTTGAGCGCTGGAGAGTGAATTGTGGTTTCCGTGACTGCGACCTACTTAGGTGTGACACAAGGTGGACGACTGCTGCTTTGTTTCTTGTTTCATGGCTGCTGCGCATTGGCACCTTATTCAACACCTTCCTGGTCACGTTCTCCCCCCCCCGGTACTGGTGGGGGTTATCCCAGTCCCTGCTGTGGAGGCTGTTTGTACTGCCGATCCTACCAGAGGCACAAGGGCCTACACTCAAAGCTGGACAACAGACCACATGGCGCTGACACATGCCCACTACAGGGAGATCTCCTGGCTAAATATGATTGGCTATTTAAAAACTTTCTGGCACAGATGGTTCTGCTGTCGACAACTCGCTTACCTCAACGCACCGGCTGGTGGGTGACAAATGTTCCACATTAACCACATTGCATCTCAGCTGAGGAGCCTTCAAGGGCCGTGAGCTATGTAGAGAAGAAGGCCCCCTCACTGCCCACACCATTGGTGGGCCTTGCGACAGAGCCTCTACCAACCTCTGATGCCACAGTTACAACTCCCATGTACTTAATTCACGAATGGGACAGTGGAGCATGGGTGATGGTTCTGATACAGGACTGGGGCTGGCATGACATGAATCTCATGTTTCCACAGCCTTCTAGCGATAAGCTGACGATGGTGTATCTGAACTATCCAGACAGGGCATGGACTGACAAACCTTAGATCAAGTGGTAGCCCCTTAATTTAGCTGCATGTGTCTATAAGCTTAAAGGACCACTCTAGGCACCCAGACCACTTCAGCTTAATGAAGTGGTCTGGGTGCCAGGTCCAGCTAGGGTTAACCCATTTTTTCATAAACATAGCAGTTTCAGAGAAACTGCTATGTTTATGAATGGGTTAAGCCTTCCCCCTGTTTCCTCTAGTGGCTGTCTCATTGACAGCCACTAGAGGCGCTTGCGTGCCTCTCACTGTGATTTTCACAGTGAGAGCACGCCAGCGTCCATAGCGGAGAGCCTAGCTGAGAGCCTAGTTAAATTAAAATTTTTGTCCCAATTTTCCTTTGTTTTATATTTAGGTCTCGCAGCCTCCAGAGGAATGTTCCTCAGTCACACATTTAATATGTTAGTTTTATTTATGTTGCCACCTACAAATCCTCTCTGATCATAGCTTAAGGGTCAGTTATTTTTTCTGTTATATTTGTTATTTCTTGCATGCATGTTTAACTTCTATGGTTGTACACGAGAAGTATATTCACATACATTTATGACACGCTCAACACAATATAGATGGTTATTACTCTGTTGCTATGACCTTATGTGTGACACTTTGCACAACTAGACAGGTGTCTCAAATTGACGATCTCAGCCAATCCAATGCTTTCCCATATGCCATGTTTACATATAAAAGCCAGCAGGGACATACTATACACACAAGAACAACTACATTAAGCTGTAGTTGCTCTGGTAACTATAGTGTCCCTTTAAAGGAAAATTCACAAATCCTGCTGTCTTAAATCTTTGAGTACTGCCAGCTAAGTGATCCTCGGTTGGCAGCAGTGTTTACCTAACCAATGATCACTTTGCCCTGCAGAAGGTTCTTTGGAGCTAATGGCACACCCATAGATAATGGCTGATGACATTGCAATATGAATATGCTAGCCCAGCAGACCACACCATAGGAGACAGCATTCTCATTTAAACAGTCTTCTCATGATCTCCATGAATATTTTTTTTTTTACATTTACAAAACTATCAGCAAAAAAAATAAAAATAAAATAAGAAATAATAATAATAATAAATATATATATATATATATATATATATATAATTTTATTTAAAACAACATTAACAGACATGTTTCTTTCTAAAAATAAAAGAGTGATGTTTAATTTAATTATTTTATCACACAAATTTGGCAAATTTAACTTAAGTTATGCAACTCAACTCAGCACAGCTCGCTGTTTAGAGAACAAACCCCAAAGTAGTAAAGCAAATATACAGAGAAGCCAAATCTAAATTGCCAGTGACTTTTAAAAGGTTACATGCTGCTATTTTGTGCTATGACCTTTTGTTTGTAGAGGTAATTATGTCTGGTCAAATATTTTTTGATTCACTCCTAAAGTTCATAAAAAAATATTTTTGTAGAAAAAAATACATTTAAAGCACATGTAATAAAATATATAACCTATTCTAAACACAATGGACCTTGTGATTCTCTAATTGTTAACAAAAATAAAAGGAAATGTTTGTGGCAAAATGTGTAGTCAAGACAAATTCTTATATTTAAAATGTAAACTAAAGGTAGTTTAATCCTTAAACAGTTGAGCATCCCTGTTTTTCTGTATTCAGCTGCTAGTAAAAAGTTACAAATAATCAAAGCCTTGCAGCTAGGAAAATGCAAAGCAAATAGACCATAAAATAATAAAGAGATTAGTTTAAACAGACAACAAAGACAATAGTAAGAGTCACTGTAGTGGCTTATTGCCCTGTAGCAGTCATTCTGTCCCATTGGTATTTCTGAACTGTCACATGAAATGACTAGAATTTTCAAAACTTTACCTTACATAACCTATAATTTCATGTCTGTCAAGCATTTTGGGGACAGAGAGAGCAAACTGTCAGTGTGTAACAGTAACTATCAATTCAAAAGTCCAGGAAACGAGAGAGTAAATTGTCTGTGTGTAACAGCAATGTAGGGCATACAACGTAAAACTGTTAGTGTGTAGCAGCCCCTATTGAGCTAGGAGTTTCAAATTAACAGTGATAGAATTAAACAAAAAAAGAGTTCCTATTGGTCCAACATATAGCTGCTAGTGTGCAAAATACCCATTTACCCCAGAAGTACAAAGTAAGTGAGGATGATACCAATTGGTACCATCTCCTATCAATACAACAGTTCAGGGAAACATTATGGAAGAGCTGTAGCCATTCCAGTAATGAAGGGGAAAGGGGGGAAGGTTCATCATATATTAAATGTAAATTCCCCATTTAGCTAGCTGTAGATTGAAAGATAGCAAATTGCCATTGTGTACCACTCCCCACAAACTAAACTATTAGCCTCACTAGGCTAAACTATTAGCATATCAAGCCTAAGTCTGACTTCTAAGGGAATACAAAAAGTAAAAGGGTCTGTGAGTTTTGGATTGCAATCACATTGAAAACTGTTGACACTCAAACAGAATGGGGGAATGCTGTGTTAGTTTTAATATATGTAGAATAAAATATATACAAATTAAACAGTAATGCGGATGATATTTTGTAAGGTGTTAGTGATTTTAAAATATCTCCACTACAGTATACAAACACAGGAAGCACACCAAAGCAGAGTGGTACAGGGAAAACACTTCACCCCTAAGTACAGAGAGCAAGGAAGTGAAAACTCTCTTCAAAAGAATATACAAACAGTATATAGCATTTATATATAACCTTTAATTTTGTGTAAGTTTAAAAAATATATACATATCTAGTGTATTCATTTATTACAAATTTAGATAAATAAATGTCTATGCCTATGCCCTATAGATAGATAAATAGACTGGTTAATTGAGATGCTGAAGCCAAGAAGGATGGGAAATGAAATGTCAGAAAAGTAGAATATCGCCATAAGATAAAGTGGTATTGTTTGCAATCAAAGGAAAAGAGAGAGAATTAGATAAATATATTTATGCATTCTCAAAAAAAATGTAAATGCTATAATGCTTTAAATAAGCTTTGTACACAGTCAAACAGTATATGTCAGGACTGTGGAAGTTCACTCACTGGAATTTCTTAAAAAAGCAAAACATATCCATTCCGTAAAGCATAACTAGAAGATCCTTTTTAATATAGTGGATAGTGAGGATTTATGTTAGGCCTGTCTGTAACTCGGAAGTGCCATAAAGATGCATAACAAAACAAACAATGAACAAACTTCCTGTTGAGCCCAAAAAAATAAATGACCACTACGAAAAGAAGATATAGGGTGATATAAGGACAACCACTATATGCTGAGATCCAGTGAGAACCGACAAATAGAGGGGAAAATATGTAATAAAAAGGAGAAAATAAAATATGTGAATATGGATATGGTTTTACTGCACCTCCACTTTTTATTTTTATTGGTTATTTATATTATGTGCCTATTTTTCAGTGCACTGATTGGCCCACTGTTGCTTCCTTTTGCTTCCTCTTAATGGTCTTTTCCCTGGATATTTTGCATGGATGATATTTAGATAATCCAAACCACCACATAGACATATATCAAGATACTTAACTAAATGTTATCTTCAGACAAAGTGATTTGGCCAAGCCATTCACAGGTCTATTATTTCGTTATTTTACTTTTTTTTTAGTTTCTAAAATCAAGATATTCATTAAATAACATTTGCTAATGCATGGCATTTAATGAAAATCTAATGCTAGAAGATTTCCTGCGTGTTAAAATATCCCAAGGTGTTGGCAACCCATTCCCAAGCGCATATGTATTCAAAGGTGATTGTGAAAAATCCCATTAAGTAGTCAAGAGGAAAGATTACAGGAGAAAACCAAATGCACTAACAAACAATCCTAGAAATGCACCCTGAAATCATGGGACAAAGATCAATATCAAGATAACCTCCAATTCAGGCAGGAAAAAATAATTATGTTTTTCTGTTTCTTCTTTATATTCCACCCCTGTAAGGTTTTCAATAGCATTTGCTGGAGTGAATTAAAATGGATATGTCACCTACTAAACATTACAGTTCTTTTAGATTGACAGTTCACTTGCCCTCTAAGTGATCTTGCATGAACAAAAATCACTTTATAACTCTCAAGCCATATGTTAGACTTAGTTACTTATTACAAAGTTTAAATTAATATTGAAAATAAAACTATAACCTAGCATGTCAAAATCTTCTTTTATTTTGATAACCTTTAATAGAGGATGAACAGCCCATGGTTCTATCTCCTGAGAGTCTACCTTTTCTATCCTTTTGCAAACTGACAGTTTTGGAAATGAATGATTTCACTTCAATCATGATGGATTCCCATCTAAGACATTTCTGAGTATAACGGACAAACACCTTCTTAAAAAAAACAAAAAAAACAAAAACAAAACTGATATATAATTTATAAATTGTGCTTGCTCCTGAGAATGACATTTTCATCAATATCCTTTCAGAGCATTAAGCCAAAAATATATATATATATATATATCAACATTTAAGGCATGGTGATGCTTCCTGCTGATTCTTTATTACTTATTTTACCGATAAAGTGTGTCTGTATGTGTGTTTTTTTAGCTTAATTTATCAGAAGGACAAGAACAAAAATATGTTGCGGATGTTTATTATTGCAAAATAGCTTCTTTACCATAAATATATACTTTGTCAACATGTTTAATTTAGGTAGTGCTTTAGAATTTAATAAAATATTGTGCATTGGAAAGTGCAATAAAAAGTCAATCGTGTTGAAGACAGTCTATGTTTTGGATAAACAATTTTTAATAGGGAGTGATTTTATGTTTACAAGCAGATTAGTTCTAATCATTTTGAAATTAGATGAATTGTTTTTGCATGTAGAGTTTATTTGGAGCTAAGAGATACATTTTCATGCATATAGGCTTTTGGTTCTAAATGTTAATCATGCCTAAATGTGCCTAACAAGTGGAAGAAACTTGGTAAAGTTCATTGTAATCTTTAATGCTAGCAAGTTATATTTAAATTATTATACAGGTTTCCAAGTTTGTTTTTATTATATTTTATTTTTAAATTACCAACACATTCTGCAGTGGACAAAGGTACTATACATCTATACAAGAGACAATACAACATTTGATGAACAAATACAGGAAGAGTTAAGGTCCCTATTTCAGTGGGAACTTACAATCTAGATCAGTGGTTCCCAACCAAGTCCTTAAGTACCCCTAACAGTCCATGGTTTAAGGATTACTCAATTGTGTCTAAGGTGTTTTGTGGAAAAAAACAACACTTTAGACACAACAGGGTAATCCCTAATCCTGGACTGGTAGGGGGTACTTGAGGACCTGGTTGGGAACCCCTGATCTAGATGATAAGTTTTAAACATTGAGAAAACACATCAGCAACTCAAATCTCAAGCTATAGTTCTGCACTTACACTGTGTAAAAATCATTAGAATTCAATATAATGAATCTTAGTGACCAGACTGTTTTTCAATTTTCTTACTGTTAAGGACCAGGGCTGTTTTTACATTTCTGTGGTGTTTGTGTTTAGCTGTAATTTTCCTCTTATGCATTTACTGTACCCACACATATTATATACAGTTTTTCTCACCATTAAATGCCCTTTCTAAAGATACCATTATTTCATCATATCATATAATTTACTATAAATAAAATTATAAAATATGATGAAATAATTAAAAAAAACACCTTTTCTTATGTTGACCCCTAAAATCTGTTACGCATCTACAAGCGCCAAAAAACACACTTGCTTAATAGTTTCTAAATTTTGTCCTGAGTTTAGAAATACCCAATGTTAACATGTTCATAGCTTTTTTTGCAAGTTATAGGGCTATAAGTACAAGTAGGACATTGCTGTTTCAAAATATATATTTTTAAAATGTATCAATAGTGACACTGTAACACTGTTATCTGTCATAAATCTCTGAATCACACCTCACATGTACATATTTTTTTAAAGTAAACAACCCAGGGTATTCAATATCGGGTATGTCCAGTCTTTTTTAGTAGCCACTTAGTCACAAACACTGACCAAAGTTAGCATTTATATTTGTTTGTGTGTTAAAAATGCAAAAAAACTATTATGAACGCTAACTTTGGCCAGTGTTTGTGACTAAGTGGCTACTAAAAAAGACTGAACATACCCCATATACAATACTTTGGGTTGTCTTCTTTTGCAAATGGTATGCCATCATGGGGGTAATACTCATTCCTGAGCTACCATACGGTCTCAAAGGCAACATAAGCAATCTGGCAAATTTCAATGTGAAAAAAAGGAAAATCAAGCCTTATATTTGACTCTGTAACTTTCAAAAACACTATAAAACATGTACATGGGGGCTACTGTTATACTCGGGAGACTTCGTTGAACACAAATATTAGTGTTTAAAAACAGTAAAATGTATCACAACAATGATTTCATCAGTGAAAATGCAGTTTGTGTGTGACAAATGCAAAATATTCATTTTCACTGACAATATCATCGCTGTGATATGTTTGAATGTTTTGAAACACTAATATTTGTGTTCAACAAAGTCTCAAGAGTAAAACAGTACACACTACGTACAGGTTTTAGGGTGTCATGGAAAGTTACAGGGTTAAATACAGTGCAAGCAAAATAAATTTTCTGGACTTTTGGCCTGGGTTGTCAGGCAGGTCCCTCAAATTGTAATCAATAAAATTACATAATTATGTAAAAATATTACATAATTATGCACCTAGAATGTAAATACATATTTATATATTTTAAGTCTACGTATATTTATTAAATTATTAATGTAATTATGTATATGTAGACATATACATATGTTGTATTTTTTTATTTATATATATATATATATATATATATAATTTCATTCTAAGTGTATATATATCTATAGATATATATTAATATCAAAATACAGTTAGAAGAAAATTACAAATATATATATATATATATATATCATTTGAAAAAAAGTGTTTTTTACATTTTTTTATTTATTTTTATATACTTTTTATTTATATGTTGTAATAATATGTGTGTATATATATATATATATACAATATATATAGTTATTATATATTATATATATATATATATATACACGTATGTAAATTAATTATAAGTGTATTTTTATATTAATATATGTATGTATTATTATCAAAATACACTTAGTATGACATTATTTATATATGTATATATATATATATATATATATATATATATATGTAGTAAGGCAATTTGCCTGCATTTGTGGGAGGTGCTGGTTTTCTACCCCTAGCCTACTTAAGGCACTCCCCTTGCCTGGCTCCTTACCGTTCGAGGTCAGCGTTGAATGAGGATCCACTTCCGGGTTCTCTCAGACGCCATCTTGGTTTCAGTATCCAGGAGGTTTCACCACGTTAAGCTGTGTCCAGGAATCCTGTTCAGGCCTTTCCGCCCGTCCAGCTTCTTCTGACTCCGTTCTCCGTTGTAGATCGCGTCCCAGGGACTCCTAAACCGTAAGTCAGACCTTCCTGTCACGCCAGGACTGGTTCCCACGGCGTACGGTACAGCACGGGTCCTCGCTTTACGGCTTTTCCCTGGTTATGACACGAATGTTTCAAGCCATTCGCGGGCTTTTCATTCGTACGGTCATTCGGCTGAACATGTTTTAAATCGTTCAATAGTCATTTCGCATATCCTATTCATGTTATTTAAACGAATGTTCATTCGGTTGTTTTGCCGTTCGGCAAATTTTACATACGCTCATACACGCTTTGGTTCGCATAAATCATACGGTTAAACTATTCTAACTTCTGTGTTCCCCTCACATTTGCTTTCGGCTGTTCTGTGTGTTCACGTATAATCCTTTCATGAATTATATTCACCATTTCATGTGTATATAACATTCGGTTAAAGTATTGCTTGCTTAAATAGATTATTGTTGATTACTTTTAACAATTGTCAGTATTGTATTACGTCCACAAATCAAGTCCACTTCTCTGTGTATACCATTTGACTCCCACGCTTTCAGGGGTCTGCATTACTTATCCATTTATACGAATGGACTCAGCCTATGTTACAAGCCTCATTTCTGGGTTATTTATACAACATATACAAGGATAGGTTCATTTAAGCAATAATTCTCGGGTTGATACGTCTTTGCTATACATACATATCATATAGATATACATCACTTTACATCATGTTAAATCATTTTGGGGTATCCCTGCCTTTGGTCTTTCTGCTACATATCATACATAACGCTGTGTTAATTAGGCCATGACCTCATCCATGTCCCTTTCTATAAAACCAGTTACATTTCGGTACAGATCATTGAACTCCCACGCCAGGAGTTTTTATAACTATCCATTTCATTTCAATTTACTCAGCCTACATTACAGGCCTCATTTCTCTGTCATGACGATGACACATAAGGCTTAAATCCTTTTGCATGCATACTCGGGTTGAATCACACGTACTGATCCAACCAATCATACGTCCCCTACACAGTCATATACATATGTATATAACATACGTTTCATGCTTTCCTTTACACACCATTATCACGTAACACATAGATTGTTTGTACAGAGGCCACGGCCTCCCTCAGATGTCTTATTCAAGCATGCAAACATTTCTGAGCCACTCATAGCTATTCCCATGGTATCAACATAATTTTATACATTGCTGCTACAGACTATAAGTCTGGTTCTTTTTACACTCCGCACTCATCGTACTACTCTCTTTTACCCATTTTTAGGCTGTCGAGCTTATATAATTTCTCCACACGGTTTATTCCTGTGATTTATCATACTACCAGGTACGTACACCTGCTCATATGGTATTCTACCATACATTTCATTTCATCCCCCTAATTTAGAGTACTGGCAATAGGGTCACAGGATTCCCAATAGGTATTTACCCCATCTTGGCTGTCGCCATCAGTTAGTGGTCCCGCGAGGCCAACACCCCGCCTCAAACGTTCCGGAGGCAAACACCCATCGGGCCACACGTTAGCTAGCCGCCTCGCATGTTGCAAAGAGAGGGCCTCACCTGTCACTCCCTTCCCCTGTTTTCTGTCGTACAGTCACCGAGAGGCCTAAAACTCCTGCCACTACGTCAAATGGCCTCAATAACCCCTCGCGCCAACGCATAGATAGAGCCTCTCAAGCCGCTTGGCAACTAGTAGGGCCTCACCTGTCACCAAACAAGCATAATACTTTCGCCATCCGGCCTAGCTAGCCTGCCAGTACAATTTGGTGGTTCTATATACTAATTATTGTTTTATTTATAGTATGTCTCAGGGAGGGGTAGAGGATTTCTCCCTGCCTAGCACCCCGGCTAGAGCTGTCACTCCCACACAAGGAGGAGAGCTAGCTAGTCCAGCATCAATTAGATCCTGGACAATCCCGCACATAACCACGGAATTAAGGAGACGACAAATCCCCTACCCCGCTACAGCAAGGAAGGCAGAACTTTTCAAACTGCTACGCACATCAACCAATAACATGGAAGCCGGGGAAGGATCTAGCCAGTCCAACCCAGGGGACATACAGGCCATGTTATCCTCACTCATGGCATCCATGGGCAAGGTCAACTCCAGGCTGGAGAAACTTGAGTCGGTCACCACGGCCCTCACTCTAGCAGGGCCACCCGCGGCTGCGGTACAAACACCAGCCTTGCCATTAGTCGCTCCAGCCAGCACCCTGGATGACCAGGAAGTTAGCCGGCCCACATGATACCTGAGCATATCAAAAGGGATATCCTGGAAGGTAAAGACGTCAACCTGGCTTCCCTGTTGATTGCCTCCCAGGACATTGTGGAACATAAGGCGTATGCTTATGATGATGTTTCTGTTATTGTCAGATCTAGGGATGCCCGCCTGAACAGGAAACTGACTATCCCTGAATTTGT
>OW240920.1:30574237-31014282 GCA_933207985.1 Pelobates cultripes | reverse complement strand
ACAAAATAATGTTTCACTGATTGTTATAGATTGCAAAAATGAAATTCCTAACATGAAAGCTTCAAGTCACGCACCAGCTGGTGTACAATCTCAGTGTGCTGGATTTTGTGTGGAATCCTCCATTCATAATGAGTAGTTTCCAAGTTTTAACATCCATGGTGATCAGCTCTTAGTTAGTATTGCAGTTGTGTACCTAATGACTGGTAGGGCATATGGGTTGATGGCGTACTTCAGGACCATTCTGACTCTCTGGAGGTACTTGGATGTTGCTATCCTCCTTGCCTATTTGACCTCCTGGTACTTGAACTCCTTCTGTCCTAATAATCAGCCCTCTTTTTGCTATCATCTCCCCACACTTATCTAGTCTGAAAAACATTCTGATGTTCTTGCTGTATAACCTAGTTAGGTATATCACTCAGTCAATGTCTCGCTAGTGTTGGCATACACCTTGATGTTGTCCGTGTAGAGGTGGCTGATGGGAGCTTCACTCTTGAACCTGTTTCTATTTCCACTCTTCATGATGATCTGGCTAAGGGGTTTGAGGCCTATGCCAAACTGCATTGATGATATCGCATTATCTTGGTGTATGCCACATTTGATGTTCACTTGTGTTATTGTTGATGATATTTGCTTCTAGAGTTGTTTTCCACTTGTCCATTGAGCTCTCAGTGGGGCTCTTATTGTCTTGCTGACCTTGTGTAGAGCCAAACATTCCAGAATCCATGTGTGTGTGGCATTGTTTTATAGGCTTTCTTGTAGTCAATCCAGGCTGTGCACAGATTGATCTGTCTGGTCTTATAATCCCTTTTGACTGTTTGGTCTACCAGCCGTTGGTGTTTTGATCCACTGGTTCTGTTTCCAACTCCCTTCTGACTATTGCTCATGAATCTCCTGACTTACATTTGATTTATGGATGCAGCCATGATTACCTGTCTATGGTAAGAAAGATCTCTTTTCTGCTAAGACCATGCAGAATTTAAAGGTCTGGAATCATCCCGAAATGCCTTTCTAAATGGCCTGCATTTGCTTATGATGTCAAGATATATGAATGCACACTGGCTCTTGACTCCCTACACTGTTTCTAAGTGGAGAATGGGTGTAATGAGTATTCAGTGCAATCAATAATGAGGAGGATAAACACTGATAAGTAAATACCATGCTGGACCTTTTATACTTCAGCATTGTCGACCATTTTCTCCATCAAAAGGAAGTTTGATAAGTACTAGTGTACTGAAATTAAATCACCCCCAATCAAGAATAAATAACATGATCTGCTGCGTCAGATATTCAGAAACTCCTCCACAGCTGGTTTAAAGGCAAAAGAATATTAAGTCTTAACAAAAACTGTAAACTATATCATGGGCATCCGCAGGGGGAGGGGGTGGGGCATGGGGAGCTCTTGCCCCCCCCCTGGATTTTCAGCTTGTGCAGGAGGGGGCAGCAAGGAGCAGGAGGGGGCAACAAGGAGCAGGAGGGGTCAGCAAGGAGTAGGAAGGGTCTGCAAGGGGCAGGAGGAGTCAGTAAGGAATAGGAAGGTTCTGCAAGGGGCAGGAGGGGTCAGCAAGAAGTAGGAAGGGGCAGCAAGGAGCAGGAAGGGTCAGCAAGGAGTAGGAAGGGTATGCAAGGGGCAGGAGGGGTCAACAAGAAGTTGGAAGGGGCAGCAAGGAACAGGAGGGGTCAGCAAGGAGTAGGAAGAGGTAGCAAGGAGTAGGAAGGGTCTGCAAGGAGCAGGAAGGGGTAGAAAGGAGCAGGAAGGGTCAGCAAGGAGCAGGAGGGGTCAGCAAGGTGTAGGAAGGGTCTGCAAGGGGCAGGAGGAGTCAGCAAGGAGTAGGAAGGGTCTTCAAGTTGCAGGAGGGGTCAGCAAGGACTAGGAAGGGTCTGCAGGGGGCAGGAGGGGTCAGCAAGAAGTAGGAAGGGTCAGCAAGGAGCAAGAGGAGTCAACAAGGAGTAGGAAGGGGCAGCAAGAGGTAGGAGTGGTCATCAAGGAGTAGGAAGGGTCTGCAAGGGGCAGGAGGGGTCAGCAAGGAATATGAAGGTTCTGCAAGTGGCAGGAGGGGTCAGCAAGGAGTAGGAGGGGTCAGCAATGAGTAGGAAGGGTCTGCAAGGGGCAGGATGGGTCAGCAAGGCATAGGAGGGGTCAGCAAGGAGTAGGAAAGGTCTGCAAGGGGCAGGAGGGGTCAGCAAGGAATAGGAAGGGTCTGCAAGAGGCAGGAGGGGTCAGCAAGGAGTAGGAAGGGTCTTCAAGTTGCAGGAAGGGTCAGCAAGGACTAGGAATGGTCTGCAAGGAGCAGGAGGGGTCAGCAATGAGTAGAAAGGGTGAGCAAGTAACAGTGTGACGAAATGCCTTTTGTCCCTGGATTGTTAGGTGACAAGCTGCCCTTTGCCGCTGGCTTTTGGAGGAGCCTGATTGCCAGCCTCCTTCCTCATGACTATGGCCCTGGGGTGTATTGCCATTTAAAAAGACTATTTGGGGCTTATTGGCTTCTAAAGACAGTTTCTTCCCATTGGAATCCATGGGAAGGTGTGTTTCTTCCCCTCCCCCGTTTCCTGTCTATTGTTCTCCAGCAGGGCGTTGTCCCAGGCACACTGCCAAACCAGTTGGAACTGACTGCTTTTGTCCCTCCTTGGTTTCTCAACAGCCCTTGCTATGCTTTACCCCGTGGAAAATCTACTCTGTTCATGGGATCTGAGCGCTGTTCACCTAGATTGGGCGCTCAGATCCGAGCTATCTGGGGATAGGTTAAATGTGGGGGTTCTGTGTAATAAAATAAGAATTATGTATTTTTATGTACTTTTACGTATTTTTGCTGTTAGTGTAAAATGTAGATATTTTCTGTACCTGGAGATAATTGAGTTTACTGCAGTGCCTTAAGCCAATTATCTCCAGGATGGAGAGGAGGGATTTCATTGTGTATGTGAGAGTGTTATTATGTTAATTAGTGTTCCCATTGGTTTGTGTCCCTTTTGTCACAGTTTACCACCAGGTCCAGGGGGTGTGCCTCTGACCTGAAAACTTGTATATAAGCAGTAATAAACGCTCATTGGAGTACGGTCTTCATGAAGTTTCGGCTCATGTTTGGGGGATTGGAGAAACTACACTCTGGGGATTGCTATAATCACTATACTCCCCAGGATATAATCACTAAGCTCTGCTAAGAGCTTGTTCCTCTTCCTGCTCTCTGGAATTCGGAGAGAGGTCGACCTGCTGGAAGCTGGACCCTGGTCCTGGGTCCAGAGTGGGTGGAGACGGTGAGACCCCAACCAAGCTGCGGCGGTTTGTGGGGTCTGCAGTGGTTATGGTGTCAGGCAGAGTGCTTGGAGTCCTCGGAAAGCACTAGGAGCATCCGTCGGCGGAAGGTACCCGGTCGGGGTGCCAGCGGTTCCGTCACAGTGGTGGCAGCGGTGGGATGGCGTCCTAGTGTGAGGAGAAGCAGCGCAGAGGGACCGGTAATGTTTGGAATTACAATTTGAGGGCAACGCTAGTATTCGTACAGTGCCCCTGGTCACAGCAAACATGACCTATCGTTTTGAGGGTGCCGCTTACAGGGAGGAGGCAAAGAGGCGGTTAACCAGGTATGGCCCGGATCCCTCATTAGAGACGACCCTGGCAACCATGCGCAAGTTGGATGAGGAGAATCGAGCGACATGGAAATTTGAGCTCTGATTGCGGAGATTGGGGCTGTGGCCAATTGATCTCTCTCCCCAGCGGCAGACAGCATCCCAGAGAGAGGAGATTGTCGATCCCTCGTCCCTGCAACAACCATCATCACTGGGAGTTGAGACAGTCGCTCTGACTCCCCAGCGGCAGTGTGTTGTCAAGGGAGAAGAGACAACCGGTCTCTCTCCCCAGCGGCAGACAGCATCCCAGGGAGAGGAGATTGTCGGTCCCTCGTCCCTGCAGCAACCATCATCACTGGGAGTTGAGACAGGCGCTCTGACTCCCCAGCGGCAGTGGGTTGTCAAGGGAGAGGAGACAACCGGTCTCTCTCCCCAGCGGCAGACAGCATCCCAGGGAGAGGAGATTGTCGGTCCCTCGTCCCTGCAGCAACCATCATCACTGGGTGTCGAGACAGTCGGTCTGACTCCCCAGCGGCAGTGTGTTGACAAGGGAGAAGAGACAACCGGTCTCACTCCTCAGCGGCAGTGCAAGTTACAGGGAGCCGAAGGTGTCGTCCTTCCTCCCCAGCGGCAGTGTGAATTACAGGGAGCCGAAGGTGTTGACCTTCCTCCCCAGCGGCAGTGTGAATTACAGGGAGCTGAAGGTGTCGCCCTTCCTCCCCAGCGGCAGTGTGAATTCCAGGGGGCCGAAGGTGTCGTCCTTCCCCCCCAGCAGCAATGTGTCCTTCCCGGGAGCAGAGACAGTTGGTCTCTCTCTCCAGCAGCAGGACAATGTTATGGGAGTGGAGACAGGTGGTCTCTCTCTCCAACGGCAGACTGTGTTTCAGGGAGAGGAGCAAAGCACCCTATCTCCCCAGCGGCAGCTTACCCTACCAAGGGGAGACACCAATCTCCCAGATGGCGCAGAGGGGACCGTGGTCTCCGTGCCCGACCTACAGGGATGCTGGACAGCCTGTCCAGATCCCCAACTACCCTCACAGGGACAACAGGAGGAGGGGGTAAGTACAAATTCCCCTCCCCAGCTAACTCCTAACTTGGCCCAGGGTTAACAGAGGAGATGTTAACCCCCACTGACTCCCATGTTCCCCTGGCTACTGAGCCGGACTATGTTCCCAGCACCCCAGCAGAAGAGCTGTCAGCTGGGCAGAGTGCAGTCAGCCTCTGCCCTCCCTGTGTCCCTTGTCCAGAGCCTGATGTCCTGCAGCCTATACCAGCGGAAGAGCTGGCAGCTGGGCAGAGTGCAGTTGGCCTCTGCCCTCCCTTTGACCCTTGTACAGAGCTTGACATTCTGCCGGCTATCCCAGCGCAAGAGCTGACATCAGGGCAGAGCGCCGCTGGCCTCTGCCCCCCAAGTACCACCAGCTATTTGCCCAGCTGCACCAGGAAGGCCAAGGATGCTGCATTTTTATCCTACAACCTGGAACCTACCGGCCAGTACTGTTTATTGTAGGGGGGCTACTTTGCCACTTGTTATTTGTGGGTGGGCTATTCATGTACTTGTTCACTGTGGGTGGGTTTATCGACTAACTCAGGCACTGACCGACAGGTCAGGTACCTGGTTAGTCTCCCCCCCAAAGGGGAGATGTGTGACGAAATGCATTTTGTCCCTGGATTGTTAGGTGACAAGCTGCCCTTTGCCCCGGCTTTTGGAGGAGCCTGATTGCCAGCCTCCTTCCTCATGACTATGGCCCTGGGGTGTATTGCCATTTAAAAAGACTATTTGGGGCTTATTGACTTCTAAAGACAGTTTCTTCCCATTGGAATCCATGGGAAGGTGTGTTTCTTCCCCTCCCCCGTTTCCTGTCTATTGTTCTCCAGCAGGGCGTTGTCCCAGGCACACTGCCAAACCAGATGGAACTGACTGCTTTTGTCCCTCCTTGGTTTCTCAACAGTCCTTGCTATGCTTTACCCCGTGGAAAATCTACTCTGTTCATGGGATCTGAGCGCTGTTCACCTAGATTGGGCGCTCAGATCCGAGCTATCTGGGGATAGGTTAAATGTGGGGGTTCTGTGTAATAAAATAAGAATTATGTATTTTTATGTACGTTTACGTATTTTTGCTGTTAGTGTAAAATGTAGATATTTTCTGTACCTGGAGATAATTGAGTTTACTGCAGTGCCTTAAGCCAATTATCTCCAGGATGGAGGGATGGGAGGGATTTCATTGTGTATGTGAGAGTGTTATTATGTTAATTAGTGTTCCTATTGGTCTGTGTCCCTTTTGTCACAGTTTACCACCAGGTCCAGGGGGTGTGCCTCTGACCTGAAAACTTGTATATAAGGAGTAATAAACGCTCATTGGAGTCAGATCATCTTGTACCTTCATGAAGTTTCGGCTCATGTTTGGGGGATTGGAGAAACTACACTCTGGGGATTGCTATAATCACTATACTCCCTGCTAAGAGCTTGTTCCCAGGTTCCCTGCCTCTGAACTGGAGAGGTCGCACGCGCTGGAAGCCGGACACTGGCCCTGGGTCCATAGTGGTGGAGACCATGGCATCCCCAAACCAAGCCGCCGCGGTCTCGTGGGCCCGTGGCTATGGTAGCCAGTAGAGTGCCTTGAGTCCCTGAAAGCACCAGGAGAACCAGCTGCACCTTACCGGGGTGCCAGCGGTTCCGTTACAGTCAGCAAGGAGCAGAAAGGGTCAGCAAGGAGCAGGAAGGGTCAGCAAGGAGTAGGACAGGTCTGCAAGGGGCAGGAGGGGTCAGAAAGAGAAATGAGCAGAAGGTCACAAAATAAGCAGAAAGGTAAAGGAGCAGGAGGGGTCAGCAAGGAGTAGGAGGGGTCAGCAAGGAGTTGGAAGGGTCAGCAAGAAGCAGGAAGGGTCTTAAAGGAGCAGGAGGGGTCAGCAAGGAGCAGGAAGGGTCTGCAAGGGGCAGGAGGGGGCAGCAAGGAGCAGGAGGGGGCAACAAGGAGCAGGAGGGGTCAGCAAGGAGTAGGAAGGGTCTGCAAGGGGCAGGAGGGATCATCAAGGAGTAGGAAGGTCTGCAAGGGGCAGGAGGGGTCAGCAAGGAATAGGAAGGTTCTGCAAGGGGCAGGAGGAGTCAACAAGGAGTAGGAAGGGGCAGCAAGGGGCAGGAGGGGGCAGCAAAGAGTAGGAAGGGTCTGCAAGGGACAGGAGGGGTCTGCAAGTGGCAGGAGGGGTCAGCAAGTGGAAGGAGGGGTCAGCAAGGACTAGGAAGGGTCTGCAAGGGTCAGGAGGGGTCAGCAAGAAGTAGGAAGGGGCAGCAAGGAGCATGAGGGGTCAGAGCAGGAGGGGGTCAGCAAGAAGTAGGAAGGGGCAGCAAGGAGCAGGAGGGGTCTGCAAGGAGCAGGAATGGTCTGCAAGGAGCAGGAGGGGTCAGCAAGGACTAGGAAGGGTCTGCAAGGGCAGGAGGGGTCAACAAGAACTAGGACGGGGCAGCAAGGAGCAGGAGGGGTCAGCAAGGAGTAAGAAGGGTCTGCAAGGAGCAGGAGGGGGCAGCAAGGAGTAGGAAGGGGCAGCAAGGAGCAGGAGGGTCTGCAAGGAGCAGAAATGGTCTGCAAGGAGCAGGAAGGGGCAGCAAGGAGCAGGAAGGGTCAGCAAGGAGCAGGAGGGGTCAGCATGGAGTAGGAAGGGTCTGCAAGGGGCAGGAGGGGGCAGCAAGAAGTAGGAATGGGCAGCAAGAAGCAGGAGGAGGCAACAAGGATCAGGAAGGGTGAGCAAGTAGCAGGAAGGGTCAGCAAGGAGCAGAAAGGGTCAGCAAGTAACAGGAAGGGTCAGCAAGGAGCAGGAGAGGTCAGCAAGGAGTAGGACAGGTCTGCAAGCGGCAGGAGGGGTCAGAAAGAGAAATGAGCAGAATGGCGCAAAATAAGCAGAAAGGTAAAGGAGCAGAAGGAGCCAATGAGGAGAGAAGACAGTGTCAGAAGAAAAAGAAGACTGTGTCAAAAGGAGAAGAAAATGAGATTGGAGCAGGAAGGACAAGTGAAGTGAACCTTCCACTTTATTCTGGACACCACATCATAAGGCTTTGGTACCTGGGCCTGGCAGGAAACTTTGGATCTTTTCATCTCCCCAGGTAAAAAAACATATCAGTGTTAATGTGTTCACTTTTATTTACTGAGTGTCAGGAAACACAGAGGGCCTCTAGGTAGGGTTGCGGCTGATTAGCTACAATGGTCAGCTGGCACTATAAGCCAATCAGTAGCTCCCAATTCATAAAAACATTAAAAAAGTATGAATCAGGAACTAGCGATTGGTTTAAAGCATCAGCTGACCACTCTAGCCAATCAGCAGCACCCATGCCTGACGTCAATCTGCACTTCCTGACACTCCGTTTCCACCATTCGGTTAAACCATTTCAGAGCGCTTTATCCCCTTAAAGGAAAGAGAGCGGCCAAGGGCCTCCTGGCATCATAGCATTTTCATTTAGATGAAGTTGTTGTGGTGACCAGAATGTTCCTTTAATGTGCTTAAAGGAACACTATAGTGTCAGGAATACAAACATGAACTATATATGCCCCTGCGGTTTCTGACTCGACCTCCCCTACATTGTTCTTGTCTATATAATTGTAATTTGGCTTCCTTAGTAATAACACACACTAGAATTGTATATAAGATTTAGTAGATTTGGTGTCAATACCGGTGATGTAACCTATGCATCTACAAGCTTGATTATAATAAAGTGTGCATGTATTAGCAAAAATAATATAAAAACCCATCTCTTTTTTTCATATTTTCATTGCTATTTTAATAAATTGAATGTTAGAACGAATTGTATTCTTCTCTGCATAATACAGTAGTTATTTTTATACTCTGATGTCACTGGCATGATTACAGAATAGTATCTTTATAACTATAGAAAGCACACAAATAAATTTTATATGGATGCATTTATGTAGGTAATAGTAATTTAAGTATCAATTAAACAGTAAAGCTAGCCAGCCATCCACTGCACTTAGAATATAGCTCTTTCCTTTGTTACTATGGCTACTGATGAAGTACACTGCAGGGTGAAATCATGTTGTTAAATGTTTGAACAGAGAATAATAGTGAAAATTGTATGCTTTAAAGTAAACATTTCCTGTCTTGCATTTTGTATCCAAAGAAAATGGAACATTAATTTCACAATAATTCTTTCGTTCTCCCTGCTCTCTCTTTGGCATTTTTTGCTGTTTTTTATTATTATCATCCTGAATAGAACCATGATAAAAAGCCTCTTTACAGCCACCGGTGCTCTGATAAATGGTGAATAAAACATTTACATGTTTGGCCATGTCTGTTAAATGGAAAAGGTTATATTTTCATGTGTATTGTGGCAAGGCATTGTGGATGGTTCATAATACATAATAGGTACTGAAAAAAAAGGTACAAAAAAAAAACCATATAACTTGTTGAGAAAACTGTTAAAGCACACATTAAGGTTAAGCACAAAACTATTGATAAAATAATCAAAAGGATGCAGAATTTTATATCAGAGAAAAACACAACTCGGTTCATATAGTTTGAACCTGAATAAAGTGAGTTACCAAGAAGGAGCTTGTGTATGCATCTAGGAGTATTGCAGTTTTTCGTCCACTGTAGAGTAGTTACTCATATAGAATTCCCAGGGGACTTAATAGATAGAATATCCTATACAAAGCATAGATATCAGTGAAGTTTATCCAGCATTATTTGACTGGGGCTGTCTGTGTTTGTGGGGGAGTTTAAAAAAAAAATGTATTTTTAAACCCCTTCTGCTTACCTTTCTGCAGGGAGGGAGTATAATCTCTGGTGGTCCAGTAGGGGTATAATCCCTGGTGGTCTTGTTGTACTGTGACAGCATACCTGGTGGTCAAATGGGGCAGCATGTTTTCTCCTCCATGATGTACTCCTCCACTGGTCTATGGCTTTGCGTTAAGGCTCTAATCGAGGTATCTACAAATACATAGAAACACAAACACACATAGAGCAATATAGTCTGTACATCTTACTATAAGAGAAGAATATCATACCCTTACAAAGGTGCTTTTAATGCTGGCTTGTCATTCATAAAGAGTAATTATTATTTTCTTCATTCTCTTCCAAATGCATGATGCATGCAAATAAAAAAATACACAAAAATAGTGCAGAGCTTCAAATGACTAAACAATTTTAATATGTATTGCACTTACAGAGTTAAAATCAAATATGGACAGAGCAAAATTCAATCCAAAGATGAAAAGGGTGATCTTTGCTAGACAGGAACTGGAAGTGACACACTGTATCCAGATGCAATAATCAAATAATAAATAAATAAACCACAACAATATAATGAAAGTAAAATCACTAAAAATAACGCATTGAGGGAGAACTTCCTCTACATTCTTTCACCCATCTTTAACACTATGGGTAGAACCCAAAGCATCTGAACATATTCGGGCATCATCTACTTGAAGCTTGGTTTTAAGTCATTATAGCGCATCAGCAATATGGACTTTGGCCAAACAGCCGATCTGCCCAAATTCAACCAATTATCAACCAATTCAGCCAAAGCCCAAATACAGAAGTTTAGCCAATTTTATCATTTATTACATGAGCCAGACAGTTGTCACCTCTACTAATTAAGACATGAAAGTGGCATTTGTCAGGTTCAGAAACCCATTTCCCTTAACTGTAGTACTAGTCCCTCTAGCCCAGTCAGTGTCAGAATAATAAAAATGTCCAACAATTAAAGAATTATCTAGATGTGCATCCTTAAAAATTTGTTAGAACAGTTGCTCTTCCCCATCAGTATTAATGTTTAAGATTTGTAATATATTCCTACTTATTCTTGGGTGTATGTATCAAGGCTACTATTGATAATATAGTTCTTAATGCCATAGTTTAGCACAAATCGTATTTGGTGATTATTTGTGTTTCAAATTGTCCATACTATGCACAGAATGGGAAATAGGTGCATTTGTATGCTTCTTTCTAGAGCAGGTGCGTTGCTGGGGGTTGACTGAGTCGTGCTGGAGCCCGCAGTGGAACACTGAAAAGCATTGATGACAGGTTGGTACATATAGATGTTTATGGGTTTTAAACACCATTATTCTGCATGTTAAAGGGACACCTAAAGCACTTTAGCTTGCTGAAATGCTTTATGTTGCTCATTTTACAAAACATACAGATTACAATAAAACGTGTAACTTTTATAAATTAACCTTGTTACACCCACTGGCTGTCAATCATACATGTTCCGTTACTTCCTGGTTTGGTTAGCTCAGTGGAGCTAAACTCAAGAGGCAGCAATTGCCCAGAGCACCTGCCTTGCAAAGACTTCTCATTGGGCTGAATTGGGAAGTCTATGATTGGACATTCACAAAAAGTCTGGGCGGGGTTAGAAGGGTAGAGCTTGCAAAGGCCACATACAAGAGATCTGCAGTGCTTGCAAGCTGTTTTACAAATAACCCATTTTAAAAACATGCATAATTAAATGGATAGATTTTTTCATTGGGTTATATCTACAAAACAGTGATTCATTTATATTTATTTAGACAGCGGAGTGTCCCTGTATGGGTACAGAGCAAGTAAGCACAAAATCAACTAAGGCAATAATGGAAAAGATGTTTTAAAATATGTTTTGTTTTTTTCCAATAATTTGTATAAGTGAGCAGATTTTCTTAACAGGTGACATCCCGTGTAATCTGCAAAACCCAACTCCAGAATTCTCTGTGATGATTTTTCTCTTCCCATCTCTATACTGGATATGCACTTAAACATCAATTCAATCAGTATTTAGACAATATTCATTGGTGCAACGTGTCAGCTAAGACAAGTAAGTGAATGCCATGCAAACGTGGGGACCCTCAGTTTGTGTCAAATCATTCGAATACGGTTTTACATAGATCCAAGGGATGTTGCCAGGGTTTGGTACTATACCAATGCCAGCAGGTTAAAATATTTATAGTGTTTAGAGTGCCCCTTAAATCCCCCAAGTGTCTCCTCAGTGTCTTGATTGCGTCACACCCACAGCCAAAACCCTAAAGTACAGAATTCAGTTTCTGTAACACATGCCGCTTGCTATGGTATCACAGAAAGGAGAACACAATATGGTTGTTTCTTTCAGTTTCTTTCAGTCTTTATTTTTTCAGGCGGGTGTGACTGTCAGGGTGTTCGTTGTTCCAGGTAGCACTAAAAGTGTCGCGTCTTTTGCTACTTTAGATTTTGTGGTTGCTATGTACCTAGCACAAATTACACATTGATAAAAAGCACTTATCACATAAGTAAATACATAAAATTGAAATGATCCCAGCACTCAGGAAATAATAAAAACAATACATTATTTTCATATTAGTGCCGGAATTCTCTTTAGATCAGTTTAAATAGTAGACAGAGGATTCATGTTTCAAAACAGAGCGAATGGATGGTACCATGTGAAACCCTTAACCACCAAGCGGTTTGTGAAAATAAAACACGTCATGGATACTAATGTTTCAATATATTTTTAATTTCAGTAGGCATAAATAGCACATTATTTGATGAAAATGCAATTTTAGATAGCACGTAAAAAACATTTAAAACATAATTTGCCAAATAAGGAAGTTGTAAGTACATAGCATTTCTGAGTATGTAACAGACTTTTTCCTCTACAATCTTCTCAGTATCCCATGTGCATGCAGATGTGTGACCTTGTGACTGTGGCAGGGTGAGTGTGATAGGGTGACTGTGGCAGTGTGAATATGGAAGGTGAGTGTGACAGAGTGACTGTGGCAGTGTGAATGTGGAAGGTGAGTGGTTATTGCCAGGGGTTCAGTGTGGGGGTGGCTGATGGAGTGTGAGTGTGTGTGTGGAGGTTCTGTTTTTATATCCAGTCACCACACACACTATTGATCTATTTATTTTATTGTAGCCCTCCGCCCCTCCTTACCTTTCATGCATGTAGAGGAGGTCTAAAATAGTTCCTGGTGGTCCAGTAAGGCTCACTGGTAGACCAGTGAATGATGGCACCTTCTGTGGGTGCCAAGGCTTATGAATCATAGTGATTTGGTTTGCCATAAATATTTTTTTACCTTTGTTAGGGAAATAGCCTCAATACTTATCCTCTTCCCAATTTGCTGTATAAGAGTATAACAAATTTACTCTGCTTTGGGATGCCATGCTATTACTATTATTAGCAGAACATGTTTCAGCTATTGCATTTTACCTCCTAATTTTACCACTTTCTGTGTATCCACACAGTTCATAACACTTCAAGTTGGTGCAGCTATCACACCTTTGTTATTTGTGTTCCTCTAAATCTAAAAACAAAAAAAAAATGTGAGGTCATGGGGAACCAGATAGTTTGAATACCTACATGCGTTGCTTGGTAAATAGCCATTTAATACTCTTGGCATATCATTGGACCTTAACAACAAGTTTCAGCTTACTATCTACATTTTCCATTCCATTTCTATTGAATTGTAGCTAAAATATTGTGCAATTCCACTAGAAAACAGATAAGAAACATACAAAATTAAACATTTAAGGCATTTACATATTTTTGTATAAAGCTGGTATCATTTTGCATTTACTGTGTCATGTATTTCCATTTTTTTTTAATCCAGTAAATATGTGCTTAGAGTAATGCTGTCACTTCACTCAGGTTTGTGTTCCTTCACCAATGGACACAATGTTGTTGTAATTCTGGGGTAAGTAGTGCAGTGGAGCTAATAAGAACAAACTTACCTTCACAGAAGTTCTGTGTCCAGATTAATGTGTTTTATGATAATCGGGCATACATGCTTTAGCATTCCTGCAGTAGTACCATAAGGGTTCTTGAGGTGCACATCATGCACCATGAGGGCTAAATTTATTTGCATTGTATATTATAGCAGTGCTAGGAAAGGCAGACATACAACGTGAACAAAAAAAAAAACCCACTGAATTTAGCCCAATAGATGTTGGGAACAGGAAAAAAAAAATATATAACTTAAAACTAATAGCAAAACAATTACTGAAATATTGGAATACTGCATTATAAAGTATTCAATGTAAATTTAATTTTTTATATAAAATTGCATGCTTTTCATTTTACGATGAAAAGTATTTTGAAACTTGTTTGTTACAAATTTTAAAACATAAATTTTACAGATTTTGAAAAATATTTAATAGTATTTAAATATTCCTGTTGATAATATCAGTGTCATGTCACCTTTTCTATCACACAGTTAAAAAATGTCAGGTAATTTTATTAACGTATTCTACAAGTGGCTACACAACGTTGCACTCTTACTAGGACTATGTACAATCTCACAAGTATGAAAGGGGCATGCATATTTTCAGACATACTTTGTTTAACATTGCTATCTTCTGTCAGATCTTTTTGGGATCTCTTGTCCTATTCAAAGGAGAGGGTCAGTGGTAAGGCATGAAACATGAAAATTTTGGTATTAGGACCATATGGACTATATGAGTATTAGCACCAGAGATCTGTGTTTTTCCTGGAGCTACTCTTATTGAGATAGTAATCAACTACTACTAGCCTTTCATTATATCATACACCATCTACCCACCAGGCTTGGGGGAAGTGGATAGGGCTATTCACCATGTGTGAGAGCACATAAAATAAAATGCATGGCAGAGGCCTGACATTTGGACCCAACCCGCTTCTCACCCAAATGCAATGGGATGAAGAGAAATAATCATCTGGGTAGGAGGATGAAGAAAAGCCACTATCCAGGGCCAGACTGGTGCAAAGGATTGACCCAGGCACATCCCATGTACAGACCCAGGATGGGAAAAATGTCCTATGTTTGTTTTGCAGAGTGCAAGCACATGTAATTACAAAATTGTGCTGTGTTCAGTGGGGACTTGTCTCTGGTGTCCTCAAAAGTGGGATATCAGAGGACAAAATGGGACAGGGCTGCTAAAGGTGCATGTGTGGGCAGGCTACCCCTGGTGTTGTATGTATTTAGAAGCTACTTGTGGGATTGTGTGTGTAGAAGGATCTGTTAGTTGTGTAGGGGGTGTATGTCAAGAGGTCTGGTTGTGGTGTGGGGCTGTAGTTTGTGTATGTGTGCACTCATATGTATAGGAATTGTAGAGATTGGGTGTGTCTATAATTTGCAAGTTGTATGAGTGTATAGGGTGTATAGGTTGTATAAGGGGAGGGCAAATGCTGCCCAGCTCCCCTACTCCCTGGCCTTAAAGGACCACTCTAGGCACCCAGACCACTTCAGCTTAATGAAGTGGTCTGGGTGCCAGGTCCAGCTAGAGTTAACCCATTTTTTCATAAACATTGCAGTTTCAGATAAACTGCTATGTTTATGAATGGGTTAAGCCTTCCCCTATTTCCTCTAGTGGCTGTCTCATTGACAGCCACTAGAGGCGCTTGCGTGCTTCTCACTGTGATTTTCACAGTGAGAGCACGCCAGCGTCCATAGGAAAGCATTATGAATGCTTTCCTATGTGACCGACTGAATGCGCGCGCAGCTCTTGCCGCGCGTGCGCATTCAGCCGACGGGGAGGAGAAGAGGAGGATCGGAGGAGGAGAGCTCTCCGCCCAGCGCTGGAAAAAGGTAAGTTTTAACACCTTTCCCCTTTCCAGAGCCGGGCGGGAGTGGGACCCTGAGGGTGGGGGCACCCTCAGGGCACTATAGTGCCAGGAAAACAAGTATATTTTCCTGGCACTATAGTGGTCCTTTAAGGTTTGCTGGGCCGGTGAGGGAGACATTTGATCTCCGCACTGGTCCATGAAGGGACAGAAAGCCTTCTTTGGGCAGTGCTATCCTACAGGGAACCAGACAGGGTGATTTTTTTGATCTCCCCGGTTGGCCGTTGCAGCTCACTGGCATTTGATGGTTTGCCTAATGATCAGTTTTGGCCTGTCTCTGTTACTGTCTCCGCCTTCCAAAAGTGTCCAATCGTAATATATATATATATTGCAAAACACTTATAAGAGCATTTTCCCATCTTTGGTTCAGAAATTAAGTGAAAAAAAATGAACCGTGGAAAACAGAAGGAGCAGTAAACAAATCTATATTTATATATTATAACCAAAAAACAAACAAGAGTCCTGCGCATCCAATATAGGTGTGCACACCCAGGTGCTACCACAATTTATTTGAGGACAAAGTTAAAGCAGCAAATGTTTCAAGCAGCAGCCCTTTCTCAATGCTAATGTCATAGCATTAGAATTAGCATTGAGAAAGGGCTTTGTCCTCAAATAAATTGTGGTAGCACCTGGGTGTGCACACCTATACTGGATGCGCAGGACTCTTGTTTGTTTTTTGGTTGTATATACACTGTTGGGACTTTAGTGTGGAGTATCTGCAGCACTGCTCACTTAAAAAAAAAAAAAAATAGGGCTAATGATGGAGGGGACCTATTGTCCTCCCCCCCCCAGCCCCCACCCCTGTGCGGTGGGTGGGGGCCCTAAATGCTAATAAGGGGGGGACCTAATGTTCTCCCCTCTGGCCTCCAACCCTGAGTGGCGGGTGGGGTCCCTAAATTGGAAAAGGACATAATGTCCTCCCCCCTGGCCCCCACCTCTGAGCGGTGGGTGGGAGCCCTAAATTGGAATAAGGGAGGGACCTAATGTCCTCCCCTCTGCCCCCACCCCTGGGCGGTGGATGGGGGCCCTAAATACTAATAAGGGGGCCCCCACCCGCCTGAGCGGCGGGTGGGGGCCCTAAATACTAATAAGGGGGGGAATCTATGGTCCTCACCCCTGGCCCCCACCCCTGAGCGGCGGGTGAGGGCCCTAAATTGGAATAAAAAAAATGTCCCCCCAGGTGACTAGGGGTCCCCAAACCCCTAGTCACCCCCTCCCCCCCAAAAAAATTATCCCCCTACCTACCCTCCTCACCCTAAAAATAATGAGGGGGGGACCTGTAAAGAAAAAATTAAACTTACCATTCAATGTTTTCTTAATGTTTTCACTCGCCACTCAGGGGTGGGGGCCAGGGGGAGGACATTAGGTCCCCCCCTTATTAGTATTTAGGGCCCCCACCGGCCACTCAGGGGTGGGACCACGGGGAGGACATTAGGTCTCCCCCCGAATTAGTATTTAGGGCCCCCACACACCGCTCAGGGGTGGGGGCCAGGAGGGAGGACATTAGGTCCCCCCCTTATTTTACTGTAGGGCCCCCACCCACCGCTCAGGGGTGGGGGCCAGGGGGTAGGACATTAGGTCCCCCCCTTATTCTGATTTAGGGCCCCCACCCACCGCTCAGGGGTGGGGTCCTGTGGGGAGGACAGTAGGTCCCCCCATTATTTTACATTAGGTTCCCCACCCGCCGCTCAGGGGTGGAGGTTGGGGGGGCAATAGGTCCCCCCTTTAGTTTAAAAGCCCCCACTCACACGTCACACGTGGAGGCTCAGGAGGGGGGGCCTTTTTTTTTTTAAACACAGGCACAGGCTGCTCACTGTTTAATAGACATGCCCCTACTCGTGATATAGCGAGTAGGGGCATAATTTACTAATACTAAGTAGTCTTTAATTAGTAAAATTGTCTGAAAGACCAATTTAACTCTTTCAGCTTTTTAGTAGATAGCTCCCTAATACCGTGGGAATTAGGGAGTTATCTACTTCTTCATTCCTGTGATTACATTGACAGGCTAAGTAACTTACATTTTATATGAATGTATGTTACTTGATTGTTGTAAGTGTTGCAAATGCTTACAGCTGAATCCTGGTTATGTTTGTATACTTTTTATTTAAAATTGTATACAATGTAACATTCTTCTTCTTTCACTGGGTAAGTATATTAGTACTTAGGCAATACTGTGCTTCGGCACTTCGGCACTTTGACACTTCGGAACTTCAGCAACTTCGGAACTTCAGCACTTCAGCACTTCGGAACTTCGACACTTTGGCACTTCGACACTTCGGAAATTTGGTAATTTCGGAACTTCGGGACCTCGGCAATTCGGTACTTTGGACATTCGGAAGTACCCGAATGTCCTAATTGCCCGAAATTCGTCCGAAATCATATTCGGACCGAAACGAATTGCACATGTCTACAATCTAAACACATGCATTGCGTGTTTTGGTTGGACAATGATTTGCGTACATTCCGGCTCAGAGTTCTTGAATTTGGATGATCACCTGTACGACTCAAATTCAACTGATTTGTATTTCAGCCAGCATTATTTATTTCAGTCCCTTCTGTTTTGCCAACAGGAAACACCTGGCATCTCTGCAGGGTTTCTACTTGGTAAGGTATTGTTCATTCCCACTGGACTGGTAATACCTACTCTTTTTACCTGGTAGGTATTCTCCTCTCTGCCTCTCATTCTTCCTGGAGGGTATCATTGCCTCTCCCAAGACATGTCTAAACAATGCTCACTGTCTGTACAAATACATTTTGGCTTATTATCACTAGTTGGAAACCAATCAATCTTGTAAAACATCACTAATAGAAAATATAGATAAAATTATACAATAAATCCCTTCCCCTTTAAATCATTCAAACCAGATTGAAGAAACATAGATTGAAGAAAAAATTGTACTGTTTTCTGTATGGTTCTGTTTCCTTAGAGGATTCTGTGTTTCTCTCAAAGAACGACTGACTAGGAATACTAAAACACGTATAACTCATAGGGCTATACATTCAGATCAGATAAATAATAAAATACTACCTGTAATCACAAAAATAGATTAGTCTCCCATATCACATATTTTCGTATTCTATGTGATCTGAGTTTTTAGTTCTATAATTTCTATAATTTGTGTGTGTTTTGGTTTTAGAGTATGTACTTTTTGAAAATCAATAAAAAACATACTGACTATAACATCAATGTATATAACAATTTACAAACATTTCAATTACACTGATGAATTACAACAGTAAAACCACTAACAGGTGATGTTAATAGTATTATTTATTTGCACCTATAGTTATATTGGCACCTATAATTGGGTGGGATATATTAGGGAGCAAGTGAACAGTCAGTTCTTGGAAGCAGGGATTTTGACAAGTATCCATTAGTGATGGCTTGATGACTGGGATAGAGCATCTCAAAAACTACAAGTCTTGTGGGGTGTTCCTGGTATGCAGAGATTAGTACCTACCAAAAGTGGTGCAATGAAGGACTACCAGTGAACTTAAAACTTAATGCTGCCATCAATGAACACACAGTGCCAGTTTGCTGCAGATCGGTCAGAGTGCCCTTGATAACCCCTGTCCACCTCCAAATGCACCTTTAATGGGGACGTGAGCATCAAAACTGGGCCATGGAGCAAGAGAAGAAGGTTGCCAGGTGTGATGAATCATGATTAATTTTAGATCAGGTGGCTGGTTAGGTTTGTGTATGTAGTTTTAGTGAAGATATGGCAGTAGGATTCTCTAAGGGAAGAAGGCAGGTCGGCAGAGGCATTGTTATGCTCTGAGCAATGTTCTGCTCGAAAACCTTGGATCCTTGCACTAATGTGGATGTTACTTTGGAATGTACCACCTACCTAGAGATTGTTGCAGACCACGTATACCCTATCATGGCAATGGTGTTCATTGATGGCAGTGGCTTCATTCAGCAGCATAATGCCCCCTGCCACAATGCAAAAATGTTCAAGAATGGTTTTTAGAACATGACAAACAGTTTAAAGAAAGCATGTCAAACTCGCGGGCCGCATGTGGCCCACAAGGACCATCTTTGTGGCCCGGCGAGCCGCGAGTGCATGCTCAGAGTTATAGCAGAGTAGGCACATGCTTTCCTCATATTGCAGGTGCCTACTCTGCTAACTGTTACCCGGTCGGGGAGGAGGGGCGCAAGGGAGCTTAGTGTTCAAGCTCTTCACTGCTCCCTCGCCCGCACCAGCTTAAGTGAAGCCGGGCGCCGGAATATGACATCATATTCCGGAACCCGGCATTACTAAACTGCGCGATGGAGCAGTGAGGAGCAGGGAGGACACCAGGGAGATGTCCCCCATTGGCTCCATAAAGTAAGGTGCAATAATAAAAAATATGTGTGTGTAAGTGTGTGAGTGTGTGTGTCGGTCTGTGTCAGTGTGTGTGTGTCTGTCTGTCAGTGAGTATGTGTGTGTCTGTCAGTATGTGTGTCTGTCTGTCTGTCAGTGAGTATGTGTGTCTGTCAGTGAGTATGTGTGTCTGTCAGCAAGTATGTGTGTGTCTGTCAGTGAGTGTGTGTGTGTCTGTCAGTGAGTATGTGTGTGTCTGTCAGTGAGTATGTGTGTGTGTGTCTGTATGTGTGTGTCTGTCTGACAGTGAGTATGTGTGTGTGTGTGTGTGTCTGTATGTGTGTGTCTGTCTGTCAGTGAGTATGTGTGTGTGTCTGTCAGTGTGTGTGCCAGTGTGTCTGTATGTATGTGTGTTTCCGTCTCTCAGTGAGTGTGTGTGTCTGTCTGTCTATCTGTGTGTGTGTGTCTGTCTGTGTGTGTCTGTCTGTGTGTGTCTGTCTGTTTGTGTGTGTGTCTGTCAGTGAGTATGTGTGTGTCTGTCTGTCTGTCTGTCTGTCTGTGAGTATGTATATGTGTCTGTCAGTGAGTATGTGTGTGTGTGTGTGTTTTTCAGTGTGTCTGTATGTGTGTGCATCTGTCAGTGTGTGTGTGTGTGTGTGTGTCTGTCAGTGAGTATCTGTGTGTGTGTGTCTGTCTGTCTGTCAGTGAGTATGTGCGTGTGTCTGTCAGTGAGTATGTGTGTGTGTGTGTGTGTGTGTGTGTGTGCGCGGCCCACATAACCTTAAACCTTGTTTATGTGGCCTGTGCCACACTTTGAGTTTGACATGCTTGGTTTAAGGTGTTGCCTTGGCCTCCAAATTCCCCATATTTCAATCTGATTGAGCATCTGTTGGATGTACTGGAACAACAAATCCAATGCATTGAAGCCACACTGCACAACTTGCAGGACTTAAAAGATCTGCTGCTAATGTCTTGGTGCCAGATATCACAGGACATGTTCAGAGGTTTTGTGGGGTCCATACTTCAATGCATCAATGATTCAATGCATCAAAGCAAACCATTGTGTGGATATCTATTCACAAACCAGACTTTACATAGGACATGAGGTTATGCGTTTAGACTGGAAGAATGAAGATTTCGTCTAAGGCAAAGAAAAAGTTTTTTTTACTGTAAGAACAATACGGATGTGGAATTCTCAGCCTGATGAAGTGGTTTTATCAGAGTCCATACAGATGTTCAAACAGCAACTAGAACAAAAACAGAATATTCAAGGATATTTATTTTTCAATGTAGGGTAATAGCTTCTTGATCCAAGGATAAATCTGACTGCCATCCTAGGGTCAAGAAGGAATTTTTTTCCTAGTTTGTTGCAAAATTGGAAGTGCTTCAAACTGGGGGTTTTTTGCCTTCTTTTGGATCAACAGCAAAAAACAAATGTGAGGAAGGCTGAACTTGATGGACGCTCTTTTCAGCTATGTAACTATGTAACTATGTTACTATGATTTGACAGCAAAAAGAGTGCCTTCGTGATATTATGCAGGTGGTTTTAAAGCTGTAGCTGATCAGTGTATGTATTTTTATTATTCCTCACAAAACAAATGTAAATCATGTACTGGAGTATATAATTTCCATCTTTGTATTATCTCACACATATTACAATAACCATTACAACATTTATATGAAAGAATGTGTGTGTGTGTGTGTGTGTGTGTGTGTGTTTGTGTATATATATATATATTTTTTTTTATTTTATTTTTTTTTTAAGCAATAAGTTTGGCACTCTGCCTATTTATATAGAAAAATGAAAATACTGCTAGGGTGCAAACCCGTGGTATATATAGAAAACAAAAATAAAGGTGCACTCCTGGACTTGATTTCGTGCTTCTGGCTTATTGTGCAAACAAGATGATCAATGTTTCGACCTATTCAGGTCTTTCTCAAGATCAAAAAACATGTGTAACAACAGGGTTTTTATAAATAAGGGTAAAATAAACTTACCAATGAATGTGAGGTTTTTTGTCCTGTTATTTTTGACCCTGAAGAAAGTCCCGAACAGGGACTGAAACGTTGGTCACTATTTTTTAACTCAATTAAATAAAGATTCATTTATTAAGACCGGTGAGAAGCCATTCCATTCTGGATATTGTGTCATGTGGAGCTCTGGTTGATGCGCCCGGCAGTGAAGCGGTTAAAGCATGAGTGCAGGGGATTTTTTGCCTTTTTATATATATATATCTTCTGTCAGATCTTTTTGGGATCTCTTGTCCTATTCAAAGGAGAGGGTCAGTGGTAAGGCATGAAACATGAAAATTTTGGTATTAGGACCATATGGACTATATGAGTATTAGCACCAGAGATCTGTGTTTTTCCTGGAGCTACTCTTATTGAGATAGTAATTGTAATAAACGTTTAACTCGCAAGTTGGAATAAACTTGGAATTAATAATAACATTAATAACTAAAAATAATAACTTAAAAACCGAGTGTAAAGTCAGAGTCCACACTCCTTGCTTTCGGCAATTCAATAATATTTATTAATAAAGGCTTAATCAAACAAATAAACAATACATATACATTTAAAATAGGCTAGTATATGTTGCTACTAAAACTAACATTGACTGAATGGAAAGTAGGCTAAATTAACATAGTAAAACAGGCATAGACACGTGATACAGTTACCACTCCATTGATCAGCAGCTGAGAGTAAGAGAGAGAGAGGGTGTGTATAGTGGGGAGAGGGGAGAGAGGAGAGAGAAGGTGAAGAGAGGTAATTCAAAGAGAGAGAAAATGTGCTATTCACAAGGCTTTAAACAGGTTAGCCCCTCCTTCTGCTGGACACACCTCCCTTAGTCAATCCCTTAGGATGTAACAGAACCAGAGTGCCTCCTGGGGGAAGGGGGATTGCATTGGAAGGAAATGGAGGAGGAGTTTATCAACAGCCCAACTGGTTTTGCCTGGTGAAAGGCCATGTGCTGCACAGAGGACTCCATTATTGCCTAAGGGTAGACTGGGGGCTTGAATCCCTGTATTAGAACACAATAACACTTCATTGGCATACAGTTTGGCTGTTAATCACATCCCCCCACTTATTACAGTAATCAACTACTACTAGCCTTTCATTATATCATACACCATCTACCCACCAGGCTTGGGGGAAGTGGATAGGGCTATTCACCATGTGTGAGAGCACATAAAATAAAATGCACGCTTCTCACCCAAATGCAATGGGATGAAGAGAAATAATCACCTGGGTAGGAGGATGAAGAAAAGCCACTATCCAGGGCCAGACTGGTACAAAGGATTGACCCAGGCACATCCCATGTACAGACCCAGGATGGGAAAAATGTATTATGTTTGTTTTGCAGAGTGCAAGCACATGTAATTACAAAATTGTGCTGTGTTCAGTGGGGATTTGTCTCTGGTGTCCTCAAAAGTGGGATATCAGAGGACAAAATGGGACAGGGCTGCTAAAGGTGCATGTGTGGGCAGGCTACCCCTGGTGTTGTATGTATTTAGAAGCTACTTGTGGGATTGTGTGTGTAGAAGGATCTGTTAGTTGTGTAGGGGGTGTATGTCAAGAGGTCTGGTTGTGGTGTGGGGCTGTAGTTTGTGTATGTGTGCACTCATATGTATAGGAATTGTAGAGATTGGGTGTGTCTATAATTTGCAAGTTGTATGAGTGTATAGGGTGTATAGGTTGTATAAGGGGAGGGCAAATGCTGCCCAGCTCCCCTACTCCCTGGCCTTAAAGGACCACTCTAGGCACCCAGACCACTTCAGCTTAATGAAGTGGTCTGGGTGCCAGGTCCAGCTAGAGTTAACCCATTTTTTCATAAACATTGCAGTTTCAGATAAACTGCTATGTTTATGAATGGGTTAAGCCTTCCCCTATTTCCTCTAGTGGCTGTCTCATTGACAGCCACTAGAGGCGCTTGCGTGCTTCTCACTGTGATTTTCACAGTGAGAGCACGCCAGCGTCCATAGGAAAGCATTATGAATGCTTTCCTATGTGACCGACTGAATGCGCGCGCAGCTCTTGCCGCGCGTGCGCATTCAGCCGACGGGGAGGAGAAGAGGAGGATCGGAGGAGGAGAGCTCTCCGCCCAGCGCTGGAAAAAGGTAAGTTTTAACACCTTTCCCCTTTCCAGAGCCGGGCGGGAGTGGGACCCTGAGGGTGGGGGCACGCTCAGGGCACTATAGTGCCAGGAAAACAAGTATATTTTCCTGGCACTATAGTGGTCCTTTAAGGTTTGCTGGGCTGGTGAGGGAGACATTTGATCTCCGCACTGGTCCATGAAGGGACAGAAAGCCTTCTTTGGGCAGTGCTATCCTACAGGGAACCAGACAGGGTGATTTTTTTGATCTCCCCGGTTGGCCGTTGCAGCTCACTGGCATTTGATGGTTTGCCTAATGATCAGTTTTGGCCTGTCTCTGTTACTGTCTCCGCCTTCCAAAAGTGTCCAATCGTAATATTATATATATATATTGCAAAACACTTATAAGAGCATTTTCCCATCTTTGGTTCAGAAATTAAGTGAAAAAAAATGAACCGTGGAAAACAGAAGGAGCAGTAAACAAATCTATATTTATATATTATAACCAAAAAACAAACAAGAGTCCTGCGCATCCAATATAGGTGTGCACACCCAGGTGCTACCACAATTTATTTGAGGACAAAGTTAAAGCAGCAAATGTTTCAAGCAGCAGCCCTTTCTCAATGCTAATGTCCTAGCATTAGAATTAGCATTGAGAAAGGGCTTTGTCCTCAAATAAATTGTGGTAGCACCTGGGTGTGCACACCTATACTGGATGCGCAGGACTCTTGTTTGTTTTTTGGTTGTATATACACTGTTGGGACTTTAGTGTGGAGTATCTGCAGCACTGCTCACTTTAAAAAAAAAAAAAATAGGGCTAATGATGGAGGGGACCTATTGTCCTCCCCCCCCCCAGCCCGCACCCCTGTGCGGTGGGTGGGGGCCCTAAATGCTAATAAGGGGGGGACCTAATGTCCTCCCCTCTGGCCTCCAACCCTGAGTGGCGGGTGGGGTCCCTAAATTGGAAAAGGACATAATGTCCTCCCCCCTGGCCCCCACCTCTGAGCGGTGGGTGGGAGCCCTAAATTGGAATAAGGGAGGGACCTAATGTCCTCCCCTCTGCCCCCACCCCTGAGCGGTGGATGGGAGCCCTAAATACTAATAAGGGGGGACCTAATGTCCTCACCCATGGCCCCCACCCCTGAGCGGCGGGTGGGGGCCCTAAATACTAATAAGGGGGGGAATCTATGGTCCTCACCCCTGGCCCCCACCCCTGAGCGGCGGGTGAGGGCCCTAAATTGGAATAAAAAAAATGTCCCCCCAGGTGACTAGGGGTCCCCAAACCCCTAGTCACCCCCTCCCCCCCAAAAAAAATTATCCCCCTACCTACCCTCCTCACCCTAAAAATAATGAGGGGGGGACCTGTAAAGAAAAAATTAAACTTACCATTCAATGTTTTCTTAATGTTTTCACTCGCCACTGAGGGGTGGGGGCCAGGGGGAGGACATTAGGTCCCCCCCTTATTAGTATTTAGGGCCCCCACCGGCCACTCAAAGGTGGGGCCACGGGGAGGACATTAGGTCTCCCCCCGAATTAGTATTTAGGGCCCCCACACACCGCTCAGGGGTGGGGGCCAGGAGGGAGGACATTAGGTCCCCCCCTTATTTTACTGTAGGGCCCCCACCCACTGCTCAGGGGTGGGGGCCAGGGGGTAGGACATTAGGTCCCCCCCTTATTCTGATTTAGGGCCCCCACCCACCGCTCAGGGGTGGGGTCCTGTGGGGAGGACAGTAGGTCCCCCCATTATTTTACATTAGGTTCCCCACCCGCCGCTCAGGGGTGGAGGTTGGGGGGGCAATAGGTCCCCCCTTTAGTTTAAAAGCCCCCACTCACACGTCACACGTGGAGGCTCAGGAGGGGGGGCCTTTTTTTTTTTAAACACAGGCACAGGCTGCTCACTGTTTAATAGACATGCCCCTACTCGTGATATAGCGAGTAGGGGCATAATTTACTAATACTAAGTAGTCTTTAATTAGTAAAATTGTCTGAAAGACCAATTTAACTCTTTCAGCTTTTTAGTAGATAGCTCCCTAATACCGTGGGAATTAGGGAGTTATCTACTTCTTCATTCCTGTGATTACATTGACAGGCTAAGTAACTTACATTTTATATGAATGTATGTTACTTGATTGTTGTAAGTGTTGCAAATGCTTACAGCTGAATCCTGGTTATGTTTGTATACTTTTTATTTAAAATTGTATACAATGTAACATTCTTCTTCTTTCACTGGGTAAGTATATTAGTACTTAGGCAATACTGTGCTTCGGCACTTCGGCACTTTGACACTTCGGAACTTCAGCAACTTCGGAACTTCAGCACTTCAGCACTTCGGAACTTCGACACTTTGGCACTTCGACACTTCGGAAATTTGGTAATTTCGGAACTTCGGGACCTCGGCAATTCGGTACTTTGGACATTCGGAAGTACCCGAATGTCCTAATTGCCCGAAATTCGTCCGAAATCATATTCGGACCGAAACGAATTGCACATGTCTACAATCTAAACACATGCATTGCGTGTTTTGGTTGGACAATGATTTGCGTACATTCCGGCTCAGAGTTCTTGAATTTGGATGATCACCTGTACGACTCAAATTCAACTGATTTGTATTTCAGCCAGCATTATTTATTTCAGTCCCTTCTGTTTTGCCAACAGGAAACACCTGGCATCTCTGCAGGGTTTCTACTTGGTAAGGTATTGTTCATTCCCACTGGACTGGTAATACCTACTCTTTTTACCTGGTAGGTATTCTCCTCTCTGCCTCTCATTCTTCCTGGAGGGTATCATTGCCTCTCCCAAGACATGTCTAAACAATGCTCACTGTCTGTACAAATACATTTTGGCTTATTATCACTAGTTGGAAACCAATCAATCTTGTAAAACATCACTAATAGAAAATATAGATAAAATTATACAATAAATCCCTTCCCCTTTAAATCATTCAAACCAGATTGAAGAAACATAGATTGAAGAAAAAATTGTACTGTTTTCTGTATGGTTCTGTTTCCTTAGAGGATTCTGTGTTTCTCTCAAAGAACGACTGACTAGGAATACTAAAACACGTATAACTCATAGGGCTATACATTCAGATCAGATAAATAATAAAATACTACCTGTAATCACAAAAATAGATTAGTCTCCCATATCACATATTTTCCTATTCTATGTGATCTGAGTTTTTAGTTCTATAATTTCTATAATTTGTGTGTGTTTTGGTTTTAGAGTATGTACTTTTTGAAAATCAATAAAAAACATACTGACTATAACATCAATGTATATAACAATTTACAAACATTTCAATTACACTGATGAATTACAACAGTAAAACCACTAACAGGTGATGTTAATAGTATTATTTATTTGCACCTATAGTTATATTGGCACCTATAATTGGGTGGGATATATTAGGGAGCAAGTGAACAGTCAGTTCTTGGAAGCAGGGATTTTGACAAGCATCCATTAGTGATGGCTTGATGACTGGGATAGAGCATCTCAAAAACTACAAGTCTTGTGGGGTGTTCCTGGTATGCAGAGATTAGTACCTACCAAAAGTGGTGCAATGAAGGACTACCAGTGAACTTAAAACTTAATGCTGCCATCAATGAACACACAGTGCCAGTTTGCTGCAGATCGGTCAGAGTGCCCTTGATAACCCCTGTCCACCTCCAAAAGCACCTTTAATGGGGACGTGAGCATCAAAACTGGGCCATGGAGCAAGAGAAGAAGGTTGCCAGGTGTGATGAATCATGATTTATTTTAGATCAGGTGGCTGGTTAGGTTTGTGTATGTAGTTTTAGTGAAGATATGGCAGTAGGATTCTCTAAGGGAAGAAGGCAGGTCGGCAGAGGCATTGTTATGCTCTGAGCAATGTTCTGCTCGAAAACCTTGGATCCTTGCACTAATGTGGATGTTACTTTGGAATGTACCACCTACCTAGAGATTGTTGCAGACCACGTATACCCTTTCATGGCAATGGTGTTCATTGATGGCAGTGGCTTCATTCAGCAGCATAATGCCCCCTGCCACAATGCAAAAATGTTCAAGAATGGTTTTTAGAACATGACAAACAGTTTAAAGAAAGCATGTCAAACTCGCGGGCCGCATGTGGCCCACAAGGACCATCTTTGTGGCCCGGCGAGCCGCGAGTGCATGCTCAGAGTTATAGCAGAGTAGGCACCTGCTTTCCTCATATTGCAGGTGCCTACTCTGCCAACTGTTACCCGGTCGGGGAGGAGGGGCGCAAGGGAGCTTAGTGTTCAAGCTCTTCACTGCTCCCTCGCCCGCACCAGCTTAAGTGAAGCCGGGCGCCGGAATATGACATCATATTCCAGAACCCGGCATTACTAAACTGCGCGAGGGAGCAGTGAGGAGCAGGGAGGACCCCAGGGAGATGTCCCCCATTGGCTCCATAAGGTACAGATCATTGAACTCCCACGCCAGGAGTTTTATAACTATCCATTTCATTTCAATTTACTCAGCCTACATTACAGGCCTCATTTCTCTGTCATGACGATGACACATAAGGCTTAAATCCTTTTGCATGCATACTCGGGTTGAATCACACGTACTGATCCAACCAATCATACGTCCCCTACACAGTCATATACATATGTATATAACCTACGTTTCATGTTTTCCTTTACACACCATTATCACGTAACACATAGATTGTTTGTACATAGGCCACGGCCTCCCTCAGATGTCTTATTCAAGCATGCAAACATTTCTGAGCCACTCATAGCTATTCCCATGGTATCAACATAATTTTATACATTGCTGCTACAGACTATAAGTCTGGTTCTTTTTACACCCCACACTCATCGTACTACTCTCTTTTACCCATTTTTAGGCTGTCGAGCTTATATAATTGCTCCACACGGTTTATTCCTGTGATTTATCATACTACCAGGTACGTACACCTGCTCATATGGTATTCTACCATACATTTCATTTCATCCCCCTAGTTTAGAGTACTGGCAATAGGGTCACAGGATTCCCAATAGGTATTTACCCCATCTTGGCTGTCGCCATTAGTTAGTGGTCCCGCGAGGCCAACACCCCGCCTCAAACGTTTCGGAGGCAAACACCCATCGGGCCACACGTTAGCTAGCCGCCTCGCATGTTGCAAAGAGAGGGCCTCACCTGTCACTCCCTTCCCCTGTTTTCTGTCGTACAGTCACCGAGAGGCCTAAAACTCCTGCCACTACGTCAAGTGGCCTCAATAACCCCTCGCGCCAACGCATAGATAGAGCCTCTCAAGCCGCTTGGCAATTAGTAGGGCCTCACCTGTCACCAAACAAGCATAATACTTTCGCCATCCGGCCTAGCTAGCCTGCCAGTACAATTTGGTGGTTCTATATACTAATTATTGTTTTATTTATAGTATGTCTCAGGAAGGGGTAGAGGATTTCTCCCTGCCTAGCACCCCGGCTAGAGCTGTCACTCCCACACAAGGAGGAGAGCTAGCTAGTCCAGCATCAATTAGATCCTGGACAATCCCGCGCATAACCACGGAATTAAGGAGACGACAAATCCCCTACCCCGCTACAGCAAGGAAGGCAGAACTTTTCAAACTGCTACGCACATCAACCAATAACATGGAAGCCGGGGAAGGATCTAGCCAGTCCAACCCAGGGGACATACATGCCATGTTATCCTCACTCATGGCATCCATGGGCAAGGTCAACTCCAGGCTGGAGAAACTTGAGTCGGTCACCACGGCCCTCACTCTAGCAGGGCCACCCGCGGCTGCGGTACAAACACCAGCCTTGCCATTAGTCGCTCCAGCCAGCCCCCTGGATGACCAGGAAGTTAGCCCGGCCCACATGATACCTGAGCATATCAAAAGGGATATCCTGGAAGGTAAAGACGTCAACCTGGCTTCCCTGTTGATTGCCTCCCAGGACATTGTGGAACATAAGACGTATGCTTATGATGATGTTTCTGTTATTGTCAGATCTAGGGATGCCCGCCTGAACAGGAAACTGACTATCCCTGAATTTGTACTAGCGTTTGGTATTTACAGGGATGTCGTCTGTGCGGTTTATCCCAACAGAAGAGAGGAGTTTGATCTCTATATGCACAAGCTGGTAGACCTGGGCAACAAATATGGTGGTTCAGCATTCTATGACTACCATAGGTCTTTTTCTGCAAAAGTGGCTGGAGCCTTCTCCCAGTACGGTACACGATCCAACTGGGGAAGGATTGATACCGTCTTATTCTGCAGACACTTTGCAGGTCTAAGAACACCAGCTTGTGCATACTGCTCCTCCACAGCCCATACTACTAATTTTTGTCCCAACACGCAGACGGACATGCCTCCACACAAGGAACTAGTTCCTCTGGGGATCCAGGGAAACTATCCAAAGACAAATTGGGACGCCCAATCAAGTTTCTGGGCAAGTCCCAGATATGTAATAATTTCAATGTTGGGTCTTGTAATTACAGTGGATGTAGACTATTGCATGTCTGTTCAAAATGTTTTAGGGCACATGCTAAGACCATGTGTCCAAATAAAATGTATTCTAAGCCTTACCTTACGTCCATTAATATGCCAGTATTCACAGCATTGATGTCTCAGCACCCATCTAGACACCTGGTAGATTTTCTTATTTCTGGTTTAACAGAAGGCTTCCACACAGGTATCCTACACATACCAGCTGGCACTCTGGAATGCCCAAACCTACAATCCGCCCAACACAACCCCACAGTGGTTGACACCCTCATAAACCAAGAAGTGGAGGAGGGCTTTGTATTGGGGCCTTTTAGAACTCCCCATTCACAGAATGGCGCACCAACCCTATTGGTATTGTCACAGGGAAATCTTCCCAAAAACAGAGACTCATCATTGACTTATCGGCTCCCCACTCATCGCCAACCCCAGTCTTAATTCCCTCATACCCTCTGAGGAATTCTCTCTGCAATACACCACCATAGATCACGCCATTACAGCCATCATACAAGCAGGGGTGGGAGCCTGGCTCAGTAAGACCGACATTACTAACGCCTTCAAATTACTCCCTATCCACCCCACACTGTGGCACCTGCATGGCATCAAGTGGTCCGAGAACTACTATTTTTTCTCCCGGTTAACTTTTGGGTCCAAAAGTAGCCCAGCTATTTTCGACACATTTGCCGAAGCACTATGCTGGTTACTATTGAACATAGCCGGATGCCCTACAGTATTACATTACTTGGACGATTTCCTACTGGTCGAGGAGAATACTGCACCTCCCACTAGCCTCAAAGCTACCACTAAGCTGTTTGAGCAACTAGGTGTACCCATCTCCCCAAAGAAAACAGAAGGGCCAGACACGGTTATCACTTTTCTGGGTATCCAGTTAGACTCTGCCACAATGCAAGCAAGCCTACCTTACGAAAAGATAGACAATATTCTCACTTACATAAACAACTACCTACAGCTCGGCACTTGCAACCGCAAAGAACTACAGTCCCTGCTGGGGTCACTAAATTTTGCAATGCGCATCATACCTCAAGGCCGCTCCTTTATTTCACGACTATTGCATCTTTTCCCACTTTTTCTACATGACACGCACAGGTTGTCCTTAGATGCCCAAGCTACGGTAGATCTAAACATGTGGAAGAGGTTTTTAACCACTTGGAATGGTAAAAGTATGTTCCTCCCTCAATTGACTGAATCATCTCCTACCATTTGGTCAGATGCGGCATCTACCACTGGTTTTGCAGCAATTTTTGGGAACGAATGGCTTTGGGGCAGCTGGCCTTCAGCAGTTCTGGATTTGGAAGGTTTTTCCACTACCTCAGCTCTTTTTGAGATCTACCCCATAGTGGCGGCTGCCGTAGCGTGGGGTCATTTATGGGCTAATACGCCAGTGCGTTGTTACTCAGACAACCAGGCGACCTGTCACATCATCAACAAAGGTCGTTCCAAATCTCTTACGATTATGAGATTTCTGAGGAAACTCACTTGGTTGGCAGCTTGTCATAATTTCTTCCTATGTTGTTTCCATGTGCCAGGTGTATACAACACAGCTGCTGACAGTTTGTCTCGCTTTAAATTTCAGGAGTTTCATCAAGCACTCCCGTCAGCAGCACCCACAGCCACCATCACTCCAACATTTCAACAACTCATACTGGACTAGACGTCATCATGCAGCATAGCAGGACATTGTCTCAGTTGGCACTTTCACACAATACAAACAAAACATACAACAGGGCTTTCACACTATTCAACGATTCCTTCTGGAACATAACATCATACAACCATTTGTTATGACATCTTTTTTGGGGTTTGCTTCCTTTTGCCACCTTAAACTCAAATTGTCATATAACACCATCATAACTCTATCTCACTGGCATTCAACACCACATGCTCATCTTACACCCAAATAACAACAGTTTCATGGCCTCTCACCAAATTAAGACCATACTCAGAGGTATTCAAAAATCAGAACCCACACATTTGGCCCAGAGGCTACCCATAGATAACCATATCTTCAAAGCTTTATCTAACCTACTCGACCTGAAACCGTTTGACACTAATACGAATTCTATCATCAAAACAGCAATATACATCGCTTTCTATGGATTTCTACGACCCAGAGAATTCACTACGACCTCCACGACCCAAACCACTCCATTCCTCCTCTATTCCCACTTGACAAAACATATGGATCATTACATCCTGTCTTTACCTCACTCCAAAACCAGCCAGCACATACCTGTAAACATTCCGTACTACCCCACGCACAACAGATGGTGTCCCGTAAAAGTTCTTGATGCCTACATACAGCACCATCACTTACTGCCCTCGCAACCGTTATTACAACTACAAGGTGCAGTACTCACCACTACAACCTTCATGACCTACATCAGGTCCTTGCTCACACAACTGGGCCTCAACGCAAACAATTACTCAGGACACTCCTTTCGTATAGGAGCCGCGTCCACAGCCTCCAGTTTCAACGTCCCAACTCATGTTATCAAAACACTGGGGCGCTGGAAGTCATCCGCTTACTCACGGTACATACCGAACCCAGTACAAGAGTTAAGAGATGCTTTCATAAACATGTCTGGTTGATAAATGTATATGTATTGGTGGTCTGTTAATAAATTGGATTACTTAATTTTTGCCCTCTTCTTTCTCAGGCCTACCTCATCGTCGGTTTCGGCACACCACAACCGACTTGCTCCTTTTATCATCCTACGCTTATTCATGGTATTTCACACTGTACTATCTTAAGCACCTAACACAAGTATTAAGGCAATTTGCCTGCATTTGTGGGAGGTGCTGGTTTTCTACCCCTAGCCTACTTAAGGCACTCCCCTTGCCTGGCTCCTTACCGTTCGAGGTCAGCGTTGAATGACCCTCCCACCACACCACTTTTAACATTTATTTTCCTTTCTATTTCTTTTCCTGGGTGGGCCCTCTTCTTTCTCAGGCCTACCTCATCGTCGGTTTCGGCACACCACAACCGACTTGCTCCTTTTATCATCCTACGCTTATTCATGGTATTTCACACTGTACTATCTTAAGCACCTAACACAAATATATATTTATTTAGTTTTTTACATTTATTAACATATTTTTTTTTTCAGCAGTTGTCAGTTTAGGCAGTCCACCTGCAGGTAGCCCTATGGACTCCTATCATGGCCATGTGATTGAGCAAAATTACAAAAGAGCAATTACATGGCCCGCGGGAGCCTAATTTGCCAAGGGGGGACTGTCTGGGCTGTCAAGCAGTCCCCTCAGAACAGGAGCAACACCAATCATCGGCGGGTGAACGTCGGTGATCAGGTAAGTAATAAGGACATGCTGCGGGCGTACTAGGATACGTCCATGGTCCTTAAGGGGTTAAACTTATAGATGTTTGGAAAATGCATAATTGACTGAACGTTTGATTTTCTGGAGGACATTAGTTAGAGGATAGAAGGAGTGGGATATGATGATATGAGTTTGGCATTTGTAAATAACTCAAAAACTTAAATATTAGTAAACGGCTTTAGAGTCTGAGGAAGGAAATAAACTAACTTTTAGATTTTTTCATTGTGTCACAGGCTTTGTGGCTCATGGGCATTATGTAATACTTAATGCATGAATACTAAGAACATCAGTATTGTTTTCAATTATTGTGATGAGCAATTATTGGTTTATTGAGCATTAATAAAAGAAAAATACAACAAGCTTATTATGGGGTTATGGGGTTCATCTAGTACAATTTTTTTCTTATATGGGTCCAGATTTTGAAATGAAGGTCCAAGATTTTCTGAGATATGAGGATATCGACTGGTAATGATTGACTTTGCATTGCAGTACTTTATATTATTAAACTTTGTGCAGTACTAGAGGTTTCCTATCTATTTATGCAAAATAAATATACAAAAAGGACCATAATTCAGGGTAGGATTTGATAGGAAAAAAGCTTTTTTGTTAGTAGTTATTTTTGTTTTTTTGTTGTTGCAGGTACATATTATACTCTTGGGAGATTCATCATGGGTAATTTTACAAAGGAACAATGAGTAAAAATAGTGAAATTTTATTTTCAAAACAGATACAACTGTTCATTGAACAGATCATTTTGAAAAATTCATGTATTATTGGCCGCCATGTTCACCTGGCCTTTCAGCTCCCAATGATTTCCAGAGGGGATATCTGAAGGCGCAGGTGTACGTGAACAAACCACGTACACTTGACAGCTTAAGGAGAATATCTGTGCAGAAATACAAGTATTAGAGACTCAAACATGAACTAATGTTATAAATAACTCCATTAAAGAGCCCATCAAGAGACAACAAATGAAGCTCATTTAAAAGATGTCATCTTCCAAACCAAGTTAAACAAATATACATACATTAAGCATTCATTGTCTGTAATATTATCGGAATTGGTTCATTAATAAAAACGTTATTAACTCCTCAAATCCTTCTCTGAATTTTGACCCACTATGTATTAAAATCAAGTAAAATAATTCATATTTACCAAAAGTAAATTGATTTATTATAGTAGTTACTGTAAACCGCAACTACCATTGAGCTAACCATATTAATTTATGGTGACAGCTGCGTTGTCATTTTAATTTTACAGTCAAGTGAGACTCACTGATCTTGCTTCTATATTTTAATCAAATCAGCAACTGATTCATTGAGGTGATTAGTAATCCAGATTAATCATTGTATGGACAACAAAATGATCATGTTGAGAAAAGAACCACCAATGATAAGACACACAAGCAAGTAAGGATAACACAAAATGGTTTCTTTATAGATATCGAATGCATTGAATTTTAAAAGATGGTATAACAAGCATGTATTTATCTCTCTCTCTCTCTTTTTGTCTATATATATATATATATATATATATATATATATATATATATATCTTTCTCTCTCTATATATATATATCTATATATCTATCTCTATCTATATCTATCTCTGTCTCTCTCTCTCTCTCTCTCTCTCTCTCTCTATATATATATATCTATATCTATATCTCTATATCTATCTCTATATCTCTATATCTCTCTCTACATCCCATACCTCTTTATTTTATGGTAGATTTCAGCTGACCTACTCTACCAGATCATGTAAACATAAGGGTGGTACTGTATTTGTTTTTTATGTATTTGCTCTTGCCTATGATCCCTACTCTTCCTTCTCATTTTTCTTTTTTGAGGTGGTATTCATTGGACTATTCCATGCCAAGCCTTCTGACCACATTGCTGTCACCTACCACTGATGTTGGTTTTCTCATTATATAATGTCTTTTCTTGAGTTTCCACATTTATTGTCTGACATTCCATCTCCCATCCTTAGTGGCTTCAATGTTCCAATTAACTGGCTTATGAGCCTTAACAATTCTCAATGTTACTTAATCTTACTCCACAGTATGTTGTGTACCCATCCTCTTCATTGTGTTCCTGCATTTTGCTCCTTATCTTCCACAACCTGGACCTTCATGTCATCACCTTCTACCCTTTTCAATTACAGTGCCCCAATATTAGTACTTTCCCTGCTTCTGTTTTATCTATGTGGTTCTTCTCACAGGACTTTGGACTTTAATAGCATCTTCCTCCTTCTATCCCCTTTATAATTCAATTACACACTTTTTTTTCTTTCATAAATTACCCAATGTAATCTGAGAGTGAAAGCTCATTTGAGCAGGACCCTCTTCATGCTTTCTTCCTGTTTATTTTGTTTGTCAAACAGATGTGAGAAAAGCTGAACTTAATAAACGCAATATTTTTTCAAAAAGAAACAAAGGAATATATACTGGCACTGAATGTATATAAATTTAATGAGTAATAATAATCATATATACTGATAAATAGATAGTAGCTGCTGTAACACCAAAGTGTAGTCTTTCCTCCTACACCAATCACAATACCACAAAAACACAAAAAAGGTGTAGCGCTACATATAAATAAATAATTATTACAGACCAAAGGGGTATCCCCACCAGGACCAATACTTGTTGTAGATGGTATACCTAGAATATAAAATAAACACCAATAGCGTAATATTGTAATGCATAAAAAAAATTCAGTCTATGTAACTATGCAATTTCTCTGCTGTTTCATATCTTCATGAAAAACTGTAAAGTGCAACAGAAAATTAATTACATCGATAATTCACAATTGCTCTCTGTTGAGTGAATAAGACCCTTAAAGGGACACTATAGTAAACCTGAACAACTTCAGCTTAATGAGGTTGTTCAGGTGAGAACTATAGCTCCCTGCAGCCTTTCTCATGTAAATACTGTATTTTCTGAGAAAATACGGTGTTTACATTGAAAGTTAGGAACACCTCCAGTTGCAGTCACTCAGCGTGAACCAGAGGGACTTCTGAGTTGATGGAGGCATCAGATCTGATGTGCACAAGCATCCTGTGATTCAATATCTCCTCCCACTGCATGCAGACACTGAACTTTCCTCATAGAGATTCATTGATTCAATTCATCTCTATGAGGAGATGCTGATTGGCCAGAGCTGTGTTTGAATCATTCTGGCTCTGCCCCTGATCTGCCTCCTTGTCAATCTCAGCCAATCCTATGGGGAAGCACTGTGATTGGATCAGGCTATCACATGTCAGCAGAGTGCTTGTTTTTCCTGAGTCTAACAGCATGCAGATTTACAGCTTCTGGCTTGAATACAGTAAGATTTTTACTATATTTATGGAGGCATGAGGGGCCCAGGGGGGCTAGATGGTCGTGTTAACACTATAGGGTCAGGAATACATATAGTTGCACTGGTGACTATAGTGCCCCTTTAAGTTTAGCATCATACTGCTAAATTTCCTATTGAGTATAACAGTTAACTGAAGAAATAGCAAAAAAAAATAGTTCTCAAATAACACATAGTCTTACTCTATCAACTAAACAGAGTTTCAATAAATCTAAATTTCCTTTATAACTCTGGCCTCTACCAAACTATTCCTGCGGGCACAATGAGTCCAATAACTTTCATCTTCATGGTTAATAATTGTGTATGTAAAAAGCAATCTAATTTGGGGGAAAGGAATTGTACCTTTGGGATATGTTATTTTACCCAGAACAGAATATATTATACGTTTAAAAAGTAGCAGTAAAGATTGTGCAGTAAGAAGTAATTCATTATTTTCCTAAATGTTTCATTATTCCATCGGGAGGTAAGACTTAAATAGCTCACAGGAAGCTAATTAGTGTTCTTTTCATATCAAATATAATATAGTTTTAACATTAAAATGTCACTCATGGGGAAGTCCAGTTTGTAAGAATGATTAATGAAATCAAGTTTTACTGTTGACGTTAAAAATAGTGGAACAAAATATTCAAGGAAGAAATCTGTTGCTGTTATTACTAGATAGTATCATACAAGAAAAAAGTTTGGTTATTTAATGTTTAGCATATTTGTCTGCATTTCTAACAAATAGACTGAAACATTGTGCACTTAGGGAGACATTACATTTTATTAATTAATCTTGTTTCTGAATGCTATTTAAGATCAAATTAAAGGGACACTCTAAGTACCATAACAATGTTAGCGTAACAAAGGTATACAGATGAGAGCAAAGTTGCAGCTCTTTGAACCCCAGAACTACTATGTGGTACATTTACTAAAATTCATCTTGTGAGGGTAAACTGACAATTGTCTTCATATCACTCAGGGCAATACAGACTGACTAACAGGTAGATTTCATAAAGTGATTTTTTTTTTTTTTTATAATATACATGATAGATCATAGGCCTCACTGCTCAATTCCCTGCCATTTTGCAGAACATCCTTTCTTGATTGGTGTGTTTAATTTAGAATTTATCATTTCCTACCATGTTAATTGCCCGCTAGAGACTACAGCATCTCCTATGTAATATTAAAGTTCAACTGACAGATCAGAAGAGGAGAACTTCTAAAGTAAATGTACTGTTTAGTAAAACAAACTTTTTAATGGAGACAAGCAATCACAGTACTTTGTCTGACATTAGTCTGCAGAGCCATACATGAAGGCTTATCCTTCCTTGAATCTACATGCAGCACTGAAATGCAGACTTTTGATTTTTTTTATGAATTGAAGATATAGTATTGTAATTTAGTTGTATGAGTATAATTATTATTTTTAACAAGTTATTTTACAAGTATATCTGCAAAACCTCACTAATTCCTATTGGTGTGAGATTGATATACTAGGGACTTGGGTTAACTAGTCATTGGAGAGATAAACCTTTAAGAGCAAGGGATATGGCATCCGTTTGCTCTATTACAGCTTTAAGGACCAGGGCATTGGACATCTCCTGAGCAACTCTTTGTCATGTTGTTCATTAAAGTTCCAGTGGATTTGGCATTCTCTGACCCTATTAACCCAGTGGGCCATTGGATGTAATACATAATTACATGTGGGTGTCTCACAGACTCCAGCATGTATCACATTAACATTTTAGTTTTTCTTTCAGTGCCCAGGTCTTTTAACTAACTTCTAGTCCAAGATCATTTTATGGGTCTTTGTGGTTTCAACATCTATTAAATAGACCTGCTTATGTTTATAAAAGTCATCCAGCAATTTGACTTATCCTGATGATATTAGAAAGTTATTCACTAAACTGGCAATTGGCAAGAAAACTGCACATTTTTTAAGCAAAGCTAGCCTAGTTAAGAAAAATAAAATTAGCTTTTTTTTTTACTACAGCTGTTGTGTTCTGATTTTTTTAAATTTCCATGGTCAATTCCTTTGAACTCCACTTTAGTTTATAACTCTATTTGTTAATCATTCACAAAAATAAGTTCATTTTCTGGTTGTTATGGATTAATGAGGTTATACTGTTCCTAGAATTCATCTGCCATGACCTCAGAAATTGAATCTCAAATTGGTTTTTTAAGATGATTCGATATGAACATCCGAAATATAAAACAAACATTAAGAGAAGAAGCAGTCAGTTAAAGAAAACCTGTTGAACACAAGGTGGAAAACAAATCATAGAAAGTCCCTTTCAGTCAAATAAAAAAAGCAACATGATTGGAACTACAAACAAAAGGTTGGCCTGTCTAAGATCAATAGAGTCAACAGTGGCCTGAGCTCAATAGAATGGCAGCAATCAAGATCAATTACATGAACTAACCAGGTCACCATGGGAGACATAGAATGATACTCAAAGTCCATCGATGAGCTGGAACCCATAAGAGGCAAGCAGTTGTGTAAAACAGATTTCTATAGAAACATAATAAGCCTTCATCCAGGATTTCCTGCAGGTTGAGATTGTTAGCCATAAAAAGCAACTTAGCTATATTGGCAGTTTGTTGGCTGAAATGTACGAAAATGTAGAAAATATGGTATAAATCCATCAGGGAACATATTAATACAATTGTTAAAGGTTACCTAGCCATCATTATGAAAGGAGAGTTAAAAAAGAAAATCAGAAAAAGAAAGACCACAACCTGAATCTTAAAGTTCACCTGTTGTGGCAAATATGGTGTAGCTTTATAGGGAATACATCTACTCTATGTATATGTGTATATTGCTAATGAAAGTGCAATCAAGCTTACAGTTGTAATGGTAATCGATATGTATCTATTTTACCAACATAAAAATAAAATAGTAAGTAATAAGATAGATAGTAATTGTGGGTAAAGAAGGCACCTCAAACACAATTTTAAAACACTAATAATGAGGAATTTTAACTCTTTCAGCTGCTAACCATTACCTTGTTTAAACCTCAAAACACTCATATATTAAAACCAGTAAAATTGTAGTGTAGCACTTAAAAATCAATACAGCAAATGAATATATATGCAAAATATTGCTTATTAGATGTCAAAAGATTAGACAGATAAATAGATAGATGAAAGACTAACAGACAGACAGATAGATAGATAGATAGATGTTTATGTAATATTTGTAATTACTATTTATAATAATAGTATAATGTGCTAAATAGTTCGATTCTTTAATGTTTCTATATTCTCTAAGCCAATGAGGAATGAGGGACTAAGAAAATCTATTGAAATCGTATCATACATGTTATGTTTTTGGTCTGTAATATGTTGAGATTAATACTGTCTTTTAAAAGTATTTTTTTTGTTGTGGCTAGCAGTCATAGTGTTTTATGCCATATCTATGTCTAAACTATGCCCCCTCACAATATTGACTTCCCTTGAGAAAATGTTTTGCATCCAGCTAATATACCATGACACAGAATCAAAAAATACCTCCCCTATCTATACATTGTACATAGTTAAAATTACATAAAAAGCCCCATTGACTGAGCACATGACAAAACAGTATGACCAATGGGGTCCTCGTGTCAAAGAAGTCATGTTTGGAATGTTGAGACCTACTGAGAGATTATACCAATTGCCCAGAAAATTGAGATGCCATGCTTAGAAAAGGTTATCTAGTAGAGATAGGCAGCTTCTTGTAAGATGCAGCTATTAAACGGCATTTGAAGGGAGGTGCAGAAAGAGCACAGATGTAAGCTACAAGCTTGCATTGTTGAAGATATAGCCCAAGGGATATTAACACAGCTTCTGTGAGTTTTATAAAAGTGGAAATTGCCATAAAAAATTGAAACAGTATGTTCTAGTAGTTTTTTTTGTCAGAAAGTTCAATACTGCAGCTGTATTTGTTGCAGCAAAAGAAGTTGTTTTAAGCTTTTCCTTATGTTATTATGTATTTTGATTAAGGTATTCTCGGGGTGATAATTAGCTTCAATTCCAATGTTTACCTTTTAATGCATTTTGGCCACAAAAATATGGTTTGACCAATTGTTTTTTTCTCTCTATGTGATTGCTATGACTCTCATATGCTATTTGTTATATTCTAGAAATGTTGCATGATTCGTCCTTTTTTAGCAGGCCTTTTCCTCAGCATGGATACACGAATCTTAGCTTCTTGGAGTCAAACTTCTCCCATGATCAGTTTCACCCACTAGTCTCTCAGTGGCTCCTGGGATGAATGTCTATGAGTTGTTTAGTGTTAGGCAGGGGTATAGTTAGAAAACATTCTTCTACCAAGAAATATTCCCAGTTCAAAGATCCTAAAATTTGCAATTCCACTGTCAATTCCTGGCTATTTACAGTTTAATAAATAACCCTATAAGTGTTTTTGCAAAAGCAATCAAAAGACTGGAGGGAAAAGGAATACCAGGAGAGTATTCTCATAGAACTTACATGTTACCTTAGTGATGAATTCTGTTTATATAGAAATAGCAATCTAGTATCAGTATTTCAATTTCTTGAACTATTTTTATAGCGACAATGTTCCAATGACATACCTCATAAATTTGCAACTTACAATGCTACATAGATTGATTGCTTTGCTGGTGTTAGTTTAACTTAAAATCCATCAATAAAGGTGTTCTCGCATGATGCATGGTCCTTGTCAAAGCAAAACGTAAGCATAATGTTCAGATCATCTTCTTGTTCACACTTGCAAAGCAGTGCCGGCTACTTCTCTGGATAATTGCTACAGTATATGTAGCAACATAAACTCTGCTTTGCCTCTGAGAATCTCTATCTATCTATCTATCTATCTATCTATCTATCTGTCTGTCTGTCTGTCTGTCTGTCTGTTTATCTAATCTATCAACCTCTCTTTCCCTCTGATTTCAACCAATGCTACTTTGTCTTTTGGTGACTTTCAGCTGACCCACTCTCCAAGACCATAAACATTAGGGTGGTACTGTATTTGTTTCTTCATAAGTGCTCTTGCCTATGATCCCTATTCTTGTATTTAATTATTTTCTTCTAAGGTTTTATTTATCTGCCTTTTTAAATCCAATTTATGACCATATCGCTGTGACTATAGTATACAGTATACTCCCATACCTGTGGCTTCTACATTATAGTTAACCAGCCAATCAGCCTCAATAATTCTTAATGTTACTTAATCTTGTACCATTGTATTTTCTACCCCTATATTCTCTTTTGTGTTTCCATTTTGCTCCTCACCTTTCACAATCTGGACCTTTGTTATACTGTCCTTCCAGTTTGTCATTTTACCTCTTCCAATGTTTCTTCACCATATAGTTTTCTGGCATCATCTCCTTACTGCTACCTCTTTCTATTTATCTAACTATACTCTCAGACTATGTGGACATAAGGGTGGTACTGTATTTTTTTCCTAATTTCCCTTTTCCATACTAATCCATCTGATTTTACTCTTATGAGGTTTAGATGATCTGCCTTTTCTATCCCATTTTTTAACACATTGTGTTCCTCTTTGTTTTCTTATTCTCTCTATCCATGCAAAACATTCTTTTTTTTTAAATTGACAATTTTTATTTATTTTCTTGGAATACAGAATATGAAAAGGGGGAAGGTTAGGGATAGGAGTGCGTTTATCAAACAAGTCAGTATTCACATCTTGCATAGTAAGCACATTATAGACATGACATTCAGTGTTTGACAGTGCCTTGATGATTAAGTTATCACAATTATTACCTTGTTGAGCCTACCCGGGCAGGGAGAGCTGTTCTACTGTTAGTGTCGCCCAAACCCCTGGGCAGTCCTGCTCTGGTGGCCCACTGTCATGCATGTCCTTGTATAGTTCCTAAGTTATGTCGTTCTTGCCTACTAGCAAGACTTACATCTGCACCGAACTATGTACAAATGGGTGGGTGTCTTAGCTCGTCTAGTTGTGAGAGGGACTGATTTGGTAGGTAGTGTGCGTAGGGATGGAGGCTTTCTTTCTACGTTAGTGGAACCATCTGTCCCTGGACAGGGTGTGACCGTCTGTGCGGTTCCTGCTAGGTCTTTTTAGTGTAGAAGTGTTATTTGCCCCTCCCTCATTAGCAGGGTTAGCGGAGATCCATGTAAAACATTCTAAGGATATGAACCAGTTATAATATTATATACTAAAGATAAAATAAATACAAGATATAAACTTGCTGTAATGTGTAGGTGATATAGGGTACTTTTTACTTTAATCATACATCTTTATGTCATGTACTGTACTGTATAGTGTAATGTAACACTGTGCATTGATTGGTCCTTCAAACCTAGGGCATTGCATACATGTACTGGTCTTCTAAAAATGAGTAGGAATTAGACTTCCAGGTGGTAGCTGTCATTAGTAACTATTGTCACCACTCTTGGAATATCAGTAAAGGTCAGTATCACTATCTAGCAACCAAGTACATATATGTTCAGGTGTTCATTAAGTTGTAATCAGTTATACACGTGTTTACATGCTAATGTGTTTACGTGTGTTTGTGTGTGTGTGTGATGTTTTCCACGTCTAGTTAAATGACAGGGAAAAGTATCTGGTATTCCTGTTTGTATTTGTGTGTGTAAGTATATGTCTGTGCAATTTATTTATTTTATTTGTTTTAACAGCTTTAGTTGTCAAAGAACAATCTATTCTATAAATCCTGTAATCAAAATGTATGTGATGAAAAAAAGCTGATGGATAAAACTAGTCCAAACCAAAACACCACATGGATATAACCCGAATCACCTCAGCCAAAATCTTCGGAAAAATCGATTTGAATGCACCAAACTTTTCTTCAGTGTACAAATCTAGTATACAGAATAGTATGTCCATTGAGAAATTCACTTCTTTAAACATGCAGTAAATAGCCAGGAGGACCATGCAGGCCAACAGTGCGTAATGATTTTAGGTTAACTGTTGGTAAAGTGGAACCTACTTCTTTATATACAACATAAGCCAGCAACACCAAGATTCCAGTCCCCCCACTTGCATGACTTTAATTTTAAGTATAAGTAAATGCACTCAGCAGCAAACGTCATATTAAATTAAATTTTAAAAAAACAACTGCAACATAAAACTATCACTGACAAGTGGGCTTTTAGGCAGGTGTCTACTCTGCCAATCTAGAAATATTAAATCCAAAAAATCCAAATAGTTCTTGCACTCAGTCAAAACAAAAGATGCAGGTATCTGGGTCACCTCTGAAGACCCTGACTCACAAAATACAAAACCACCAAATGATATTGCACTCTTTCTTGAGTGCGGTATCAATTGGTGATTTTGAATCTAGAAATATTACCCTATGACCAATATGGTTTCTAGAACTATAAAGTGCAGCTGAACACACAGACACATTTGACATCTTTGTAGACTTTATCACTTTGGTCACAGGTGAATTTAAAGGAGACATATAAGTACAAAAAGCACTGTATTGTTTTGTGGTTGTTCTGGCTCTGGATAAACTGCTAATGCTAATACTTTTGCATTAGTAATATCATTTTTTAAAATAAGCTTTAATTTACATTTTTGGATAATTTTTCAAACGATCCTAATCTCTTATGTGATCATTTCAAACGTTTATCAAAAAATATTTATTAAGTATTAAATCTAGGCCATGCTTGAATATATTTAATACATATAGTAAAATTCTCCCAAAGATAAATAGTGAGTTTTTGATTATGCTATACTGGGAAATGCAGTTCTAAATTTCCTGTTAAATAAACTAGTATTTAAATAAATTGCACACTAACTCATACAGCTGAATTCCCAAAGTCCAAATTTCCCAAATGTCATAAATTATCAATGTACACAGTAAAAACTGAAATTCATGAATTTATTGGGTTCTAAAAGAGATGAACATATTAATGAAATCAATTAACTTATGTTGATGTACACACTTTTGTATATCTGCAGAACTTCCAAACTATTTTTTTAAAATAAATCTGAATACATTTGTTCATGATTTGTGAAATCACAATTTACTGTGAGAAATTATAAAGCTGTTTATGAGATCCTGATCATATTATGTTTATATACCAGAATCTTTGAAAAATGCACATGTTATATAGGATCTGTTCACTCAACAGTGACTTTTGTTAAGAACTAATTTGTAAAATTAGAAAGCTGAAAAACACAAGCAGACCTAGAAATGGGATATACGTTTTTCAAACTTCAAATTGTTCTTTGACTACCCCAAAACAGTACTTAATATAAACAGCTGGTTTAGTAAATATAACTACCCTATCTGGCAATTTTCCCTACCTGTCTTCCAATACTGACCGACAGCCTGCACCCTCATGGAAAACTATGCACAGAGTAAAATGCTCTATACATGGTCCTATGATCTCCCGGCAGATTTCAAAATGCATGACAGGTCACCAGGACCTATTTTTGTTAGGAAAGCACCTCAAAATGTGGAACTGTCCCATCAAAATCGGGACTAATGCCACCTATGAAATGCATGTAACAATTAAGATGGGTAGATGTGTATTTTTCTATACCATGTGAATTTATTAATTATTGCTGCCTTTTTACGTTTTTTTTTCTGTAAAATTTACCAAATATATATATATATATATATATATATATATATATATAATATATTTTTTTAATTAGCTGTAGCCTTATCTATATTCAACAATCCAAATAAACAAAAGAAAAAAAAAAGAAAGAGAAAAAAATAAATAAAAAAAACATGAAACAATAAATATCATTTATGAGAGTCGGTGTGGGTCGATCCTTAACCTAACGGTTCCCTGTTACATAGGAAATTTGGAAGTCCAGGGTAACCACAAATCTCTTACATTTCCATTGGAAGAATTATATATAGGATTAGATTCAATCTTATATTGGAACCTTATCTGTTCCAATATATCTTGCCATGATGGTGGATTAGGTGATTTCCAGGCTCTAGCGATATTAATTTTTATTGCGAGAAATAATATATTTTTGTTGTTTATCACATGATTTATAACCCATGTTGAACAGAAACATTTGGGGACTGATTACATTGACTTCCTTAAAGATATTTTTTATTAGGCCTGACATTCGCATCTTAATGTTATTCAGCCCCGTACATGCCCACCAAATATGAAGCATGGTGCCCTCCTCTCTCCCGCATCTCCAACACTCTTTTGGGTGTATTGGGGATAATTTATGGAGTCTAACCAGCACTATATACCACCTGTAAATTATCTTTAAATGTATTTCTAGCAAGGATATATTATGTATGATTTGTTTTACTAACCAATTTACCCAGTTTTTATTCATTTTACATTCATTAATACAATAAATTATATATAGTTTCAATTGAAGATCAAATTAATTATTTTTGAGTATCTGCAAATTATTGAGCATTCTGCCATTTTTTTTATGTGTGCAATTTATACGTGATGGAATTTATATGATTTTGCAAGAACTCCATAAGATCATGAGAGGCAAAACCATCCACGTCGGTAGCAGCAAAATGCAATCCAGTAACAAAACAATGCAGTACAGATAGAAATCACAAAAGGATAATCAATGGACATGAATAGATGTGTATTTTATGGTAGAAGGTTCAGTTGAGATTGGGGTTTCTTTTAGCTGTTCCACCGTGTTTGGCAGGCCAAGTTTAACACAATCATTAACAACAATACTGTTTCAGTTATATAAGAAAGTGTCTTAGGTGTGGGCAACATCTAAACACTACATAAGGTAAGTGGTACAGGATTCCTGACTACTCATTGTACAACTCTGCTGAATTTGTTGGCACTTCATAAATAATATTAATATATGATAAGGAAAACCCCCATTTTACATGCATTTTAGTGATGAGTCTCTTCTACAATCAAGTTACCAGGTAGTTGAGATGTCAGCTAACATCTACCTTCAGAGTGGTCTTTTATGTTTATGTCTTTTAGTCAAGTAATGTTTATGCATTAAGGATTTGGTACAACAAAATAGAAAATACATTTTAATCTAGTTGCTTGGTATTTTACTCTTGCCAAATTTAGAATTGAAGACATTTAATTCAGCATGCTTTACAAATGTTTTTGTAGAACTATTTCACCAAAACTTCACAGGACATTTCAAATGCATGCCTCCTGTAATGGTCAACAGGGTCTTTATAAATATACATTGAATATATAAAAGACATCATGACCTATTGGTACCCTGATTTATATGTTTATTACACCACCATACCCTTAGACATTGAGGATATAGCACATTGCACTTGATTTACACTATTTATGTTATCTTTAGGGTTTTGTTTCTGAAACTCCACTAACTGCTAAATGTAATATAAGTCCGATCTTCTTGACTGACATATATACTGAAAAAGCTTAACAGTCAATAAAAAAGAATTGATTTTTTTTTCTAAAAACAATAACTGTTTAGGGTCAGTTCACTCAGTTACAGCAATTATAAAAGGGAAAAAAGGTTGTATTACCAATAAGAGGATAACATTGCGAGTCGAGTTGGCAAAATGTCTGCATATACAGTAGAAGATTTGCAGAAAACAAAGTACAGAAAATAATGCGTATCACACATGTTGATTACAATGTAGATATATACAAAAAATGGGGTACAGCTGTGTATCTGCAAAAAAACTAATTAACAACACATAGTGATGTACTGTGGTGTACCAATATAAACGAGATACTGATTGCACTCACAAGATGTAAGTGGAAAAAGCGCTTTGAATATTTCCCCACAGGGATTTAAGTCTGTAGTGATCTCCACTTACCTGGGCTTCCAGGAACCGATGGTGTCTCTAGAAATAACTGTCAAGGATTAGGATCAGATGTACAAAAAACTTATTTTATTTAGGCATAAAATAGCCCATAAAATAGTAAAAGAATATACATAATCACAATTAAAAAAAATGTCCAATGCGATTCTTCCACACAAGGTGGACTTCCTCAGGAAAAATCAAAGTATATAAAAACCTAACGCAAATAAATGCATTCTACTCTGATCCCTCTACCATCTCTTTAAATAGGGCTAATCCCCTCCTCCCAATGGGTGTTTCCAAAGTCATCCTCTGATTCTGGAGCTTCCAATTGGTTATTTGTGTTTCTGAAGTTGTCCTCTGATTCTGGAGCTTCCAATTGGTTGTTTGTGTTTCCTAAGTCATCCTCTGATCCTGGAGCTACAATAATATCATACCAAATGATTACAAATAATATCATACCAAAATATGCACAACAAGATCAAATGACACATTCAACTTTATAATATTAACACATGTTCTCTAAAGGTTGAAGGCAATATCTGCCTTTACATTCTGAGTGCTGGATAGTATTACTCATGATATATGCTACTTTATTTGCTTATTCAGTATTGTAATACAATAAAATTGTAATCTGATCTCTATATATGTTAGACTAATAGACTAATCCAGGCATAGTTTGGTGTTACTACTATTCTTGTTGTTCTCATTTAAAGGAACACTATAGGGTTAGGAATGCAAATGTATTCCTGACCCTATAGTGTTAAAATCACATTTTTGGCTCCCAGCCTCTATTTACCTCCCTTAAAAAGAATGAAAAAGTACTTTTATTCCAGTGTCGTCCAGGTCCACTGGCACTTGCTCCGCCCTCTTGACTGAGATAATCAAACTTGATAATCTCAGCCAGTCCAATGCTTTTCCATAGGAATGTATTGGGAGGCTCTCACTAAAGTGCAGCAAAACGCCAAGCTGTACGAATCACCATCTCCTTATAAATATGCATTGAATCAATGCAGCTCTATGAGGAACGTTCAGCTTCTCCATGTAGGGTGTGGAGACACTGAATGTCAGTGCTGCACTGACCCAGGAGACACCTCTAGTGGCCCTGTGAGTGACTGCCAGTAGAGATGTTACTAGACAGCAATGTAAAAGGGAAGTGTTTACATCAAAAGCCTGCAGAGACATACTAAACACACCAGGACAACTACATTAAGCTCTAGCTCTTCTGGTGACTATACTGTACCTTTAACAATCACTACTTCTGTAATCATACGTTGGCGTTTCTATCCTTCTTACTTTTGGCTAGGATTAGAGGAGTTAAAAAGAATGGGCAATGATTAGAGTTGAGCGGACACCTGGATGTTCGAGTTTGCCGAGTTCGGCCGAACTTCGGCACTCGAACTTGACCCTAACTTGACCCCAAACCTGAACCCCATTGAAGTCAATGGGGACCCGAACCTTTGGGCACTAAAATGGCTCTAAAATGGCCCCCACCCCTGTGTGACAGGTGGGGCCCTACATAACAATGTGGGGGGACCTACTGTCCTCCCTCCCAGCCCCCATCCCTGAGCGGTGGGTGGGGGCCCTACATAACAATGGGGGGACCTATTGTCCTCCTCCCTGGCCCCCACCCCTGAAGGGGCCCTAAATGGCAAATTTCCCCCCTTCCTAGTCACCTACCCCCACCCAAAAAGAATCTATCCCCTTCCTACCCCCCTCACCCTAAAAATAGTGAAGGGGAATAAAATAACTAACCAGTAAAGAAAAATAACACTTACCATTTGATGTCTTCTTTCTTCTAAAAACTTCAATTTCAGCCTCATAAAAGGCCAAATAAAAAACCATCATACCCAGTCGAACGTAAAATAAAATAAAAAATCCGACCTAAAAAAAAAACGAACGAAAAAGAAAAAAACAGACGCTAAAAAAAAAAAATCCATCTTCACCCAGGGCTCCTGCGCATTGGGTGGGGGCCAGGGGGAGGACAGTAGGCCCCTAATCTTATTTAGGGCCACCACCCACTGCGCAGGGGTGGGGCGGAAGGCCAGTAGGTCCCCCCTTCATTGTTATGTAGGGCCCCCACCCACTGCACAGGGTTGGGGGCCAGGGGGGAGTACAGTACATTCTTATTTAGGCCCCCCACCCACTGCTCAGGGGTGGGGGCCGGGGGGAGGACAGTAGGTCCCCCCTGTCATTCTTATTTAGGGCCCCCACCCACAGCTCAGGGGTGGGGTCCAGTGGGGAGGACAGTAGGTCCCCCCATTGTTATGTAGGGCCCCCACCCGCCGCACAGGGGTGGAGGCTGGGGGGGAGGACAGTAGGTCCCCCCTCATTGTTATGTAGGGCCCCCACCCACCGCGCAGGGGTGGGAGCTGGGGGGAAGGACAGTAGGTCCCCCCGTCATTCTTATTTAGGGCCCCCACCTAAGCCCCCAGGGGTGGGGGCTGGGGGGGAGGACAGTAGGTCCCCCCCATTGTTATGTAGGGCCCCCACCCACCGCATAGGGGTGGGGGCTGGGGGAGAGGACAGTAGAACCCCCCTCATTGTTATGTAGGACCCCCACCCGCCGCGCAGGGGTGGGGGCCAGGGGGGAGGACAGTAGGTCCCCCAATCATTGTTATGTAGGGCCCTCACCCAAATATGCACAAACAAGATGAAATGACACATTCATCTTTATAATATTAACACATGTGGGGGCCGGGGGGAGGTCCCCACCTCATTGTTATGTAGGGCCCGCCATGGGGTGGGTGCCAGGGGGGAGGACAGTACGTCCCCCCTCATTGTTATATTGTTATGTAGGGCCCACCACCCGCCTCGCAGGGTTGGGGGCCGGGGGGTGGACATTAGGTCCTCCCCCTCATTGTTATTTAGGGACCCCACCTGCCGTGCAGGGGTGGGGGCTGGGGGAGGACAGTAGAACCCCCCTCATTGTTATGTAGGGCCCCCACCCGCTGCACAGGGGTGGGGGCAGGGGGGAGGACAGTAGGTCCCCCCCTCATTGTTATGTAGGGCCCTCACCCAAATATGACACATTCATCTTTATAATATTAACACATGTGGGGGCCGGGGGGGAGGACAGTAGGTCCCCACCTCATTGTTATGTAGGGCCCGCCGCGGGGTTGGTGCCAGGAGGGAGGACAGTACGTCCCCCCCTCATTGTTATATTGTTATGTAGGGTCCCCCACCCGCCGTGCAGGGGTGGGGGCTGGGGGGAGGACAATAGTTTCCCCCCCTTATTTTACTTTAGGTCCCCATCCGCCGTTCAGGGGTGGGGGCCAGTAGGTTGTTTTTTTTACAGTGAGCAGCCACTGGCTGCTCACTGTTTACTAGACATGCCCCTACTCACGGTATAGCGAGTAGGGGCTGAATTTACTAATACTAAGTAATCTTTACTTAGCATTAGTGAATGTGGCTGAAAGACCAATTTAGGTCTTTCAGAATTTTGGTAGATAGCCATTAAATTGCCGAACACCGAACTCGAACCCGAACTGTTACTGAAATGTCCAGGTTCGGGTTCGGGGTCAAAAAATCATAAAGTTCGGGTTCGCTCAACTCTAGCAATGATCTTTTACAATACATATTAGTTGGATACCATGGTACAATGCAAGCAGTGGGAAAATGTGTATATGATGCAATGTATCATTAACATTGGCTACATGTTTCCTGAATGCAGCTTCAAAAACATTGTACATACATTTTATTTTACATTTTCTTTGAACTCATCATATTAATGCACTATTTCTGTTGTTATATAATTTAAAAATACATTTTTCTTAGATACGTGCTTGTGTTTTACTTGATTGTTGACCATTTATGTAATGTTCTCTGTGCATCAACTATTCCATCTTCCATATGCTCTTTTATGAAGATCTATTTATGAAGATCTATATATGAAGATCTATATACACAATGCCAATTCTGGTTGACTGACTGTTTTTTTCTCTCTGATTTACAAAAGACAGCAAACTTACTTTTTGTCAGCTAATATGTAAACCTTAAAGTTGCAGAACAAAATATTGTTCACTTCCAAGTAGATGTTGGTTTATAAAATCCTTAAATAAAAATCCAAAACAGTAATATCACTTTTAGGACTCTTCTATCTGGCTACTTGACAAAATATTATTGTGACATCTGCAAAAGCATGGGAGATAAAGTTAGATCCTTCATTTTATGTTGAGGGAACAATAAGTGTCCTTCAAGCAGTGTGTAGGTGGATGCATTAGACATCATTAGTGCTATTCTATGATATTGATATTTCATGTACCAGGAACCGTGGTCTCTTTGGCTTATCCTATAACTTGATGCCTCCTTGATTCTATGGATAGTTGATGGCTTGGGTGACAACTTATTCCATAGATTCACCCATCACTCGTGCAGCACGGCAACCCCTGTCAGGGTATATAAGAGTCACCAGCCTGGATTTCACCCTGAAATGTGCTGAGTTTATTGGAAGAGCTGACAAGGAGAGAATATAAGAGAACTTGGAAGAGAAGTGCATTTGAATGGTAAGAGCTGATTATGTGGAACAGCTAAGATAAAAGGTTTTACTTAATGAATTTGAGAGAAGAAGCAAGGAGAGATTTAGAAATGAAGTAGAAGCTAATGTGTAAGAAATATGTGATCAGGTGTTACATATAATAGTGTATAATATCCTCCCTTATACACAAGTATGTCCCGTCTAGGCCCTTACGATCTGCTGAAGACTTACATCTATCTTCTGTCCGTACTCCCACCTCTGATGCTCGCCTTCAAGATTTCTCGAGGGCTGCACCGTTCCTGTGGAACTCGCTTCCCTCCTCCCTTAGATGCTCACCCAGTCTCCACTCCTTCAAAAAATCGTTAAAAACCCACTTCTTCATAAAAGCATATCAATTAAACTGTTAATAGCTCCTGACTGATTCCTCTTCTACAACTGTCACTAGTCTAATACTATCCTTACCTTTTTGTGTCATTTTACCCTACTCCCTCTAGCATGTAAGCTCATTGAGCAGGGCCCTCAACCCCTCTGTTCCCGTGTGTCCAACTTGTCTGGTTACAACTACATGTCTGTTCGTCCACCCATTGTAAAGCGCTGCGGAATTTGATGGCGCTATATAAATATAATAATAATAATAATAATATAATATAAACCTCTTTATTTTAGAAAAACAGCACCTCAGAGGGGATATGATAACATTATACAAATATATCCAGGGCCAATACAAACCATTGCCTGGAAATCTATTCACAAACAGGACTATACATAGGACATGAGGTCATGTGTTTAGACTGAAAAAAAAAAGACTTAGTCTTAATTATCTACCTGGAGAAGGGGTCCGTACAGATGTTTAAACAGCCGCTGGATACCTACTTGCAAAAACGCAATATATAGAGACTGAACTGTACTAGTGACCTTGCGTATGAAGTATATAATAGAGAAATACTTACTGTTAGAACAGGTATATGGATTGGTAGGCTATATTATAAGCATCAAACAGAGTGGTGATCAGCAATTCAATTTCAAAATATTTTATTGATATAAAATGAAAAAAATAGACTTTTTAAGTGTAAATTATTGTTTCTCCATTCTCCAACATAGCAGCTAGAGATCATCTCGTTAAGAATACCCATGTAACAAATTATTTGATTTATTGTCTCCTAAAGACATGAAGGTCAATGGCAATCATTAAGAGCTTGGTTTGTAATGCTTTTTGTCCTTTGAATTATTTTTCTTTCTCACACCAGGGAAGCAGCATATATAGTGAAAAAACAAACTTATCCATTGTCAAAGTATTTGTATGTTGGAAAAGGTTCCTAAACTTCTTGTCATCTGTATAGGAACATCAATAACGGCCACTGTCAACCTTCATTAAGTTCAGATCTTGTATTCTTCTATCCCTAAGGGTAATTTTCATTGATTTCTTATTCTTGGACAGAGAAACACACCTTCGTCAAAACTGTATTTAAAGCTTGCATTGATTCCTTAAGGCCTTTTACACCATACAAAAGGAACAAATGATTTGGCTTCTTTTTTTTAAACTTTCTTTATTGAGCTCCTTATACAATTATTGCTATAATATAAATCTGTTAAACTTGACTGTTCCATGGTCCGATAAGTAAACAATCCGTATTTAGATTTTCTTAAAATTCACGTTTTGTGTTAAAAATTTGTGAATTTCCAACCTTTATTGTCTTATGAGTGCTTCATTGTTTCTCTTTGTATTGTAAAATTGGTAGTTTTTTTTTTTTCAGATAGAGACTTGATTTACTAAGGTGCATCTTGAATTTATTTTGACACTCTGTAGTGTTGAAGCTACCAACATGGAACAAAATATTCCTGTAAATCTACTATTATAACACATTCATTCAATTCATTCAGTTCTAAGCATTGATTCTGAAACTAAGCAAGCTTATTTGGTTATTCAAATCTATAATTTCAGTTTGTAAATTCTTGCTGTTCTTGCTTTAGAAGGAAAACGCCAAAGGGAGAATTAAGTACAAATGGGTAAAAATAAGTAAAAGTTATAAATTAGTATGAATATACAGATCAGTTTACAATAACTAAACAGATATCATAAGATGAGAGTCAAACAAAATGCCACTTCTTAATCACTCACAGAATAAGAGGCAGAATGTGATAAAAAAAATATATAATTGCAGATCAAAGATATGTATATTAATAATAAATAGATAATGCAGAATCAAATAATTCCTTGAGCTATGGTATTACGAGGTTACTAGTGTATTCATTACATGCCATCATTTTGGCATGCTTCTTTGCTAGTTTCCCAGAGAAGATATTTGTTGAAATAACATAATTTATGTCACCAAAATGACCAGGATCAAACTTTAAGGCTAACCCTAATGTTTAAACTTTGTCTAACCCTATCGAATCCTAAGCCTATCAAACTCTACCTAGTCCTAGGTCATTCTCTAACTCATCTAGCTATGACTCTATCTAGTCCTATCTTTAACTTAACTGTATCTAACCATTTATAACATTAATTCAGCAAAATGTATCTAGCCCTAGCTAAACCTTACCCTATCTAACCTTATATAACCAACCTCTTGCTAACCCTAGGAAAATTCTAATCATGGATAACCCTAGCCCAAAGTGTTGAGTGCTGAGGCTTCAAGTAATAGCACAGTACATTAAATAATTGTATTGATCACAGCATATATGGTTATAACATGAGTTTCCCTATGATGGCGTCTACTGATATAACTGTGGGATCCTCTAGAACAGTGCTCCTCAAGACACTCCTAACTGTTCAGGATCTAAAGATTACCTGGGTGTTTCTAAGGTGATAAAAAATAATATAAAAAAATACTAATATTTTAGCCTCTAATATATGTTTTTCTTCTTTTTCTGAACACCTTAGAAACAATCAGGTAATCCCTAAATCCTGGACTGTTAGGTGTGCATTGAAGAGAGGGTTGAGGAGCCCTGCTCTAGGGTGCAATTTCTGTGATGCCTCATTCGAGTTCCACTTGTGAGAGATATAGAAATAGCACAGTCTCACTGATTGTGGCAACTTTTAAATAGCATTATATTTATCAAATAACGTACCATGAACATCATTTGTCAATCAGTGAGTGACAATTATGGTTAGTGGTTTAACATGGAATATGTGAGTGTTTTTGTTGATGCGCTTTTCAAGAAGGTAAGAGTGATAGTTCAGCCTTTTTTTACTTTTTGTAAGGCATCAAGCACGGAATAAAATAAAGAAATGTATATTTAATATTACAATCGCTAAGGTTATGTTATTAACAATATTCACTTTTTAACCATTTCAGTGTTATAATCCTCAAATAAATCATAGAGAGAATGCTGTTTTATGCTGTTCCATGGTGAATCTTAAAACTTTGTTTGCAACAATTTTGTATTTAGTGAATAAATCACATTTATTTGTATTGCAGTCAGTTTTTTCCTTCTACAAATCTTAACCTGTAAAGTTTAAAAAGAGTAAGGAACATAAATATAGTACATTCCTTTACATTTTTATTCTCTAATTTATAAAGCTGATGTATAAATACTGCATTAAAGTGAGATTTGTATTAAAGGTTTATGGGACATTCATTGTTAATTTTAGATATTTTGCATATATTATGCTTTCCAAGGATTGGCATTCTAATATAAAGTGATGCTCTAAGCAGTCCTTCTCTAGTTATCATTTTATTGCTGATTTCCTAGTATCATAAAGAAAATGACGACATTTTATAAGATCTAATAAATGTGCTTCATCTCCTGATAGTGCCAGAGGCAAACATTAGAAGCATAAAAAAATGAGGAAGGTAGATTTTTTTTTTTTTAAATAATGGTAAAGACAAGCTTATTGGTGAATAAAATAAGTAATTTTATATAAATAACAATGAAAATATTCCATTTGAAATAAATTACTCTCATGATTCAGTTAACTTTAATAGTATATGCAATGTAACAAAGCTAGTCATAATTTAAAGGGACACTATAAGCAGCAAAGGAATTGTAGCTTGTTAGAGTGATTTTGGTGTATAGATCATGCCTCTGCAGTCTAGCTGCATCATTTTCTGCCATTGACAAGTTAAATAACTTCTTTTTATACAGCCCAAGCCTCACCTTCACTGTCAGTGACCTATACAGTCTCCCTACACATTTCCTATGAAGACAAATCTAATATTTAAACTTTCTTTATTGCACAAGTCTGTTTAATTTAGAATTTCTTATCTCCTGCTCTGATAACCCGATAGATCCTGCATGAGCCACATTTGTGATTGACATTCAATTAACAATGCATGACATAACTTCTAAAGTAAACACACTGTGCTTTCACATCTGATTGAAAATTAAACCTTTTATTCATGGAGACTTTATGAGTCACAGACAGGGAAGGTGTGGCAAGGGTTACATAAACAGAAACAATAGTAATTTAACTCATAAATCTCAGAGAATTAAGCAATGATACTGCAGGGACATAGTATATACAATAAAACTGCTTCATTAAGCTAAAGTTGTTTTGGTGCTTAGAGTATCCCTTTAAATTGCCATTCACCTAACCCCTTGCTCATTAATAATATATCTTTATTGACATCACATGAGAAAGGAAAATGAGACCTCTGCTTATATTTTACTTGTACTAACAATTGAAAAAATGCTGGTGAAAACAGTTTTTTATTTATTTTCAACTGTTTGCGAGAGATACCATCAGACTTTTGTTATTTTTTCAGTTACTCAAGTCAAGGCATTAGAAGCACCCAGCTTGATATGCTCAACCTGAGCAACTGATCTTACTAAATTTAAGGTACCATGCCCAAGTCAAATCTTTATCAATAACACATCAATTACCTATTAATCCATATTGAACTTGAAGTGACTTGGCAATGATACCTGGTTGCTATAAAGGACAAAATAAATTGACTCCCTTGTAAGCCAAAAAGAGATGCCCCAGATATCGTTCCATTGTTGCTATTATAGAAAAACAAATATGTATAGTGTTGATAACAAGTGAGATCTATGTGGATACCTACTGAAAGTACACCAGTTGGTTTATTTACTAAATATAATGCTCTGGGGGAATTAAATCAACCCAATTTAGTGCTAATTTTATAAACTTCCAAAATGTTTCTAAATAGTATCAAATGGCTTGCAATAAGATATTAGACTCCATTTACTTAACAGTGATCTATGGTAACTCAGCAGGAAAAAGTTACCAAGTTCAAGTTAATATTTAATTCAAAAAAAGGGCAAAAATATTTTCTCTCTCTTTTATTTTGATCTAAATATTGGTGGTTCATTCTGGAATCATCGCAGCTTAATATTTAATGGCTAGATCCTGGTATTAAAAGAAATAATTGCGAAACAATTTTTAGGTAAAACTGGACCAATCATTATTAACATTCTGTTGATTTTCCCAGTGATTGCTTCAAATTTATCTTTTTGCCCCATGCCATAGTTCTGTCTTGATAAATATGATGCCAATGTACTAAAAAAACTTGGCTTGATTTATCCACAAGAATTTTCATTTCAAATAAAGCATACTGTATATCATATTTTCTCTCAAACGGCTTTTCAATTCTTAATTGGACTAGAACTAATTACATAACTCAAAATTAATTATAGTTTTAGCAGCATTATTGTGCAATTTTTCATGAATTATAATGTATTTTTTTTACTCTTTAAATATGGCTTTGCTGAAAATTGTCGACACAGTAGTGATAAATGAATTGGCTTATAATCTAGTCAAGACACAGTGTTATAATTTACAGAATGATTTTTATTGTAATTGATGAGATGCTTAGATGCCCTTCCACACAAGGGAGAATTGTATTCCAGTTTTTGAAACATTTATTTGATTAGAAGTTCATTGATATGTAATTTCCAATTAAATATTGAGGGGGATTTTGAACATTAAACTGACATAGAAACATCTATTAATCAAATGCCAATTTGTTTAAATATGAGAGTATGCATTGAGTCCTTAGTGTAACTTTGGGGAGATAAGTGCTATATATAAAAAAAAAATAAAAAAATAGAAAGAGCAAACAATGACAGTTGAACAAATTAACACTGTATAAAAATAAATCAGGTTATCTTCTTCCGAATAAGGTGTCCATAGAGAATGCATTATGTCTAAATGTGATTTTCCCAATGCATCGATGCAGTTCATTAGTTATATATGTGTATTTCTTTATATAGATGCCCAACAGATTTTAATACCAAGCCACTGGTTTTAAAGGATATTTTTTTTATTAAATAATTCCGAATGTTTTTTCATCTTTGTCATTAAATGTAATATGTTTTCCTTAACTGGAGTTCCAATCTTTACGTTGTTTTGTTTCAGACATTAAACTCGAAATGTGAATCCCAAAAGATTGAAGGTAATTAAAGACCACATGAATTAAGTATCAATAGACAGAAGCACATTGCCTGCGGCAAGTTCTGCAAAACTGTTTGTTCAGAATTGTGCATGATATTGGTCCCTTTTCAATGATCTGTGATGGATTACTTGCCAAAATACTTAGTGATGCAAGAAAAACCAAAAGCACTTAAGTCCTATTTATGTTTATGCATTTTAGAGCTTTCGAGTTAAACAATTACTTTATTTTTATACACACAATTTTATCTACTCATTGCAAAAAAAAACTAAATTTTGTGCAGCATTTTGCATCTTTACTCTGTCTCCTCCATCCTACCTATCCATTCTGAATACTTCTATCTTTACGGCTTCTGTACCTAAATAGAGCAGTTTTTCTTTGTCTACAACCCTACCAGCACTGTCCAATAGCACAGTTGTACATAACATCAGGAACAGCAAACCATTATGGGTGTTGTGGTTCAGCAAACTGCTTTTATATGTAGAAAGCTGATAACAGAACTACAACCTTCTCTGAGTGGATATGAGGATGTGCACAGAGAGCTTTGAAATCAGTACCTTTCTTATCACCTTATTCATTATTTTGTTTATTTATTTATTGAAGTACATCTTTAAACATGCATGACTCTGTAGACCAGAATGAGAGGCTCCTGTTTGGTCAAGATACTCCCTAGTGTGAGTCAAGTTCACAGCATATGTTACAAGTATATATATATATATATATATAGCATCCAAGTAGAGAGCACTCTGGAGTCTTCGTTTTATATAAAAATAAATACTGCTTTATTGTGCAGAATACAAAAATGTCTACGTTTCAGTCACAATAGACTTTTCTCAAGACAATTCATGCAATGAATAAACCGTGATTATATATGTTACAACAAAATTCCTATTGGAGGGTGAAAGATTGAAAGCAAGAACAGGTGACATCATAATTGACGTATTTAAACAGAATATAAACCAGGTGATTCTTGGCTCAATTAAGGTTTGAAAAAGTGAGCCAGTGCTAATTAAATACACAGAAGGCTATTTACAAAATAAAAACTAATGATATTAATAATAATAAGTAAACCTAAAAAATATTCACTATATCCAATAGTCCTGTTAACTAGCAACGAGTCCTGATTTTTCTGTCTTGCAATGTTCAAATGTCTATTAGCAAAATATGTATATAGAAACAAAATCAATATTATTATCCTATAATCCTATTAACAAACAACAAATCTTGATTACTGAGTCTTACACTTTCTTAATGTCTACTGGCAGAATATGTATATAAAGACAGTCAGTGTGTCCCATTTATACCACAAAATCTCTTAACAATGTATATTTAAGTAATGCAACATTAGTTACAAAAATTCTCATAATAAGAGCACAATGTCATAATATCCCACAAATACTTCATATGTTATTTAATTATCTTCTATTTATTTTGATATAAAACGAAGACTCCAGAGTGCTCTCTACTTGGATGCTATATTTTGGTCAGAGATTACTTGCACCACAGAATGGAAAAGACCGGGAACATTGAGTGCTGGGACCTGGGAAAAAAAAAAATATATATATATATATATATATATATATATATATATATATATATATATATATAAACTTATATACATATAAACTTTTATATATATATATATATTTACCTCTTTAAATACACTGAACAGATTATTATATTGCATTCCACAATATTCATTAATTAGAAAACACATTATATCATGAAAAATGTGCAAAGCTATGTTAGTAGCTTTACTCAAAATGTGTACAATATCAATTTAAGTCCGCTAGATGAGGTACTAACTAAAGTTATTAGCACACATATATTTTAAACCTTTATATTAGACTTTCTTTAGATTTTCCCTTTAATTATTTTTTAAAGAAAATGTCTTGGGAACACAATATTCTAGGTAAGATTTTATAAATTATTTGGAAAGCATGATTTGAATAGACCCAGCCATTTCCAAAATATTAGGTGGTGGTACTATTGTTAAATAAATAAGTCGAACATTCTCAGTTATTACGTTTCTTTCTGTATGTGAATGTCCTTTGTACAAGTATATAATTACTTAATGAGAATCAGGATCAAACTAAATAATGGGAACTCATCAAGATGAGAATATAAACTTTGGTGCCCTAAGCAGTTTGGCCTTGTTCCTGTAACTGCTTTAAATGTAAAAAGGGGGGTATTCTATTTATGAAAAGCTGGAAGAAATGGCACTTACTTGCGAAAGGAAGTATGAACTTATAATTTCACACAGATATCTTGAGTAACGTCTTTTTGAACACAGTATTAATTGGGGCAACCTCTCAATTCCAACATCTCAAAGAAGATGATGGAATTCTATTTCCAAAGTGGGGGATGTGATATCACCCTATGTGTTGAGATCTGAAATATTTTGTTTTTCAAGAACATAGTTCTCAATAAGTTGTGTTCCTATGGCTGCATTTTCTTCAATGTCAGCAACCTAGAATAGCTGTAAGACCCACCTGCGGTTAATTAGCATCAGTCCCTGCTCAGTTAGGATTGGTACCTTACATTACTTTACTACAATACACTACATTACTAGTAGACTAGAATGAGCATAGTTACTTGTGTGTTATGTTTCAATTGAAAATACGTGAATAGAGGAACACAACTGTAGAAATAGGATTTGAAACTATACCTTTAAGGTATATCGAGGAGAACAATTAAGTCCTTTGAATCATTTTTATAGGTATCTTCAATATCTTCAATATTAAATTAAAATAATAGATAAATGGAAATAACTTGCAATAGCAGTGTAGCAGAAAGCAAAATGGAAAAATAGCTTGATTGAAGATATTGTAACAATTGTAGCAAAAATATGAGAAAAAGTAATTGCAAGGAATAAGTAGCAGTTTGTAGCTAGTAGCAATAAAGCAGGATTAGTAGGAGTAACTTGATACTTATAGTGATCCAGGTGTTCAGTCTCTGCAGGAGAGAGTTCCTGGCTGGCTCAGAGAGATGGGAATATCCATTTAACAGTCCGGGTCTTGGGAAGGAGAAGACAACAAGGCGAATATTCAGAGCAGGTTTTAAGGAGTGGAGAGAGCAGCAAAGTCGGTATAGAAGATCCGGGTTGATACACAGGAAACATATCAAGAATAGCTCAGTTTGGATATACTCGTGGTCGAGACAAAATAACTAAGCGATTTGGTTTTGACGCGGCTTCCCTATAAGGTGGGGCAACCGTGCGTCACACAGGTGGTAGGAGTGGAAATGCTGAACACGGAAGTGACTCAGAGGGATTGGAGCTTGGTAAGTTCTGACATTGTGTTATCAACAAGATGTTCAAAAAAGACCTTATAGAGTATCTAAGCCCTGCTAATGTGGTTTGCAGTTTTATATTGAAAAACTACTCTCTGCAAATTAATTAAACATATTGTGAACAGTAATGAGACAAACTTACTAGTGTACAGATTAAGCAAAGCATTAATTACTCTTATGATTATACCTAGCTATGTGTTAAATGGGTGCTCAGTGAAAGCAATGACTCCACCGAAGCATAATAATTACAGAACATATTAGGAGTTATGTAACTAAGGATAGAAAGATGCAGCATCAAGATTTCTTGCAAACAATACATGAGCTCCCTTCTTTAGACCTCCTGTAGTTATCTGTGTACATGTCATTTTGACTGCTGCAATTCACTATATTGTTTTGTCACATTGCAGCTCACAATGAACTTGATTTACTACTTGGTTTGTAGTGAATAGGTTTACACCAAAAACATGAGCATGATCTAGAAAACGTATTGTTCTGATCTGACAATTATAATTGTATGGTTTTATTTCATTTATGTAGCATGTGAAAAAGCTGTTTCTGTTTAACCTCTTCATTTTCATCTTCATCTTACTTAAAATAAAGCAAACCTAGCATACTGATTTGTTTGAAACATGGAATCAATAGCTAGTATTTTAAAGGAACCCTATAGTGTCAGGAATACGATCGTATCGTATACACCTTAATTTTCACAATGGTCTCACCGCGGCTGGCCTCCACGTTGCTCCGTATCTGTGGCTGAGATGGTCAATCTGAGGCTATTACGCATGCACGACAAAATGCCATGTTGTGCCAAACAGCATCTACTCATAGAATCAATGCATCTCTATGGGGAACGTTTAGCAGAGCGTGCAGATGATGAACACCAGGAATCACTTCTTTGGCCATCTGAGTGACTGCCACTGGAGGTGTTACTAGGCAGTCATGAAAAGGCAGCGTTAACAGCGTGAACCCATGTAAATTAGCAAAAACAAAAAAAAAATAGTCTTTACATACAGGTTATTTTGAAGGAGGGGCTAAATAGAAAGTTTATTCATCAAAGGGAATCTGGATAAAATTGAGCAAAGAAGCCTATGAAAGGTTAAAGGATCTTAACATGTATAGCTTGGAGGAAAGACGAGACAGGGGGGATATGATAGAGACATTTAAATATATAAAGGGAATCAACACAGTAAAGGAGGAGACTATATTTAAAAGAAGAGAAACTACCACAACAAGAGGATATAGTCTTAAATTAGAGGGGCAAAGGTTTAAAAATAATATCAGGAAGTATTACTTTACTGAGAGGGTAGTGGGTGTGGGAATAGCCTTCCAGCTGAAGTGGTAGAGGTTAATACAGTGAAGGAGTTTAATCTTGCGTGGGATAGGCATAAGGCTATCCTAACTATAATATAAGGCCAGGGACTAGTGAACGTTAGTACCAGCATTCTTATTTCATGTATCTCTTTAGGTTCTTAAAAATCAGGATTTCTGTGCAACAGAGTGTTAATTTAAACCAACATACAGTACACAGACATGCCACATTTTAACACTCTCTGGGGAGTTTTAGCTTTTATGCTGACCATCTTCAATGTTTTTATTCCAAATGAATATGTACTACATGAAGCAAAGTATTTTGTGCTAGATCAGTATACCAAATTATATCTTTACTTCAACAAGATATTTTTATATTTTTCTTCATAGATAATATTTTGGGGCAAAAGAAGCAGTGCAAGGAATAATGAGGAAAGATGGTGTGAAGTGTACAGTATACTATTTGGGTGAAATGGGAGAGGAGGGATAAAGACTGGTTGGAGTCAGAAATGGCTGAAGGGGATGAAGACCCACACACCTAGTTCTATTTGTCATCAATTGCCTCTATGCTTATTTGCCCACTGTATAGTGCTAATGCATATCTTAAAGCATTATATGTTCAATGATAATTAAGGAATGGCTGAAATTTGTTTCTACTACTCGAGGGAAATTTAGTATTTTAACTGCAAATCTGATGCCTGCAAAATTTACATGAAACCTAAATTAAAGCACTTTCTCTTAATTGATTGACATTAATGCAAAAGATAATTTGAAAGTTGAAGTTGCATACATTTTGCAATGTAAAAAGTGTTGCATTCTTTAACTCTTTTCTTAAAAAAAGTCGAACGTTTCTTTTTTTTTCTCTTCTTTTAGCAAGAAAATCTTACCTATTATTATTATTACTGTTATTAACTTAGTAAATGCAAATATTATAAATTAAATCTACAAATACACTATTTCTAACGCTTTCTAGAGCTTTTACTGCTCCTACCTTCTGGAACTCTTTACAGTGCTCAATCAGAGAGGCACCTTACTTACTGACTTTAAAAAAACACCTCTTCCGTAAGACCCACCTCTTCCATTAGGCATTATGTCCACTCATCTGACCTTTAGAAACTCCTAACTTTTATGTCTTTATGTTTGTATATTTGTAAAGTGCTTTGAGTCTCACAGGGAGAAAGCGCTATAAAAATCACACATTATTATTATTATTATTCTGTTCATTTTTTATTTAACACGTTCCACATCAGTGATATTATATTGTCCTTTTTGTCAGTATGTAAGAAACAAAATAAATACAATTTAACAATTCTTATTGTGACTTTTTCAGTTATTTTCACTGTTAATTTTATTAGTGCACCTCCCTTAGAGCTGAAATTGGCTGTAAAGATAAGTAGCTTCTATGAATTTAATTTGGCAAAAAGCAGTATTTTCTAAAAAAACAGAAATGAAGACAAATGAGAGCATGACATACATTCCTTAGATTTAGACAGATACCCTTCATTCAGACTGCTCATTCTCGTTTATATAAAACCAGACTGATGTTACATAGTGATACTATCTTTGTCTGTTTCCCTAGATGTATATCAAAGTAATTAGATTCTGGAAATAGTGCCATTATGATATTACATTCTGTATTAAATAATATTTTATCAGACTTCATATTTATTATTTGCCCCTTCTTTATTTGATAACTAAATTTTGTTTATGATGGAACAGTGCTAATATATATAACATGACATAGGGCCTGTTATTCACAATATATTGAATACTAATTCTCTAGGCATGTATACACCATGATTTCATTTGGTGGCATCTTGCATATTATTTCTGACATTTCATATAAGGAAAGGTATTACTTGCTGCTATATTGAAATCAGGCTAATCAGAGTGAGAGTAGTATTAGCTATCACTCAAATTTAGGAAGGCAATCTCTGTTCTCTAATGCAAACATGTTCTACATCAGAGAATAGGTGATGATTTGTGAAGTATGGCATTGCTAAAATCTCGTAAGACATAAGAAAAAAAAATCTGAATATAAATTGAAAGCAGCTGTATGTGTCTCGTCATGAAGATATGTAAATGAAAAGCACTGTGATATTTTGATCCAGTTAAAATCAATTCATAAAATTTCTAATCCAACATGATATAGAAATAAATAACTTTTGTTGCTGCAGAAGAAAAAAAACAAGAAGCAGATCGTTTTTTGCCTCTTTTTATCTGATGTTTTATCAAAAAAGATTATGTGTAAGCCTGTGCCAAATATAAAAACAATAAAAGAATAGTTCACAGATATCCACGAAGAAATGAATTATATCCCGAATCAATAACAGAGGCTTTGATAAACTGCTGTAGAATCATATCCTTAGGCACCAATTAAAATTCTTTAATGCTGGTTTAATCTGAACATTCCCATTTGGAAAAAAAATACACCCTTTGCAATGTAAGATCCAACGATTATTGAATGGTAGCAGAATAAATGTGTACATTGACAAAGCATCATAAATAGAGAGACTGTAGGGGCAACATTTTAAAACCAATGATTGTTCTAGGTTTGTAATTGAAGAAGAAGTGTCATCGAACTCTCACCTTTTCCATAATCATATAATCTAATAGCTTACTAAATGTTAGCTCTTGGCTTTTCCTATTTTCTTTCCGTTTCTTGTTTTTGGAAAGCTGATCACTGAATACTAATTATAAATACTTCTTTATTTCTTGTATGGGGCTCAATGACGCAGATTTAAACTAAGAGATCATTGAAAAAAGAAGCTGTCTTGAATTTATACCCATGGCATTATAGGAAGATGGCGGTAATTGATTGCTAAGTATTTTTTACTCCAATGCTTCAGCTGCATTTTCTGGGGTTTAAAAAGGTGACATACTTTTAACTATACATTACACACATTTTTTTTTTTTAGCCATCAATTTTACTATCGATTTTATGGCTTGCTGATAGAAATAGACACATAGAATGCTCTGGCATTATATTCTTATTTATGAAACCTGTTACCACCTTTTCCTCTTGTAAACACGGTCATAATATTCCGCACTAGCACAATAAACTCGGAAGGCATGTAATATAACTCAAAATGGCTGATGCCCTAAGAAAAATGCTGATACAAGACCTACACAAGAGCTATCGAGCTTTAGTACATGTGTGATGTGTAGGAGTTCACATTAGTTTACTTTTTTTGTATGTTATTTGCAAAGTAGAAAGAGATGTCTTCTTTTCTATACTCTCTGATTTTAGAAACTTCATTCCTACATATGCCAAGCTTTGCTCAAGTATTTAAAATAGACTCATGGAAAACATGCTCATGAATGAGCCCTTATACATTGATATAGCTAAAAACAACTATTAAGATGGTACTTTTAGCAAGTCCAACTCCACTACATTTATTCTGTCCCTAATAAGAAGAACTGTTGTACCAAGATATTTACCTTCCCATGTGGTGGTTGAGACAGTGATCTTACTAAAAAGTCAATCTACCGAACAACCGCACTGGACCGTACTGGACCACTGGAATGACTGGACCACCAGGGAGCTGGAGTGTGCCGGCAATTAACCTCCACATTGAATTGGAGAAGCCTGGTTGCTCGCCTGCTGCCTTTGGACTATGGCCACCTGTTAAAAGACATCTTTTTCTCTGAAGAAAAGACTTATTAGTGCTTTTCTGCCGGGTGTTCGGTAGAGTCAATCTACCGAACAACCGCACTGGACCGCACTGGACCACTGGAATGACTGGACCACCTGGGAGCTGGAGTGTGCCGGCAATTAACCTCCCTGAAGCTGCTGTTAACCGCAGCTTAATTGGCGAATGCTGGGTGGCCGCCACTCGTATAACGAACACGAGGTTGCGGCCATTTTAAACATGCTATCGCCCAGCGGTGTTCGACGCTTAATTCATGGAACTAAAAACGGACACAGTTTTGCGTGAACACCGCTGAAGCCGCCGACCTCCCTTCTTGTTTGGTGAAAGTGCACGAACGGCCCAGTGTTCGGTAGTTTTACTTGCATATGTTATACCCCAGATAGGAATCCCATGGAACCCATTTGCATGAGAACTGACTGTGTAAAGACTTTGGCTCCATGGCGATTACACTGTATTCGTGTGGTCTGAGCGCCATTCGCTTAATAATGTGCGCTCAGACCTAGCTATCTGGGGACATGTTAAATGTATAGTTTTAATGTAATGTGTTTTACATAATGTATTTTAACAGTAATTCATGTTTTAGTATCCCCACGTGCATAATGGCAATTTGCCTTTGTCTTGGGAGATAATTGAATTACTTCTCAATTATCTCCAAGGCAGAGGGGAGGAAGCCAGGATGCATTGTGGGAATATAATGTGACTGTGTGTCCTATTTGTCTACTTGTCTGTCTTCTGTCACAGTCTGCCATTTGGTCCCCTAGGGGAGTGTCCACCAGGTGGGAGACCTGCATAAATACTGGGCAGGTAGCCCTCATTAAACAGACCACTGCTTGACCCTCAACACGGAGCCTTGTCTCGTCTTTGGGGGGATTTACTGAACGCTGATAGAGACTGATTGCTAGGAGTGTAAGCCGCTTGGATGCTTTTCCTATTCGTCTGCTAGCAGCGATTCGTATGGTTCCAGTTCATGTGTTTGGAGTGCTATATTGTATGCAGTTCGGGAGTTTGGAGCATTCCCTTATTGGCGGTTTGTGAGTTTGGTGTTTTACAATAGCTGTGCCTGCATCTCTGGAAAGGGGGGCGATCGCCTAAACGGTTTTTACCCCTTGTGTGCAAAACGGTCCGTTACAACACTCTATTTTCTTTTTGATTGCAAGGTCATTTGGGCAAACATGTGAGTTGAATATGTTTGTCTGTCTTGTGAAATTGTAGTACAACACTATGAAAAATGTTGGTACTTTATTAGTAGTATTTTTCTTATAGCACCAACACATTCCACATCGCATTACAATTCTATAAAGGAGAAGAGACTAGGAAGGCTCTGCTCAAACAAGCTTACAATCTATGAGATTTGATAGGCAGATTCATATAATTATATTTGGCAAAGGGACTTAATTACCACTGAGGCAGTCTGACTAGGATCTGAACCTGAGTTTCCAGGTTCAGACTGTTTTAACAACTGTAACGGACCGTTTCAGCACACAAGGGGTTAAAACCGTTTAGGCGATCGTCCCCTTTCAGAGATGCAGGCACAGCTACTGCAGAACACCAAACTCCCGAACAGGATACCAAGTAGCACTCAAAATTCCAGAACTGGAACCTCACGAATAGCTGCTAGCAGCTGAACAGGAAAAGCACCCAAGCAGCTTACACTCCTGGCAATCAGTCTCTAACAGCATACAGTAAATCATGCAACATATGCCCAGATAGCTTAGGTCTGAGCGCACATTAATACTGAATGGCGCTCAGACCACAAACACATACAGTTCAATTGCCATGGAGCCAAAGTCTTTTATTACATGAATAGGCTCCATGGCATACCTATCTGAGTTATATGAGTTCATTCAGTAAATCCGAGAATCTACCGAACACTGGGCAGAAAAGCATGAATAAGTCTTTTCTGCAGTGAAAAGGATGTCTTTTAACATGGGGCCATAGTCCAAAGGCAGCAGGCGAGCAACCAGGCTTCTCCAATGCAATGTGGCGAGATTGCTCTCGTCACATCAACAAACTCTAACAAGGACTGTTCATTTGATTAATACACATTTATAGAGATAAGATAAAAATTAGTTTGACAATAATATGGCCTTCATTTCTCATATCTGTCACTAACTTAAGTAGATAAGAAATAGTTCACTTACATGGGCAAATACTATCTGAATTTATAAGTGAATATATTTGTGGTTTTTGTGATTCATATATTTGAGACCATGATTAAGTGGTCAGTGAAATAGATATTGCTCACCCAGTGGTAAAAATTTTACTATTGTTTGTTTTTGCTTTTTTCTTCTTTCAGTTTCCCATATCGCAACTAAAGGTTCTGATCCTAAACATTTATTGGCTGTGTAATCTATGTGTATTTTGCCCATTTCATGACTGTTCAAGTTATTTTAGGGTGCCATGTCCCTGGTCTATTGAGCTTCCCCTTTCTTTGAAACTTTGTCTGCTCTTGCTATCAGCCTTTTTATTGGAAAATAGCTATATTTATAGGCACGCTTATTTATAATGTAGGATTAATTAAAGTGTCTGAAATGTTCACGCAATCACGTGTCAAGAAAAAAATTATATTGTAAGTATTATCATCAGTTTCATTTACTGAAATGTCTCATTGAAATGCACTGTGCATGCTTTTATATGCGAAAAACATGTGATAATCCCTTATTAAATCATCACAGTAAGGTGATGTCTGATGGGATTTGCAACTTGATTGAAACTATATGTTGTTTCATGAAATACACAGGGATCAATAAAAAATGCATATTTTGCTGTAATCAGATCCACATCAGTCACAGTGATCAGCTTTACCAAATATATAGAAAATCAACATCTTTCAATATTACATGGACACGCATCACTTTTTAATTACAAGATTAAAGGGACACTATAAACAGTCGGACAACTTAGTCTCATTGAAGTGGCCTTGGTGCAGTGTCCCTGTCCCATTAACCCTGTAATGTAAAACAGAGTTTCATAGAAACTGCAATAAAAAAATGTGATGCCAACAATGCACTCTGTTCCAATAGTGTAATTGTGAGACAAACAGTTAAGTAAAATGACAAATACCTAGAGAGGATAATGAATGTAAGTAATCCCTGCAATAAAAATACACTCTCATAGGTTAATATAGTAGTGACTCAAGGAATTTTTCACAATAAAATCTATAGGTGATCAACTCACATTTTAATGAGCCTGTTAAGAAACTAGCTCAGGTATTATGGCTTTAGATATCAGAGAGATCCTCATTTAGGAATATCAGGAATGGTAGATCCTCACAGTGGAGATAGATGAAGTGCACCAGCTTTCAATTTAAAATCAAATGGTATTTATTACACAAAGGAAAAGTTAAAAGCTTACATATAAAGTTCCTCTATCCCACAGTACATAAGTCCAAAATAAGCCCAACGTGTTTCAATGCTTTAGCCAGCATCTTCCTCAGGTGCATGATTGCTATCCATGTAGTTACGATTTTTAAAACCCCTTAGGTGCCAAAATTCAAGGTGGGAACACCCCATTTGCTTAATTAACTAATCGAGAGTCTCCTCCTTCCTTTACACTTCTCGCGGCCACCATACCACTTCCAGTTTCCCATCATGATGTGTTCCAGCGGCTATTTTATGCATTCCACTGACATATTTGTGTTCCAGCAGCCATTTTATGCATTCCACTGACATCATATTTCCTGGATAAATATATAAATCATTGTAAATTTCGTCCTGCTTTTTCTATTCCTTGGCCTAAAAGACCTTAAGTAAGATCAAACTATAGTCATTAAGCCACTCAGCTGACATGATCACAGAAGTGTTTTGACATTGGTAGAACGCATTAAAGATGGCTCTGGAACACATATCAGTGTTCAGAAAAATTAGCATAATTACACATAACAATCAAATGGAAACAGAAGGGGAGCCCAGGAAGATGCAAGGAGTGGAAGAGCTTATAAGGAGAAGAATTTAGAATATGCCCACCAACTCGCTAATGAACTCTGTGGATTAGACCTAAATGAGCACTTGAGGGGAGGGGGTTGTTATGCTGCTGCTTTTTTTCTTTGGCAATTGTTTTTGCACTAAAGTACTTTGATTTTAACTTACCTCATTGTGTCCCTGAAAAAGACCACGTTGGTGGAAGAAACTAGTTGGATCCATCTTTTCTTTTACATTCACATGTTTTTTGATAATTTGTATGCAATAAACATATACATATTATTTCAAGAAAGTGACTTTTTACCTTACTGGTGACCCCTGGACGTACTGATGATGACAAGGAAGCGAGGAAGGATTAGGTCCCCAGCCTAAATTAGGGAAAGCACCCCAAGACACAAAACTCTGCATCTTCTTCTGAGTGTACATATACAGCGCAGAGTTTATTTATAACTTGACATACTTTACTATGTGTTATTTGCTTAACCCTATTTTAGATGCATAGCTGAATCCCACATTTTTGTTTTGAAATTTTGCTTTTAAGAGGGGAGGTAAATTGGGAAAACCACCTGGGAAGCTGCATAAATTATACAAAAGGTAAGTACCACTGTGTGTGGTGTGTGTTACATACTTGATTCGGGTGACACAGGGGTGTGATACACACCAAAATTTTTTTTTTCATTTTTGCACATTGAGATGCAGTAGTCTGGGTAACTTTAGGGGTCATAATACAGTATGTGTATTATTTCTTACCATGTATAGTTTAAGGTTATTTTAATGTGTAAGGTATGGGTAGGTGAAATGTATTTTATGTGCATGTTTGTAGTTTGAAAACAATTTGCTCAAAAACTAGTTTGTGAATATCCACCCACCTACCTAGTTGATGAAACTTACATTTCACTTTTTCTGACTTATTAGTATTTAGTAAATTAAATTAATTTAGGATTCAAAAATCACCTCATTTTGCCTGTTGCTCCCTTTGCGTGAAAAATTGTGCCCACCCTTCTGGTATGAACTTTCCATTTTGATATATTAACATTAATACAATTTTTTTATTATTTTAAAATAAATCTCAAGTTTGTTCTAGCTGTATGGTATTTTGCATTTGACTAAAATATCAAGCTTTTATCTTGACAAGTTGAAAATATCTAAGATTCTCTAATTGCCTCATTTAATCAAATCCATTAGTACAATGTCTTTCTTTGTTTTCACCTTTCTTTTGTGAGATTTTTTTAAAATGAAAGAAACAACGAAAGCATCAGCTTTGATTACATACTAATTACAATGACCACCACTCTGTGATTTCACCACAGATATCAAACACTCTTAATTAAATAAAATACAAAAAGAAAGTTTAATATGAAACACAGCTTAATCCAGATATCGGAATGATCTCATCTCTTTTCTGTGCCATGGCATAAATCCTGAAATGATTATACTAATCATTCAAAAATTCAAACAGAAATCTATCTGAGCTCTTCTTTCTATATGAAAACAGTGTCTCCTTTTTGGAATGAACAGAGATCAGGAAGCCTTGACTAAATAATCAGAATTTAATTGAAAAATGTCAACTCTTTCTTTTTTGAGCAAGTGAATAGAAATAGTTTTGCATTTATAGGGAAATATATTCATGGGTTATGTTTGAAATAATTGGATTTGTATTGACTGTAAAATCTACATTGAATTAATAAAAAAAATGTTATAGTATAGCAAACATTGTAGGTAGATGAATTTAAATGTCAATATGTTTTCAAAAATAGTACAGTTAGAGTTAAGATGTAACTATATTCAACATACCCTATGCTGTTGTCAGAAAGAACTTATCATTTTATATATAACCAGTGAATAGTACAAGACATTCGAGAACAGTTGATTAGCTCAAACTTTCTTCTTTTTTTTTTTTAGTAAAATAAGAGAACAGTGCATTGCAGATTAAATTCAGTTATCAAAGAGAAATTAAGCTACAGGGAAATTTATTAAGATAGAAACAGCTGCTATAACAGAGTGCTAAATAAGAGAAAATTCACCAAGCATAGCATCAGTATAGAACCTGTAATAAACCTACTCCGAAGTATCAATATTTCTTAAATAGGGCTCATTTCTATAGAATTAAATTATGATTCTTGTACTGGAACACAGTGAACTCGATCAAAAAAAAAAAAACAGTAGGTGAATCACATAACAAGTAGAATGGTGTCATCAATCCTATAGAATAACTTTTGATAAGAATGCCTCTAGTTTACTCCACGAACAATAAAAAAAGAATAATGAAGAAACACAATCCAATGTAATTTGTTTAACAACTCAGATAATCTTCATATTCGATGGACCACCAACAGTTCGGGATTTATGTATTTCCCTGTTTTATTCCAATGGTCCTCATGGACCACCAACAGTTCGGGATTTATGTATTTCCCTGTTTTATTCCAATGGAGATACTGAAAAAACCTGGAATGTTGGTTATCCTTGAGGACTGGGTTGGAGACCACTAACTTACACTCTTACAGAACAAACTATACTGATGACTATTTGGTGAATGTACAAATACATTTTCATTAATGTTCACATGCACAATAAATAAAGAAATTGCAAGCTATAAAATTGCATTCTAAGTGAGCTGTGCAAGGCTGATCTTAATATCAGGATCAAGTTCCTGTCCATGGATATGTTCCTGTCGATGTCATCATGCATATTTCTTTTATAGATGGCTTTGAACTAGAGTCTTCAGCAATACCAGACATGGTCAGTGTACTTTTTTTGTATTATTTTCTGGCTTTTCTAAAGGCTGGCTATATCTCATATTTCCTATTTATGCATTATAGTATTTTTACTTGACAAACCTTTGACATATTTGTAACAGTGATTCAACTGCTATCCCGAAATCCTGGATTTATCTTACCATTTGGTATACTTCTGCTTTTCCCCCATGCAACACAATATCCTGCTTGACAGCTTGCACTGGTAACTTCTTGCCTTTGTTTTAGGCTTACACTCATTACAGGTGATGAGTTTGACTATGTCTCTGACTTATTTTATTGGACACCACTTTTCAGACTATGATTCTGTCTTGTAGTCACACAAATCCTGTGAATATCCATAAGTGGCAAACATTTGTTTTGGTAGCGTATAATAGTGTTGCTTATCGAGAATTTTCTTGCACAGATGAGATATGGCGTAGAACTAGGTTTTGTATTGTTTCTGTGTCCATTGATTCATAAAACATAGTAGTGCATTTAGGGCTCGTCAAATTTTAAAGCTAACAATTATAAATCAAGATTGGCATGTTGGAGTTGTGTATAGAAAAAAAAGTGTACCTTCTTTGTTGATAATTGTACTAGCACAAGTTACGCATTTTTTACTTCCACCTTTTAATTTTGGAATATTTGGACTAAACAAGGAATTGTGGAGAACTGACAATGTAATTTCAAATTTAAAAACTGAAATTAGGTTGCTTAATAGAAAAGATAGTTGAATTACCAATTCATTTTTCCTTTCTCCGAAATTCCTAAACCAACCCAGGTTATTCACTAAAAAATAGCCCAGTTGTGATGATGGCTTAATCTTTTTTTTTCCAGATAAGCTATTTTTGCCTAAAATGCGCCTTTCGTATATTTTTGTTTAATTTAATTTGATTTTATTCACAGCAAAGCATAGATCATTTACAGTAATCCAAGATGTTAACGTATTGCACAAGTCATATGGTATGCATTTTAAAACATTACAGAGTCTGAATATTGACAATGGTAATGTTGGTGCATTTACAAAATCAGTGAATATAGTAACAACCATACATATATCTATGCACCTTGTTTAAGCACATGTTGGTGTACATTTCACATTTGCAGAGAAAAAAATGAAAACAAAATTCAATGAAAAGCAAGAAACATAAACAATTAAACATCAGCTTAGGCCACTGAGTAGGTAACAGTACAAGAACAATCAGAGTGATCATTCATATCTAATAGAAATACAGTAGCATAATATAGTGTTTCAATATGACAATATAGTAATGTAATATTGGGAAACAGACTGGCATTGGATAGCTAACCTAATAGATATAGATGGATTTTATATTTGTCAGGATACATAAGACATTGCCAACCTGAAGGTGAAAACTTTCAGCTACAATATGATTGGAAATCAAAACATCTAATGTAGGGAATGGATGAAGTTCACAGCAATGCCGTCTTGTGTTCTTTAAAAGAGTTAGTCTTTTTTAAAACAGATCCTGTGTTTTCATGAGTCACCCATGAATCAACTAAACAGCCCATTTTTAAAGGTATTTATTCCTACGTCCCCTGGCTGACCAGTGGATATCATTAACCATATTTATTCATTGTGTCAATGTGGGAAGATTTGTAAGTCTCCATAGAGTGGAGACAAGGGCATTGGTCTCTCCTATTAAAAGCTACATATGTTTTTGGCTGTTCATGTCTCATAGTGAGTGCAGCCATCCTAATAGTATTTGTGAAGGAGTAAGTGTAGGAAGTTCAGGGAATATCCTTTGAAGGAGATCAATAATATTTGCCCAGAATAAATCACTTCACATTACCACCACAGGTAGAGGACAGAACCTTCATCTTTGTGACAACGCCAACACAAGTTACTCAGTTCTGGGAAATGTTATTCTAAGAACAATGTTTTGTATCTAGTTAAAGTGACAAATACTGGCATAATTCTGCCTAATATATAAGCCCAGTCTCTGTCCATGATATGTGTGCATAAGAAGGAGCACAATTTCTTTTGGAAGTGAGCTGAGTTTGACTCCCCTGTAGTCTGTTGAATAATGGAGTAGATTTGGGAAAGAGGTTTGCAAATTACATGTGGGTTTGCAAAGTACATGCTTTTTCAAATTTGGTTAAATCTCTAGATTCCCAATTGGGTATACTTCTTAAGGAAGTTGGTTAATTGGTAGTAGTGAAGAGTAGATAGACCTGATGTTTTTGTCCTTTAAGATCCCTTAGAGATAGTATGGTGTCTCCCTTTAGTAACTCACCTCCGTGGCCAATTCATTCCCTAAGAGATGCTAAAGTATCCCTGAAGGAAAAAAATAAATAAAATAAAACACTATATACAGTTATAAATGATAAAAACATGACTTCATTGCAGAGATGGTGCTCAACTTGTTAGAACTACTTGGATCCAACAAGTACATGGAAATATAGCACCTCTAGGAGGGGGATCCATGGTAAGACCAGTTGTAGTAAGCTAACTGGGTATCTATATGTTATAACATGGATAAACTTTGGAAACACAAAATGATCACAAGTATAATTACATATATGAGACCTTATGTAAGTTTTCCCTGAGCAGAAGAATAACATATGAGAAAATTAGAATGATAATTGTTACGACACGTACCGTCGGGTAGATGAAGCCGCCGTTTAGGCAATAATCCCCTTCTCCAGAAATGCAGTTTAAATCCAGCCGATCGCCAAACTCCCGAACGAAGTCCACGAACACGGCAACTCCCGAACAGCCAAACAGTCGAACGCCTTCCACAGCTAGAAATAACGAAAGCGCTGTCCCAGTAATAATTCCCCCACAAACGAGACCAAGCTCCGTCTTGAGGGTCAAATGAAGTTCTGTTTAATGGGGCTACCTGCCCGGTATTTATGCAGGTCTCCACAAGGTGGACACTCCCCGAGGGGACCTTGTGGAAGACTGTAAAACATATTGTACAGTAGCCAATCGCAGTGGCTTCCATAATAGCCCTTCCCATCTTACCCACAAATCTGTCTTCTCTACCCTGGAGATAATTAGGAAGAAACCTAATTATCTCCCAAGGTAGAGACAATCGCCATTTTAACTTACAGTAATAAAAATACATTAAAATACATAACGACAGAAATACCGAATACATATGGTTCGTGTAACGTATCCCCAGACAGCCTGGATCTGAGGGCATGTTTTCACCGAACAGCGCTCAGATCCGATGTATCTAGTTGAATCGCCATGGAGTCAAAGTCTTTCACCAGTCCTTCGGTATACGAATGACTCCATGGGATGGCTGTCGGGGTAAAAGTCCATACGAATGAATAAAACTCCCGAACGACCGACGTTCGCATGCCTTGTCGAAAAGGAAGGTAGGCAGCAGCTTTTCAGCGGTGTTCGGTAGTTTAAGTGTCCGTTTTTAGTTCCATACAGTTTGTACCGAACACCGCTCTGTGTTCGTATGTCCCAAAATGGCCGCTGCCTCGTGGTCGACATGCGAACGACGACCACCCGTACGAATGGAATGGAGAGGTGTCTGCGGTTAACCACAACGTTCTAATTGGGGCCAAGAGGTTAACCAGCAGCACACTCCTCTCCTGGGTGGTCGTTCGTTCGGTAGTTTCAATCGGCATTTTGCAAATTGCACGAACGGGGTTATATGAACAGGCAATTCGGCGAACAAAGGGAAACAGACGAACCAACAATGCAGATGAATCTGTCACAATAATTACCACTATGGCATAGTTAGTGAGCAATGTTAGATACAGAAAACATGAGCGTGAAATATGCGCCATCAGGTAAGGCCCTATGAATGTAAACCAATATATGACTAACATAACAATATCCCAAAACAAAAATAAACAGAGGCAAGTAAAGGATATTCATTTTGAGTAGAGGCCCCATTCAGGGTATCTGTGTCTAAGTATTATTGCCAGACTCTTTAGAGGTAGCAGCAATTCTTCTCTTCTTTTTCGACAATTTTTTTCCACTGTGGACGTTGTGGTAGAGGTGCAATGGATGGTTGTCCCACACAAGTCCAGTCCACCACAGAGTCCTCAGATAAATTCAGTTCCTTTTGGAATGTAGGTACATCCTCAGGTTTAGTTACAGTAGTGCTAAGGGATAGTTCCATGATAATTTAAGGCCTCTCTCCAGCAAGGCTTTACTGACAGGTTTCAGGGTCTGCAGGTTTTAATTGCCTACAGTTTGAAATTAAGTGAATAGCTCTATAAATAAATAAATCCTTATGTGAACAAGTCGACTTCAAATTAGAAAATAAGTTTAGAATATGTTTATGGTATATATTTACTCTAAGTGTTTATTGCTCTAGAAAATGATATTGTATACGAATAACAGTCTGCATAATGAACAAGCTAGCTATATCTTTTTGCTGTATATTATTAAACATAGCAATGTTTTAATTTTTTGGCTTTAAGCAGTATCCTATGATAAACCAAAAACAAAAAAAAACAGAAAAGCCATTATGATAATGCTTAAATGTTAACTCCTGCTCCATTACTAGGTACAAGATAACAATATCATGTTTCTTGCCTGTTTCTTAAATTACAGATTTGGGAATAATTTATAACAACTGCCATGAGACTCCCATGGAAATCATGTTCTTGAATAGATTTATGTGCCACAATTTGTCTAAGAAGAATACCTTGCATAGAAAGTAAGATGTTTAAAAAATGTATGACTGGGGAAAGGAATATAGTACATTATTATGGCATTTCCTTCAACTTAAGGCATGGAAATTTTGCTCATCAATTGCATTGTTTAGTAAGTGGGTTTCAAAGTATTTGCTATTAGAAGTTCTAGTATAATAGTTAATATTAATATTTGTACAGTTGCTAGGAAGATGTATTTGGACATTGACTATTAACAATGGTACACTAATGATTTAATGATCAATACATGCTATTTTATAAACAGAATTATGTTTGTATTTTGTGTAATATTTTAAATCCCTGAAATAACTTATTCTGTTAATTTATATCTATAGCATGTTTCTGGTATGCATTTATTTAATTAATCTTCTAATGCAGCATTTGTCTATGCTGACTATGTCCTATCATATTCAATAACATGTATTTATAAGAAGAAGGCCTGTATCTTGGATTCCCTCACTTCTGAGTTGCTCCAGCCATCTAAAAATGAAATTCCACACCCAAGGTTCTGGTTTGTCCCTCTGCATTTCTCAGAGAGACTGTAATGATCACCCTTCCTATTCTGTTTTGAAACTTACATAAATCAAAACTCCAGTTCTGTTAACTATTAGACTTTTGTACGGCGGAAAAATTTGGTTTATCCAAATCAATTCAACAACAAAAAAAAGATATATATTGTTTGATCTTTTCAAGTTTTGTCTATATGGAGTTTCCTATCAACAAGATTAACTCAGTGGGTTGTGTCAAAGTACTTCCGTGCTGCAAAATACCTCAGTGTGATCCCAAAACATCTTTATAGAAACAAAGTGTTAAGGCACCCCTGGTATAGAAGGGGTTAAAGCTGTCAAAGATGTTCCCTTCCCAAATACGAAGTCAGCTACCAAACACTTCAAACAACCGAACAGGAAAATACACAAATAAATCCCCCCAAGTACGAGACAAGGCTCTGTATTGAGGGTCAAGCAGGAATCTGTTTAATCTGGGCTACATGCCTGCCTTTTATGCAGGTCTCCCACCAGGTGGACACTCCCATAGGGGACCTGGTGGAAAACTGTGAAAAAATGTTACATTGACCAATCATAACAGTGCAGGGATAAACACTCCCCTTTGAACAGTATGGGACCCTCCTCTCTATCCTGAAGATATTTGGGAAGTAACTCAATTATCTCAGAGGATAGAGAATAAACTCCATTTTACAACACATAATAAAAATACACAAAAATATATAATTATAAAACTCCCGTACAGAAGCTCCACATTCAACATATCCCCAGGTAGCTTGGATCTGAACGCACAATATTACCAAATAGCGCTCAGATCCTATACACACAGTTCAATCGCCATGGAGCCAAAGTCTTTCACATAGTCTTTCGTTATATGAATGGGCTCCATGGGATAGCTATCTGGGGTGGCTCTTTTCGCATAGAAATGTACCGAACGGTACGGCGTTCGTATGAATGGATGAACGGATTAAGGAAGGTCGGTGGCTTTAGTGGGGTTCATCTGAAATTAGTGTCCGTTTTAATTCCATAGATTCATCGACGAACACCGCTGGGTGTGCGAATGTCCAAGAATCATACGAACAACGACAACCCAGCCAACCATTCGACAATAAGAAGTGTCTGCGTTTAACCACAATGTTCTAATGAGGCCAAGAGGTTAACAAGCAGCACACTTCCCCGCTGGGTGGCCGGCCATTCGGCAGTTCTTTCGGCAAAAGGGGAATAAAGCATAGGAACCGTATGGACAGGGCAATACACGAACAGACGAACCAGCATAAAATAAAAGTAATTCAAAGACAGAGAGATCTGTCACACAAAAAATATTACATACAGATAGTAGAGCACTGGAATGTTGGATAGTATGAATCTGAAAAATTCAGGTAAGAGAAATAATAGTGCAATATTGTCTAAAAATTAGATCAAATACTAAAATCATATAAAAAGCACACTCACAAGCCTGGAGCCAAAGAACACCTGGCTCGAGTGTGCAGTGCAGTGGGACCAATGTAGGTGGTCTTAATCCTTCTTGAACTAGAACATTTCTGTGTGGATAAAAAAACTATACAGTTTACTATACAGTTTATACAGTACTACTCTATATGGAGTTTCAGTTTGGATAAATTTCACGTGTGCAAATGCTTTCTGGAAAACAATACAGACAAACCAAAATAGCATAAAAATGGGCCAATTAGTGTACTGCAAAATATTCAGTAAATATTATGTTTATATTTTGCAGTACACTTATAGTCAAATTGGTTCACAAATGAAGTGAGAAGTATCCAATAGATGGAAATGTCTCATCCATTGTCTATTTTGTGATTCATCCATATGCTTTCAGAGTTCGGTATTTTGGACGAGTCACTGATTCACCCAAAATTCAGAGGAGTTGCAATTCTAGAGAAACCAAATGCACAAGACAATTATATATAGCAGCCATGGAGAAGGGCACAGAGAGTGCTTTGCTCACAAACATGGCTGCCATATAGGAATATAAGTTATGTCTAAGTATGATTTTTATAGGGTTATTCACTAAATTGATCATTCCAAGTGAATTCAAAGTGAGTTTCATATTTAAGGACAGAGTAGCTGCACTGAAAGTATAGCTAACTTAGAGCATGTTTCCAGTTCAGCTAATTTTACCTTAAAGGACCACCCTCAGGGTCCCCCTCCTGCCGGGCTCTTTCTCCAGCGCCGGGCAAGGAGCTCTCCTCCTCCTCTCCGCCTCCTTTCCTCCTCGTCGGCTGAATGCGCATGCGCAGCAGGAGCTGCGCGTGCATTCAGCCAGTCCATAGGAAAGCATTCACAATGCTTTCCTATGGACGCTGGCGTCTTCTCACTGTGAAAATCACAGTGAGAAGCGCGGAAGCCCTTTAGCGACTGTCAATGAGACAGCCACTAGAGGCTGGATTAACCCATTTATAAACATAGCAGTTTCTCTGAAACAGTATTCTCTGAAACTGCTATTTTTATAGAAAAAAGGGTTAAACCTAGCTGGACCAGGCACCCAGACCACCTCATTAAGCTGAAGTGGTCTGGGTGCCTATAGTGGTCCTTTAAGTTTATTTTTTTTTTCTTTGAATTAAGTTTGAATTCTCAGTTCAGTGAATAACCTTGTATATAGTAGCAATATAGAGAAAATGGCTGCCATATGTAAATGATGTTGAAGCAGGTTTGTTTGAAAGGGTAGAGCAACTTTTCAGCTTGCAAAATGTGTTGTTTTCTTCTGTCTAATAAACCAGTCCCTGGATCATTTACATGTTCCCAGGCATGTTCTCTACAGTGCTGTTGGTTGGAGTGGTTGGCTTTGGGCTGGAGGCACTGTGGTGGTCCTATATAAGATTGTATGCTGACCCATTTATAATTCTACATTAATTTTACATTATATTCATGTCTGTAGATATTTGTGTTTGCTGTGATCTAGGTGATTATTGATCTTTCCCTTGAGATTATCTTGTGACTCGTGCCAGTCACTTTGCTAGTAAATAAGAGCTTGCATTGCATTCACTATGCTTTTCTACAGGATTTTTCATATTTACTCTGAGTATTTTCTGTTATTGTTGCTATTTTTCTGACATGGATGGTAAGATTTGCAGTCTAGTAAACATTTTGCATAGCATTTCAGAATTATCATTGTTATCAAATTCTAGCATATCCAGTGGCGTACTAAGCAGGGAGTGGGGGGCGGTTCACCCTGGGTGCTAGTCAGCAGTGGGGTGCCCTATCCCAGTGACTGGCAGGAGGGGAGCTCACTGCACAGTGCTCCCCTCCTGCCGGGCACATGAGGTTAGGAAGGGTTAAAGTGGTACAGGAGGGGGGACAAAGAAGGGCACATGAGAAGATGGGGACTAAAGAGGGCATAGGAGGGGGATATAAAAGGGTACGGGTAAGGAGGGGGGCCAAAATAAGGGCAATTGAAGGGGTCAAAAGAAGTGCATGGGAGAAGAGGGTGGCTAAAGAGGGCATAGGAGGGGAAGGGGCAAAAGAAGGGCATAGGGGCTGGGGGCACAGAGAGAGAAACACAAAGGGTCTGAGGGGAACAAAGAGACACACAGAGGGTCTGACAGGGGACAAAGAGATACAAAGAGGCTGGGGAAGAGGAAAGAGAGACACTCAAAGGGGTTGGGGGAGAAACAGATGTACACAGGTGCTGACAAAGAGGCATACATTAGGGCTGAGGAAAAGAGAAACACAGAGGGGAAGTAGAAAAAGAAACACACAGAGGAAAGGGAAAGAAAAGACACACAAAGGGGTTTGGGGAGAAACAGATGTCTGCTGGGAAAGAGAGAGGCCTGCCAGCCAGCCATAGATGCCAACCACAGCTGGCCAGCCACCCTGCCAGTCAGCTACAGCAGATAGCCAGCCTACCTGCCAAGCAGCCACAATAGCTGGCCGCAGCAGCCAACCAGCCACAGTAGCAAGCCAGCAATAGTAATCAAGGTGAGAAGAGCCAACTTGGGTTTGATATCAGAGAGTTATGTTATATTATTATATTGTTATATTGTGTTAGAGAGACCCCCCTCCAGGCTCATTAGTCTCCACTGAAGTCTCTAGCAGACACTGGATCACATCCCACCTGCCCTCCATTCACTGATGTGCTGCTATCTCAGATGCACATGCAGAATCAAAACAACATAATCATGTGCTTATGCTGAGGGGTGATTGGGGCAGCAATACATAGTGATAACCTGAAACCCTTTTTATTTATTTATTTTTTAATTATACACCTTCAATTGCATAATTAGTGATAGCGCCACTTTAATGCACCATATTTAGCATTAACTTTACAGCATGGTGTAGGAGGGTCCGAAACCTTGGTCTTTTTGTTACTTATAGTGAAGCCAATGATTTCATAACTTTTACAGCTACACTGAATTAGATTTGACCTTATTTTTAACTGCACAATTTCGGAGTATATATCACATTTTCTCCAACAGGTAGTTCTGAATCAAAAGAAACTAATAAAGAGAGGGAGAAACCTGTTTGGAAGGTCGATCCTGTTATATAAAGAATGTCTGTTTGATTGTAAAATGAGTGTGTTCTTGCTATAAAAAGCTCATATGGGAATTGTAAGTTTCACAAACATTATAAGGACATTGGAAACATTTACCATTAAATATCTTCAACCCTTCTTTTATTTTTCTAAAATGAGTACTTTTACACGAACATAATAGGCTCTTTTGGTGCACTAGCACAGCTAGATTTTTCCCAGAGCAAACTTTATTTAAAATTGTATTGCTAAAGAACACTTTTTTTTATATATTTTAACTTCAGACTACTCTCTTGTTAACAATTTTACAGATCTAGAATGTTTCCAGCAGGACAGAGATTCCAATAAGTAGATATAAAAAGTAATTCTAACCTTGTAATTTCATCCAGGTTGAAACATATAATTATTCTGAGCTCTCTGTGGTTAATCGGCTACCTATATAATTATTTTATAGTTTTAAATTTAAAAAAAAAACACACCTAATTTTTATTGAAATTATGTAAAACGTTGTTTTAACCTTAATTAAATTAGTCAACTTTTTGCTCTATTATTTATCTTATCACAGACTTTATTGTACATTAATCATCTAAAATTTGCATACTTCACCAAACTGATTTCTGTTTATTTTTGTAACTTTTTTTTATCATTGTACTTTTTCCTAATTTCACTATTTTGTGTAATTTTATAAAGTGTAAGTCCTTCTTTTTATATATTTTAATGTTTCTACAAGCTAGTGAAAGGTTAATAAACTTAACATGATAACTGAAATGTCAAGTCCATTCTGCAGAATCCATGCCTTATCAGGACCCTGAATCCATTTAAGTCCCTTTGCTTGCAGGATCCATCAGCATCTAGGTGTTTTTCCTTGATATGGCATGTTGGTGGAGGACAGATACCTACTAGACCCTCAATGCATTAGCAGGTGTAAGTAGGAGCTTCAAATCACCTTCTCTTAGGAGTTATGGGCTAAGATGCTGCACTTGATTCAGAAGTGAACGGCCATTGTCAGTTTGAAAGAAACCTCTTAGAAGATCTTCTCTAGGTGATACAAAACTCCCAGTGTACTCCATGGCCATAATATGTCTATCTCAAATGTTTGTTGGTTATGTGGTGAGGAGGTGGGAAACCTGTGTCACATTTGGTGGGTTGCACACTAATCTGACCGTTCTGGTCTGTAATTAATATTGTCCTTTTGGAACTCTTGGAGAAACCTCCTGAATGTGAAATTGTGGCCTTTCTCCACCATCACACTCAGATCCCACTGCATACATAAAAGAGATATGTGGTCCCACACCTTCTTAATTAGGCAAAATCAGTTCTTCCACTATTTTAAAGAAGCTCCTACACTCCACCACTATCCTGATGGATTCAGAAAGTGGAAGATACCCACATATATGAGGATCTGGAAGCAGATATGGTGAAGGTTAGAGAATGCACTAATGGATGGAGCTCCTTTCCTCCCTGGAAGCTGGCCTATACTTGTTCATGTTGTGATCCACTATGCACGGATTTTGCCTGGGGCCGAGTTGTCCATGTAACCTGACATGAACCTCCAAACCAAAACCAAAGGCACTCCTCCCTGCTAACCCTCCTTATCCCACCATGTTTTAGTTTTATCCCTGTCCTCAAACCGTCATTCCCTCTCTTTTCCTACTCTCTTTCCTCTTTCTATTTTCCTTACTCTGGTAGGATGATCCAGCCTCACCTTTTGTCCCCTATGTCACCACCTCTCCCCTTTCCATTTCCCTGTCCTATGCAGTCTATACTACCTTTTAAACCTACTTCATCCTCTTTTATTGCCCCACTGTGTTTCAGACTCCCCCCTCACTTTGGGACTATCACATCAAACTGCATGTATCCACAACCCACCATTTGACTAGGCTCCAGTTTACCTGTTATTTTTAAGATGCATTAATTGGAGAGACCACTCTTTAAACTTTAACATTTTAGGGATATCTGGGAGAGTTATCTAACTCCCTATGGGGAACTAAATTGGATTTACCTTTGGGTAATGTTTGACATGTAACTATCCCTGTTTATACTGCTAATATTTTACCCTCATTCCTCATTCCTATTTGGCTTCACATTTACCTTAGGGGATATACACAAGAACTTTCACTTGACTTGTATTGAGAAACACAAGAATTATCATTGTTATTTGTAAAATCTTGAAACAGTAAATAATTCGCAATAAGTGTTTCCTCATAACCTCATATACCTTTTTCACCTTCTGTAAAATGTCTCAGTTGCTTAATTAACTCTTATTGAACAGAGATAAAAAAAGACACATATACAATCATATATGCAATCACAGACACACAAAGACACAAAATCACCGGAGCTTTATTTCTTCTAAGGTAGGTACTGGCACATAAAAAATCCCATGGTTCTTGAGACCAATGGAAGAAATCCTCCTTGTCTGCAGCCAATATCACAGGTCATTGTTATTACATTCCCTCTCCCATGAGTCATATTCCTGTTAGTAATTTATAGGGAAAGGGTTACTTCTTAGACACACTATTTTCCATTATCCCCATTCTTTCTCCCAGCATATAAGTGTGGAATTACTTACCTCCATCGAGTGGAGCAGACCTCCTGCCGTGTGGTCCGACCGCTCCACACGGCAGCACGACACACTGAGAGAGATTCACCTCCCTCAAGCCATGCAGACCTCCCCATGCTGCCCGGTCTGACTAAACCACGTGGCCGCGCAGCAGGAAATCTACATATAGATATGGGCATGACGTCACACCCACTCTTAAAGTGACCACGTAATCTTTGCGATCCTAATCTGTTTTTCATCACATTGATGATGTGGACCTATTAGAACATAGGTAAGCTTATTTAAGGCTTGTTTTAGCCCCCATTCATTGCCCTATCATGGTTTCTGTTAGAGCCTCGTTTAGTGCTCCTAGAGATTCCCTTGTGATTTCATGTGTTTGACCTCGGCTTCCTATTTGACTAGAGATTTCTAGTATCCTGACCCGGCTTTGTCTTGACTTTATGTATTTCTGTATCCCTGACCTTGATTTATTCTTGATCTTGATTCTCGCTATATATACGTTAAGTCCGGCCTCTCTAAGGCTTGGTAATATGTCTTTCGTATCCACCTTTTGTGGGTTTCCTCTTTCCTGCTGTCTGGGTTCGACTCCCGTGAAAATGAATAAGATCAGACAGACTGGATTAATGACAGCTACTCCAAACTGTGGCTATATTTGGGGAGTTCTGCTCCTATAAACATATTTGCTGTTTCTTAGCAATTCATAATGTCACATTAGAATGTAAAATACAGGATTGTAAAACATGAACTATTCAATAAACAAGGCAAATTAATTAATTTATTCTGTCAGTCTCTCTGTCTATCAGCCTGCCTGTTTCTCTGTCTGCCTGCCTGTCTGACGTTCTGCCTGCCTGTCTGTCTCTCTGTCTGCCTGCCTGTCTGTCTCTCTGTCTGCCTGTCTATCTATCTATCTATCTATCCATCTCACAACTCAAGTGGAAAGCCGGATGGCTGTTAGTGTCAAGTCAATGACACTGTTGGACCTAGAATTTAAAGATTACAATAAAGAGAATTATTACCATTCTATTTATTAGTCAAATCCATTATTGAATTCTGCATAAAATGTTTGTAATTTCCCTGCCACACTTTTCCATGATGTCTAAATCCTATGAGGCGAGTATGAAACAATAAAGTGTTTATATTCAAGCATTTGCTTTATCTTTGTTAGTAGCAGTTCCTCGGAATTCAACATGCCCTATGAAATATTACAAATGCCTCTTAAAGTGTTTACTGTAAAATGACTTCATTAAGTATGACCTTTTCTGGGGAAATCAATAACTAATTTACAACACAATTGTCTGGTGAGGGATAAGTGTTTTATGTGTATTATTGTCTCTTTTCTATTCAAAGTAATGCAAAAATACATTGGAATGAGACATGGTTTTATCACTGTAAAATGCAATAAGAAACTCCTGCTGTTGAATGAGAGAAAATTTGCAATGGAAATAAGCAAAATATGTTTTATGGAGTGAACTTAAGATCCCCCTGTATGATGCGAGATTGGAGATCGGTGATCAGAGTTAAAGGAAAAGTATCACAGTTTCATATGAAAAAGTAAAAAGTATGCAAAATCATTGGGGATTTTTCTCTAATGTTGCTGTTTCATTCTACTCATCAATTTAAATTCAATATTATACCCTGGGGATTGTGTTACAGGTGTCATAAATCAGCAAACATTGATTATAATAGATTTCAGATTTTTATCTTTTTTCTCATGTTTACTACATATATATATATATATATATATATATAATGTCGATTTTACAGAATGTCTATTTTACAACCCACACTATTAAACAATATTATTTGTATAATATGTCATTCAAATACAGTTTAGGGAGCAATTAACATATGTAAAATCTGTTGGATATATTGGGGTTCACAACAATAAAATCAACTCCAAGACATCAACGTATGCAGGCACTTGTAGGCACTTGTCACTTGCCTACCATACTTGGTCCAATGTGCGTTCTTGAGAGTCAGGTGGCAATAGCAACTCTGTCCATGCATATATTTATGTACAGATGCACAGACTGGACTATTGCCAGATGCTTTAGCAATTCCTTTTGAACTTTATATGTATGCTCTCATATTAGTCATGCCTGTACCTCTTTATTGAATGGTATGCCTGAAAGCCCACAGATAAACTTTGAGTTTAAGTTCTCCGCTTCCGGTCAATTGTGTTCTTGGATCTCAGATCTATTCGTTTTGTTTTCTGACTCAATTCCATTTCTACAAGAATTTTGACTTTTGTTTCTCTGATTATGTGATGTTTATTGCTTTTTATGTATATTTTTAGACTTTGTTTCAGAATACCTTTGTCTTTGAAGCCTTGAGACCTGCTTCTCTTTTTTACTTGTGGCCCATTCCTAAGTTTCACATTTACAGTTATTTCCACAACTGGAAGACTTTCTAAAATTGTTTTCAATTCTGCATTACCATTTGTTTAATGCAGTTATGTAAATGTTATCGCTTTAGGTTAATCCATTTGCTTTAGGTTAGCTTATATTTTGTTATATTTCAAAGGTTGATACTTTAAACTTTTTTTTGTTTCTTGCAGGGCTGATCTGGAGGAAAAAATCTGGCCCAGGCATTTTTGATTTGCAGAGGCCCACTGAGAAGGGTGTTGGTCTAGAGAGGGGCCATTGTTTTACGACAAGCACACCACCTCTCAAAATAAGCATGTGGGTTCAATGCTCCTCCTAGGCAGCCCATGTGCAGAGCCCTGCTGAAGAGTTCTCAAATGAGAAAAAGGCCCTGTATTTCTTCTGTACAGCTCAAACAAATGTATTAACATGCTTGCGCTGTGTTTGCTTGCGACTTGTCTCTGGTGTTTTTATAAGTGGCATACCAGAGGACAAAAAGGCCAGGAAAATGTATTGTGCATGTGTTTGGAGCCTGCTTGTAGGATTGTGTGTGTACAGTAAGCTGTTTGTGGTGTATTGTGTAAAGAGATTGGCTTCAAGTCTGTTGTGTTTGTGGTGTAATATGTGTGGCTAGGGGTTGTAGTATAGAGAATGAGAGAGTGTGTTTGCATAGGGGGGCATAGTGTGACAAGGTGGTGCAGTGTACACGTGTATTGGTGATGTAGAGTGTATAGAAATTGTAAAGTGTGTGTGTTTATGGAATGTAGTGTGTGTTTGCTTACAGGAGATCTAGTGTATGCATAGGGGATCCAGAGTGTGTATGTCAGGAATGTGTTGTGTGTGTAGGTGGTGCAGTGTGTGTGTAGGGGATATATTGTGTGTGTGGAGACCCTAAGTGAGTATAGGAGATCTTGTGTGTGTGTGTCTGTGTGTGTGTATAGAGGATTCAGAGTGTGTATAGGGGTGTGTGTGAGGGGTGCAGTGTATGTGTGTGTGTGAAGGATGCAGTGTGTGTGAGGGGTGCAGTGTGTGCATGTGGGGTGCAGTGTGTGTGTGAGGAAGGGAGTGTGTGTGTGAAGAGTATAGTTAGTGTGTGTGTGTGTGTGTGAGGGAGGCAGTGAGTGTGAGTGTGTATGTAGGTGCAATGTGTGTGTTTGTGTAAGGGTGCAGTATGTGTTTATGTGTGTGAGGATGCAGTGTGTGTGAGGGGTGCAGTGTGTTTGTGTGAGGGATGCAGTGTATGTGTGTGAGGGAGAGGGATGCAGAGTGCAAGTGTGGTAGTGGTGCAGTTTGTGTGCGTGTGAAGGGTGCAGTGTGTGTGTGTGAGAGGTGCAGTGTGTGTGTGAGGAGTGATGTGTGTGTGTGAGTGTGAGAGTGAAGTGTGCATGTGTGTGAGGGGTGCAGTGAGTGTGTGTGAGGTGTGAAGTGTGTGAATGTGTTGGGAGGTATTGTGTGTGGGGTGGGAGGGCAAATTAAAGCAAATATATACCTATGTATTATTTATTTTTTGTTTTGGTATGCGCCTGAAATTGGGTGCAATGGGATCCAGGAGTCAGTTCACTTAAAAAGGCTTCTCTATGTCCCGATAATTAGGGAAATTGTGCAGTATTTGTATATATGGGGTGTATGACTTTAAATCTGTGACTTTTCAAACCAAATATATACTAAAATCACACACTGTGTGAACTGACTCCTGGATCCCATTGCACCCAATTTCAGGCGCATACCAAACCAATTTTAGTTTAAGGCAGAATATTTGGTGGAATTTCTGCCCATATCCAGTTTTGAGACTTTTCACTACAAGTCAGACTCCCTCACTTCTGGGTGTTGCAATAGGCATACCAGACTATTTAAATTTCATTATTTATTTTTTGTTTATTTAAAAAAATATATACTTTATATCCTCCCTTCCTACCTTTCCTCAGGAAGTAAACACTGATATTCTTTTGTGAGACCTTAGCATTCCCATAGTAACCGCGGCAATGCTCTAACCTCACAAGAGGAAGAACCCAGCAGAGCTGATGGCTAGAGCTCCCGGGTCCGCCTCCCTCACACTCCTTCCTCTCCTGCAATAAGGTGCTAGCAGTGTGGTAAAGGAGATCTTTGATCTCCTCACCAGCCAGTCATGGCACACAGCATGGCAAGCGCTTGCCCTGCAGGGGTAATTGGATCTCCCGTGTCGGTCTCAGTCCATGGCCATCGTGGACCACTGGTCATTTGCCCAGTTTGCTTGATGGCCAGTCTGAGCCTTGTTCCTGGTATTCATCAACCTGTAACCCAAAGATTGGATGCTGTGATTATGTCCAGATGGCAAAGGGCATCTAATTGCAGTTATTACACTTGCATATTTTAGTATTCTCTTTAGACCTATATCGTAACCAAAAGATCTCCTGTTGTATTCAAGATGTGGACACCTCAATCACTGAGGTGCAAACCCTGTGCCAGGTTGAGTTTGAAAAGATCAGTTTGTTTTTTTATAAGTGGTCCTGGAAATGAAACGTAACTATGTAGTCTAAGAAGTGTGCACTAGTTAACGGTCCCTGTGACATTTGTCAAGCTACTTTCAAGTGATAATGCAAAAAAAGACTTTTCCACCTTCTCTCTTTGAGACATCTTAGTTGGGAGTTATAGCCCCTTCCTGCATACTGCAAAACCAAAAACATAAATAGTGAATTGGCTGTGCTGAAGGCTTATCGCAGGTTTAGTGTATCTTCTTGAGAACTTAAATGTCCTAAGCAAAGGGGATTTGCTTTGCATGTTACAGAATTCATTTTTATGCTAAAGTGCATTAAAGTGGTTTGGTGTAAAACAGGAAGGACAGCACCAATGTCCTTTTTGCTCCATAACTACCACAACCAGTCATAATATATTTGATTTTAATGCTGCATTGATGGATTAGTGGATTACCATACCTGATGACGGACAGTATCTCAGATAATCTGCTTCAGTTAACATCAATAAAGAAGTATGATGGTCATGCACTAAATCTTAATTTTCATTGTGTAACACAAATAATACAGTTAGTTTTGGGAACAAAACTTGCTTAGTGTGTTTTTTTTTTGCATTAACAAGTATCCTAGCTGCTATACTTTAATTTTGACAAGTGAAATGTGAAAACAAAAAGTCAAACACATCTAATTTACAGACACGTAAATGCATGAAAATATTGAATATGATAATGTTTGCTGCTGAATCTAGACTGGGGAATGACTACTTGGAATATATTGCATGGTTCTCATCACTCCGGTGTTACTAAAACATTGTGATATTTGTTTTTCACTTTTTAATATATGAGCTGTTAAATCTATAAAATGTAAATATGTCTATTGCTTAGGGAAAAATGGCATGCAACACCTCTGGAAAAAATAAAACAAATATACAACTCTTACCATCCAATCACAAAACAAACAAATACATTTACTCTTATCTGATTTTTATACACTCAATAAAATGTATAAACAACATCTGCTGATTGTCTTTCTTAAATTATTTGGAATAAGCTAAGGAATTGTGATGGCCATTAAAAATCTGGCATGTTGATTAATGAAGCACCGGAGAAGCTACAAACTTTGTAGAATATACTAATGTTTAGCAAGTGATGCACTGTTACTGTTTAACCCTTGCAGTCACGGATGACCTGCATTCTATTGATTTTTATCTACTTCTCAGTCTACACAGCTCTGAATGATAAATGCTCTTTATTATTGCCACAGTTTAAGTACCTGCTGAAGAAACTTCCATTGCAGTCTGCAGTACTCGTGTATGACAAAAACTCTTTGCTACACACTTGATCTTCATTTAATGAATGATCGTAGAAACTAGGTGGGATGTTTAAACAGTTTTAATTGGACTCTGCTTTTTTTCTGTACATTCAATTAATTCCAATCTCTTTTTAATTTGCTTTTTAATTTGATTGTTTTATGGGTTAATGCTATTTAGTTTGAGTCTGTGGCTGGTTTTGATATTGGGAATTATGTACTGCAGAATACACACAATGTTGTATGTGGATATAAAGTTTTGTCAGCTTGCTAAGTATACAGATTATTGTAATAACGAAAGGAAATATTTTCATAGAGCTTTTGCAACTGCATAATCACTAGGGTAAATTTTAATTTTCTTTGAGGTTTTCCACAAATTTAACCGATTTACAATTTCTGCAATGGATGAATATTATTCCTTTGCTAAATCTGTGGACTAAAAAAAACTGTGTTCTATTTAAACTGCCTATGTAATCATCTATGAATTGTGTTCATCAGATATTCTTTGCAATACAGGTCATATCACAACTGCTAATGATCTTGCTAGTACAGTCACTACCCAACCATAGAGTAGGCATGTAAAATTTAAGCACATGTAACATAAGTAGAGTTGAGCGAACCCAGACTATAAAATTCGGGTTTGTACCAAACATTATGTTTTTTTGGACCCCGGACCCGAACACGGACATATCACTGTATGTTCGGGTTGGAGTTCAGTATTCAGCGATTTAATGGCGCATTTTCAAAGGCTGCAGGGCAGCCAATCAGCAAGTGTTTGACTCATGTGCCCTTAGAAGCCATCACAGCCAAGCCTACTAATTACATGGCTGTGATTGGCCAGTGCAGCATGTGACCCAGCCTCTGTATATAGGCTGGAGTCGCGTAGCCTCTGTATAAAGGCTGGAGTCGCGTAGCGCCGCACGCACATGAGCTCTTATTAGTGTAGGGAGAGGATGCTGCCGCTGTGAGGGACAGCTTTGGAAAGAATTCTGCAAACTAGTACATTAGTGGGGTGCACTTCACATCTGAGAGTCAAATAGAAGTGTCAAATGCCGCAGTTACATCAGAGTTTTAAAAAGTCAATTTTTTTTTGGTGCTAAATAGTACATTAGTGCGGTGCACTTCATATCTGAGAGTGAAATAGAAGCGTCAAATAATTGCGCTTACAGCGCAGTTGTAAACATACTAATTGTTTTGCTGCTAATCTGCTAAATAGTACAATTTGGGGGCCTGCTCTTCATATCTGAGAGTCAAATCGAAGCGTCTAATAGTGCGCTTACAGCGCACTTGTAAAAATTCGAATTTTCTGGGTGCTAATCTGCTAAATAGTAAATTTTGGGGCGTGCACTTTATATCTGAGAGTCAAATAGAAGCTTCAAATACTGCGGTTACAGCGCAATTGTAAACATTCTAATTGTTTTGCTGCTAATCTGCTAAATAGTACATTTTGGGGCCTGCTCTTCATATCTGAGAGTCAAATCGAAGCGTCTAATAGTGTGCTTACAGCGCACTTATAAACATTATAATTATTTTGCTGCTAATCTGTTAAATAGTACATTTTGGGGCCTGCTCTTCATATCTGAGAGTCAAATCAAAGCGTCTAATAGTGTGCCTATAGCGCACTTGTAAAAATTCAAATTTTCTGGGTGCTAATCTGCTAAATAGTACATTTTGGGGTGTGCACTTCATATCTGAGAGTCAAATAGAAGCGTCTAATAGTGTGCTTACAGCGCACTTGTAAACATTCTAATTGTTTTGCTGCTAATCTGCTAAATAGTACATTTTGGGGCCTGCTCTTCATATCTGAGAGTCAAATCGAAGCGTCTAATAGTGCGCTTACAGCGCACTTGTAAACATTATAATTGTTTTGCTGCTAATCTGCTAAATAGTACATTTTGTGGCCTGCTCTTCATATCTGAGAGTCAAATAGAAGCGTCTAATAGTGCGCATAAAGCGCACTTGTAAAAATTCAAATTTTCTGGGTGCTAATCTGTTAAATAGTACATTTTGGGGTGTGCACTTCATATCTGAGAGTCAAATAGAAGCATCAAATACTGCGGTTACAGCACAATTGTAAACAGTCTAATTGTTTTGCTGATAATCTGCTAAATAGTTAATTTTGGGGCCTGCTCTTCATATCTGAGAGTCAAATCGAAGCGTAACTTTGATTCGAATTTACTACATCGGTCACTTGTAATATTATTTCACACCTACAACACTTGTTACACAGATCTAAGTGATAGAAAACAGATTGATATTTTCTACACTAGAAACTACCAGATAACAAGCTGCTATATTTAAACCAGTTATCAATAGCTAAGAGGTACTTAAACAATATTGTAATTCTGGGGCAATACCCTCACAAGTCAAACTGAGAGGTCAGTATATAGGGAAAACTGTTGCCTGGATAGAATTCTAAAACAATTTCCATATGTTCTTTGAAGACTTTACATGCTGGAAAAATACAGGTGCCAACTGCCGTGGCTTTCTGCAGTGTGCATACTGGCAAGGAGGGCAGGGTTGAGGAGTGGGTGGAAGATGATGTGGAGGATAATGAGGTCCTAGACCCCACATGGAATCAAGGTCATGCGAGTGACGTGTGCAGTTTGGAGGAAGAGGCGCTGGTCGCACAGAGGCACCAGCACAGCATAAGAGGTAGCAGGGTGCAAAAGCGGAGCGGCCGTCCCCTAGCGCTCGTCGGCATGTATTAGCTCGAGAATTACCAGTTATCCAAGTAATACATGTAGCGATCAAAGGATCCATAATAGAGTTGAGCGAACCCAAACTGCAAAGTTCAGCTTCGTACCAGATTTAACTATCCATTCATAGTTTCACAGTCAGGTGGGCAGTCCGGTGACCAGGACACTGTCTGGGCGGCGGTCTGACGACTGGGAATCAGTACGCCTGATGTTGAAGTTAGGAGTCACAGTGTGGAATGGATTAGCAGGGTCTGGTGCAGGGTAACAGCATGCCCCCTGGTGTTGAGCACCAGCGTTTGTGTGGCCATATACCAGGACCCTGATGCAGCCTCAGTAAAAAGAGTACTGGATACCAGAAGCCACCACCAGACTGATCTGCAACTTGAAACAGGATGTGACATTCACTGTAGCAGCTGTGCGTGCTTTCGGCATTCTCACCCTGCTGCTGCTCGCCTGTCTGCGCTGCAACATAAGTTTGGCCTTCCCACTCACTGCCTCAAATGCAAAGTGCCCACAAGGTGGAATTCCACCTTGCACATGCTGGAGAGACTGTCTGAGTAGCAGCAGGCGATAGTGGAGTTTCAGCTTCAGCACGCACAGGTCAGTGGCTCTGCACCAGACTTCCCTCCAATTGATCAGAGTTTTTCAAGTGGACTCATTACAATTACAGGGCCTCTAAAGAGTCCTGAATTGTTATTTGTCGTCACTACCTTCCCATGTCGGGAGTTGGTCATTTGCGCGCCTGCTGCCTTCCTTGCATGTGGTAGCCGTTTGTCAGGGTCCCTGTACGGAATGGAACCCTGATTCTCCACTACCCGTAGTCACCATTGTAGGTGCAGTCAATGGCATCGAAAGTTGATATAGATTGACATACGAATGCGTTGTTGCCTTCTCGTTGGGGAGCACATTGAAAAAGTGCTCTAGCATGATGAGCTGGGTGATCTCCTCCAGGAACTTGGCTTGATGGGAGTTGAGCCAGTTCTGGGTGGCCCTTGTGATGCCACGGTGTATACCCAGATATATCAGAGCTGCTGCAGAAAGTGTGGGCCGTCTTTGCGCACTTTTGGCGTTCTCACCCTGCTGCTGCTCTCCTGTCTGTGCTGCAGCATAACTTAAGCCTTCCCGCTCACCGCCTCACGAGACTGTGTGAGCAGCAGCAGGCGATAGTGGAGTTTCAGCTGCAGCACGCACGGGTCAGTCACTCTGCGGAACAGTTTTCTTTTTTTTGTATATCCCAATATTTTGGGGGCTACCCCAATTAAAATAAAAAATATATATATATAAACAGTGTTGGCTACCTCCTCCTACTCCACCGCCGCTTCCACCTACACTGCCACGGTCACCGCCTCCTCAACCGATGGGTCACTTAGTATAAACTATGTACACAATAGCAGAGGCTTGTGAAGACCTTTTCTCCATGCATCAGGAGTTCAGCATTTCTCCATGCATCAGGACTGCAAGAAATGCACCGCAGGCCGCAAATGTTTCTTTTTTTGTATGTCCCAATATTTTGGTGGCTACCCCAATTAAAAAAAAAAAATATATATATATATAAAAAACAGTGTTGGCTACCTCCTCTACCTCCACTGCTGCTTCTACCTACACCGCCATGGTCACCGCCTCCTCCACCTATGGGTCACTTAGTATAAACTATGTACACAATAGCAGAGGCTTGTGAAGGCCTTTTCTCCATGCATCAGGAGTTGAGCTCAGTTTGAACAATGAAAGAGAATACCCTGCACTCCAACCATCTCTCAAATGGATAATTCTGGTGATCCTCCTGACAGCCATGCTTTCGATTTTGATTTATGTTCTTCCAAAGCTAAAATCAAAGATTCCATCTAGTGCTATTTTATGGCTCAGCTGTATTTTTTATTCTTATGTTATTTTAACTGATTTCCCTATCCACATTTGTTTGCAGGGCATTTTACTTCCTTTTGCAGCCCTCTAGACCTTTCCAGGACTTTTTTAGAGGCATTTTTGTGTCCAAAAATTCGGTTCCCCATTGACTTCAATGGGGTTTGGGTTCGGGATCAGGTTTGGGGTCAAGTTCAATCACAAACCCTGACTTTTTTTTAAAGTTCGGACGAACCTGCTGGACCCGAACATCCAGGTGTTCGCTCAACTCTAAACATAAGCTATAAATGCGAACATTGGGTAGATGCAAACACAAAGCAATTATATTATTAATTAATCAATGAATTAATGAAAGAGACTTCTATAGGGGAAAGATAATCTTATGAACTCAAACATTAATGGGCAGATTACTCAGATTTATTTTCCTAAAATTATACACAGCATAATCTGAGTCTTATAACAAGAAATAAATAATTGCTTTGAGCCACATTATGCTGGTGAGGTAGCTCAGTTCATAAATTCCCTAACAACAGAGCCTGTTTAAAAAAAATGCTAGTTCACAGGTTCAAATCCCAGAAGCATAAACTCAGCCCTTCATCCTTCCAAGTTTGATAAAATGAGTACCATCAATTGGATAATAATAACAGTCAGCTGCTGATTTGGTTAATTCCAAGAGCTGAAAAGTGCTTTGAGGAGAAAGGGGCTATATATAAATACTAGATATTACTACTTTACATGAGTCATTTCCATTCAAAATCAAAATAATTGACATAATAGGGTTTAATGTAAAAGTACCTTCTCCTCCACACTTTGAAGTATAAACTATTTATATAAGCAACAAATCTTTGTGTTTCTCTCCTCTTATTCAAAATTGGTGCATTATCATTAGGCATCTAGGAAATTGCATTTATTTCTCCATTTTAATATTGACAGGTTACACTAATGGACAAAAAATTTATCATTATCACTTTCTTTAGTTTGTATATTTCTATATTTGTAGAATTCAGAGTTGAAATAATTAGATATTTGTTTCCAGATTTACATTTGTCAGAAAAGTATCTCCCTTAGATAAGCTAATAGATAGTATAAGAAAACTGAAGTGGCAATATTTTTTCTTTAATATTTCAGAACTTTAATATTTTTCAAATAGTTGTTTTGCTTTTTTTTTATTTCTATCGGTATTGATCTTCTAGAATATAAAAAAAATGAAAACAAGATTTACCGATTGATAATGCATTAAAGGGATACTTCAATATTAGGACATGCTAGTATGATTGATCAGATTGGCTTTTTAATCTTTTGCTGTGCCTTTTAAATACTCCAATGGGTATACTCATGTATCCAAAAAGAAAGAAAATAATTTATAGACTGCCAGCAAAAATATTAAATCATTTTTTTTTTCTGAAAATAGGAAACATTTTTTTTTCAAAAGTGAATGGCAAGGGAGTATGTTCTTTGCCACTGGCCTAGATGAGATGCTGATAGGAAAAGTATAGTCATAGACCTGTCTTCCGTTGATAGTTGATTGCCTGGTAAAATGATTAAGCTTCTCATTCCTTAAATATATGGTCCTGTATGTTGCAGTGTTGACTTACTGTGTATTTTCTGATTCAATATGAATCCAAGGAACTTGTCATGCATTACAAAATTTTATAGGATGAGGGTAAAATCTTGGTGGATTTCTGGAGGTTAATATCCATCTCCCTTTATTACCTGTTATGATGCATCAAAAAAAGAAAAATCTGCTGTGACAAATATATGCAGGTACCGATAGCTGCTCAGTGGCCTGTGTAAAATGAGCTGTTAGTTTCAGTTCAGTTACTGCGATAGACAGATATTGACTGAAGAAAAATCACCATCACAAATTGTATACTTACTTTTTATTTATTGCAATGGATGGGAGCTTCCGTTAAGGGTTTTTTAGTATTAGATACACAACCAGTTGAACTGAAATTATGCTATGATCGGATATCTTGTAGTTAGGGACAAATATAATTATTCATCTTTATGAGATGTTTTGTGAGTGTATTTGTTACTCTCTCTATCTCTTTGTGGATCAATGGGAGACACAATTTCCCATTCCTGTCACTTCAGTGAAACAATCTGCATTTCAGTAAGACAAGACTATGGCAGCTTCCTTCCCTTCCATTTCTTATCATCCTGCTGGTAAAATCTTCAAACAAGCGCTCTACTTGATAAAATCAGACATATCAAGTACTGTCATGAACGCATCATAGCTTTAAGAGTTCTGTAATTCCTTAAATCTCAATGAACACAGTGCACAGAGCATGTTTCGTAGACATTTCACATAAAACAACAATAGGTTTTACAGACATTTAAATACCAATATATCTGTCAGTTGTAAAAGTTATGAAATTTACAACTATGTTTTCCAACTCTAATGTTGTTTTTCTATTATATAAACACAATTGTATCTACCTTAGATATAGCTTTATAGATAATTTATATAAGAGAAAATGTAAAATACAATCACCCAGAAAAACAACATGCAAATAAAATATTACTATCATATTTCAAATGTTACAGCTTCTCTTCTCAAAACATAACTATTGATGGCGGAATGAATAGCATTTTCATGGACATCTTTCAATTATATGTACAGCAGGCATCTAAATTATGCCAGAGGTATTTCATTTTTTTCCTCCTATCACCCTGTTCTATACCTGTTGCTAACTAAATGACAGTTAATAATGGTCAGCTTAATGCCTAAAATAATATACCTCCTATCAATGTCTGAAAACAGGCAATAAACACACCTATTAAGCAAATTAGACAACCCTTTAACATAGAGGATATGAGAACTCTGAGAAAGGATAAAAGCTTTGGTAAATCCCATTCAGGTCTCAAAACAGTTTTTACTAATTTATGGCATCTGCATAAATGGTACAGGTTCAGTTTAGATCTGAAATACCGGCAAGTTCCCTCTGTATGAGAGATGCAGCAACCAGGGATGATTGTATTGGCCATCTTTAGTATTCATCAGCAAGTGGTAGCTGGTATCCCTCTTGGCAAAGTTCATATGGGGTCCATATCTGCATTACTAGACATATGCAATTTACTTCATTCTGAATGTATATTGAGATAAATTTCGTGAAATTCGGACATTCGGATGCTTATGAATGTCCGCAGTGCCGAAGTTTAGATGTGCTGAAGTTCAGTAGTTTGGAAGTGCCGAACCAAACCGAATGACATTGATCCAAATTGCTGAAGTGCTGAAGTGCTTATGATTTCTGAAAAGTGGCAAAACAAGAGAGGGGAAGGGAAAATTATGTGAATGATGACAGGAGTCTTGACCAATAAGCTAATCCTGGCATTGGGAGCCCTATAGATGTGTAATTGGTTGTGGTGGCAATCCTAGCACTGGGCTTCCTACAGATGTGTAAGTGATTGTGGCGGTAGTCCTGGCACTGGGAGCCCTATAGATGTGTAAGTGGTTGTGGTGGCAGTCCTGGAACTGAAAGCCTCTTGCCCATTACTGTAATGGGCAGGAAGCTCCCAGTGCCAGGACTGCCACCACAACCACTTACACATCTGTAAGGCTTCCAGTGCCCAGATTGCCACCACAACCACTTACACATCTATAGGGCTCCCAGTGCCTGGACTGTCACCACAACCACCTAGACATGTGCAATTCATTAAATGCAATTTGGACATTTAGATGCTTACGAATGTCCAAAGTGCAGAAGTTCTGCATTGCCGAAGTGCCGAACCTAACCGAATGCCATTGGTCTGAATTGCCAAAGCAGACTAATTTTATAAATAAAATATTATAATAGTATATACATACATACAGGATATCCAATGATATGATTATGCATATAACCCTCAAAAGAAACAAAAAACAGAACAATAATAGTGCAATACGTCAATGGTAAAATAACATAAATAGAATGTATAAAAGTCAATTAGAAGACTAACTCACACTTTGAGGGCTACTAAGAGCTCTGCCGTATAGCGGCTGGATGGTACAATCCCCGTCTTGGGATATAAGGGTGGTGGTATAATGCGGTATCCAATTCTCCACAATCGTATATGTAGAAAGAGTAAAAAAATAGAATACAATGGTATAGTATGCACAGTAAGATAGTAATATATTAAAAACAGCAGGTATCCTACTTACAATTTCCAGAGCAATGCCTTGCTCTGGTGATAAAAGCGTACGGTGGTATGATCCCCACCAAAGGATGTAGGACATAAGCAGGATTCAAGGTGCACCAGGACCAGTCAATATGATGATAAAAACTGGAACTTTATTAATACATAGAAATAAAATCTCATGTATAAAAAACAAGTAATCGGTCTCTCACTTAACGTGTTTCGCCCAATCTGGGGCTTCTTCAGAAGTATAAGTCCATCTTGGAGTTGATCCTGGTTATATAGGTATTCTTAATTCCATTAATCTGATCCTGTGTACATCTACTTCCTACTTCGGCCAGAGTCGCATGCGTCGCCCGGAAATGAGTTCGTCTACCGGATATTGCGTGTCGAAACTCGCTGTCAGGATTACTGTTTGATCCAGCACGAATGACAAATAAGTAACGTATTACCGGTCCTTAGAATGGCCGGATTTAACGTACAAAGAATAGTCAAAAATACTAGCCGAGGTCAGGGAACACAGAAAGGGACACAGCGATGAGGAAAGCCAGGAGTCAGGATACCAGAATATAGAGAAGTCAATAAACAAAGCCAAAGTCAAAAACCAGGTAGAAAACTATAAACAGGAACGCGCTCTCAGACAACCACAAGGGAAACCACGACAGGGCACTGAGCAGGCTGAGAACTGGGCCTAAATACCCCTCCTTTAGTTCTGATAGGCTGTAACCGGCCTTTGACCCCAAAGTCAGTTACCAGGTTTCATTTGCATAATTGCTGCTCAGCATTAACCCTTCTGTGGATTAGGTTGCTGCTCGGCACAACTTTTCCTGTGTGGACAGTAAATGTCATTAATCACTTTTCTCTAAGCGGATGAATACATGACACCAGGTTTCATTTGCACAATTACTGCTCAGCATTAACCCTTCTGTGGATTAGGTTGCTGCTCGGCACAACTTTTCCTGTGTGGACAGTAAATGTCATTAACCACATTTCTATAAGCGGATGAATATGTGACATTACCCCCCACCTGAAGAACGCCCACCGGGCGGACAGGACCAGGCTTGAGAGGAAATTTAGCGTGAAAAGCGCGGATCTTACGGCCCGCATGCAGGTCAGGAGCCGAAACCCAAGAACGATCAGCAGGACCGTAACCTTTCCAAACAACCAAGTACTGTAAAGTGCCCCGAGAAAACCTAGAATCCACGATAGAAGATACCTCATACTCTTCCTGACCACCCACCACCACCGGAGGGGGAGGAACACAAGGAACAGTATATCTATTGCAGACAAGAGGTTTGAGTAAGGACACATGAAAAGTGTTGGGAATCCCTAAAGATGCAGGAAGAGCCAGAGAGTAAGACACTGGATTGATCCTACGAAGCACTCTATAGGGACCAAGGAATCTGGGGGCAAACTTCATGCTAGGGACCTTAAGCTTGATGTTGCGAGATGACAACCAAACCCGGTCCCCCACTTGGTACACCGGGTTGGCACTCCTACGCTTATCAGCAAAATGTTTGAAGCGTTCAGCAGCAGCCCCTAGAGCAGTTTGAACCTTAACCCAGGTATCCCGAATGGAGGCCAGACGCTCATCCAGAGCAGGAATGGCAGTATCAGAAAATACCGCAGGGAGAACCGTAGGATGCCTACCATTATTGACAAAAAATGGACTGTGCCCAGAGGAGTCATGAACAGCATTGTTTCTAGCGAACTCGGCCCACGGGAGTAGTTCGGACCAATTGTCTTGTGTACTATTAATAAAACAACGCAAATAAACTTCTAATGACTGGTTAGCCCTCTCAGCTGTACCATTGGTCTGTGGATGGTAGGAGGAGGAGAAGGAGAGATCAATCCCCAATTGTTTACTGAACGCCCTCCAGAACCTGGACACAAACTGAGAGCCCCTATCAGACACAATATTGTGGGGATGCCATGCAAACGGACAATTTCACGTATGAAAATTAGGACCAAATCTTGCGAAGATGGCAACTTCTTGAGAGGAATGAAGTGAGCCATCTTAGAAAATCGGTCTACAACCATGAGAATAGTAGTGAACCCAGCAGAGCTAGGAAGCTCAACAATAAAGTCCATGGATAGGTGGGACCATGGAATCTCAGGAACAGGAAGAGGCTGCAACAGGCCACAAGGAAGTGCATGAGTCACCTTAGAAACTGCACACACAGAACATGCCTGCACATACTCCTTTACATCTTTCCTGAGTGAATCCCACCAAAATGATCTAGTGATCGCGGCAGTGGACTTATTGATGCCCGGGTGTCCAGCAGTTATATTGTCATGGAACACTTTCATGATATTAACCCTTTCACATAGGGGAACGAACAGTTTATCACACGGTTTACCACTGGGCGCCTGAGGCTGGGCCTCCAGTATGGTGCCAAGCAGTGGAGAAGACAGTGAGAGGACAGTAGTAGCAATAATACACTCTGCTGGAATAATAGGAGATGTCATCTGTTCCGGAGCTGACTCATTATCAAATTGCCTGGACAAGGCATCAGCCTTGGTATTTTTAGAACCAGGTCTATAAGTAATGAGAAAGTTAAAACGTGAAAGGAACAGTGACCATCTAGCCTGTCTGGAAGACAAACGTTTGGCATCCCCTATATATGCCAGATTTTTGTGGTCGGTTATGATCAACAGGGGGTCCTTGGAACCCTCCAAAAGATGTCACCACTCCTTGAGGGCAAGAATAATGGCCAACAGTTCTCTATTGCCAATATCATAGTTGCGCTCAGCAGGAGACATCTTTCTGGAGAAGTAGCCACAAGGATGCAATGGTGTTCCCTGGCTTTCTCTCTGAGAGAGAACAGCCCCTACCCCTGTCTCGGATGCATCAACCTCCAATATAAAAGGTTTACTGGTGTCAGGATGTTTTAGTATGTCCGCAGAGGCAAATCTTTGTTTAAGAGTCTCAAAAGCATTCACAGCCTCTTTGGACCATACCGTGCTACTAACCCCTTTGCGAGTCATATTTGTGATTGGGGCTATTACAGAAGAAAATCCCTTGATGAATCTTCTGTAATAGTTGGCAAAACCAATAAACCTTTGAATGGCTTTTAAACCAGAGGGTAATGGCCAGTGTAGTACAGCCTCTAGTTTTTTAGGATCCATTTGAAATCCCGATGCAGAGATGTTGTAACCCAAAAAGTGGACTTCAGGCTGGTCAAATATGCACTTTTCTAATTTACAATAAAGTTTATTTTTCAACAATGTCTGCAGAACCTGTTTCACATGGGAGTGGTGAGTTTGAAGATCAGGGGAATACACCAAAATATCGTCAAAATAAACCTAGACAAATGAGTAAATGAATTCCCTGAGTACATCATTTATAAAGTCTTGGAATACGGCCGGGGCGTTGCATAACCCAAATGGCATTACCAGATATTCATAGTGTCCACTACGGGTATTAAATGCCGTCTTCCACTCATGATTCTCTTTAATTCTAACCAAATTGTAAGCGCTCCTAAGGTCAAGCTTAGTAAATACTTTAGCTCCCTGAAGTCTATCGAACAATTCGGAAATGAGTGGAATAGGGTATGCATTTTTTACAGTGATTTTATTAAGTGCCCTGTAGTCTATGCAAGGGCGTAACTCACCACCCTTTTTCTCAACAAAAAAGAATCCTGCACCAGCTGGTGAGGATGACTTTCTTATGTGCCCTTTGCTCAAGGATTCTTTGATGTATTCCTCCATTATTTTACTCTCCTGGGGAGATAAGGCATAAACTGCCCCCTTAGGTGGCATAGCGCCTGGAAACAGGTTAATGGCACAGTCATATGCTCTGTGGGGAGGCAATACATTGGATTGAGCCTTGTTAAAAACCTCCTGAAGTTCTCGGTATTGTATGGGAACTCCAGGAGTTTGGGGAGTGGTAGTGGGAAGGTCAATAGTATCCAATCTCTTTAGTACTGGTTTTATACATCTCCCCATACACTCTTTACCCCATTCTAATATCTCCCCATTAGCCCAGTCAATATAGGGATTGTGCTTACTCAGCCACGGAAACCCTAATATGATAGGACATGATGGAGAAGTAATAACCTGAAACGTCATCTCCTCCCTATGGGAGGCCCCAATGGAGATCGTAATAGGGACAGTTTCGTGGGTTATAAGCGGTTGTGTGAGTGGTCTACCATCAATAGCCTCTACAGCTAGCGGCGTAGGTCTCTCCCTGACCGGTATCTCATTACCCCTAATAAACTGGACATCAATAAAATTTCCAGCAGCACCTGAGTCCATTAGGGCACTGCAAGAAAACTTCTTGTTATCAAGGGAAATAGATACCTCAAGGAGGAATCTACTTTTGTTTTTGTTAGAGGACAACTCCATCACACCTAAGATCTGTCCCCTTAAGGTTCTTAGGTGCGGAAGTTTTCCGGACGCACTGGACAATTAGTTATCATATGTCCCTTTCTACCGCAATATAGGCATAACCCCTCCCTTCTCCTATACTGTTTTTCGGCCTCTGACAGTCTAGTGACCCCCAACTGCATAGGTTCGGGTTCGGACTGTACAGGGAGGTTAGACAAAACAGGTTTAGAGAATTGAGGTGCTAGGGACATAGCCGTACGTCTGGTCTTGCTTCTGGTGACTTCTCTGAGTCTTAACCTATTATCAATATGCATGACAAATGTAATAAATTCGTTAAGACTCTTAGGTAATTCTTTAGCGGCTATCTCATCTAGTATAGTCTCTGAGAGACCCTTTTTGAATGCTGAGATTAACCCATTGTTAGTCCAGTCTACCTCGGAAGCTAAGGTACGGAATTCAATAGCATAATCCGAGATAGACCGGTTACCTTGTCTGATGTGCATTAGGGCAGTGGAGGCGTCATCCTCTCTACCCAATGGCTCAAACGTGAGCTTGAATTCGGCAAGGAATTCCTGGTAATTATGAGCTATGCTCCGATTACTCTCCCACAATGGATTAGCCCAGGCAAGGGCCTTGCCCTTTAATTGATTCATTAGATAACCAATTCTTGCTCTGTCCGTGGGGAATGACCCTGGTGAGGCCTCAAAATGGTACTCCACCTGATTAAGAAAACCCCTGCATTCCTGGATATTGCCATCAAACTGTAGGGATGGTGATAAGGAGATGCAAGGAGTCCTATTAACAGTGGGTGGAGGTACACAGGGTAGAGGTGCTATAGGAGGAGACGCTGCAGGCTGCAGATGCTCCGTTCTAGCGAGAAGCGTACTTAAAGCCTGAGTGAATTGATCCATGCGGTGATCATTCTCCTCTAATTTCCTCTCGCAAGCAGCTATGTGCTGACACAGTTCTACAGGATCTATGGCCATGTCGTAATGTCAGGATTACTGTTTGATCCAGCACGTAGAACTGTACAGCACGGATGACAAATAAGTAACGTATTACCGGTCCTTAGAATGGCCGGATTTAACGTACAAAGAATAGTCAAAAATACTAGCCGAGGTCAGGGAACACAGAAAGGGACACAGCGATGAGGAAAGCCAGGAGTCAGGATACCAGAATATAGAGAAGTCAATAAACAAAGCCAAAGTCAAAAACCAGGTAGAAAACTATAAACAGGAACGCGCTCTCAGACAACCACAAGGGAAACCACGACAGGGCACTGAGCAGGCTGAGAACTGGGCCTAAATACCCCTACTTTAGTTCTGATAGGCTGTAACCGGCCTTTGACCCCAAAGTCAGTTACCAGGTTTCATTTGCATAATTGCTGCTCAGCATTAACCCTTCTGTGGATTAGGTTGCTGCTCGGCACAACTTTTCCTGTGTGGACAGTAAATGTCATTAATCACTTTTCTCTAAGCGGATGAATACATGACACCAGGTTTCATTTGCACAATTACTGCTCAGCATTAACCCTTCTGTGGATTAGGTTGCTGCTCGACACAACTTTTCCTGTGTGGACAGTAAATGTCATTAACCACATTTCTATAAGCGGATGAATATGTGACACTCGCGTTGTATGATTGGGCTTCCCCTTTGTGAGGAAACATCAGCCTGAGGAAGCATTAGCCTGACCAGTTATGGACAGCTGAGATTTGCCAAGAGTGTCAGCAGATTGCTTACAGTTTATCAAAGTGCCTATTACCGATACAAATTGGTATGTCAAGGAGAAAGTATTCAATCTCTGGCTTAGGCTTACCTCCTGCCTTAGGCTTACCTCTCTGCCTTAGGCTTACCAGTAGGAGCGCTAAGTGGCCAGGAACCCTCATTTTGTGTTAAACAGCTCAAATATGGTTTATTATTAAATGGAGAACAGTGCCAGGAGGTTCCATGCACTATAACCAATTTAATAAAATGAAATGGTCCCATTAAGACAAATTCTTAATGTCCCGTTAAGACAAATTCACACTTCAACAGAAACATTTTTATAAGTTAATCAACATGCAGGTAAGATGAGTAAAACAAGTGAAATTAACTTAGAAAAAGTGAATGTGATGCTTAATTATATTTAAACCTCCGATAAAAAAAACACTATTTTATTTAGTAGAATTATTCATTAACTGTAACTGTGCTTTGGTATTTTTAGTGTGCGGGGGTCGAATCAACTAAAATGGTGTTATTTTCAACTAGTGAATAAAAGCAGTTAATTTACTAATATTAGCCCTGTTGTTCAAATAGCACTTCCCTGAAATTCATTCTTCTTTTTTGTCATTTCATTAATACCCTTAATTACTCATTTAACAATGGCAGACTCTCTGACTTAATGCTAATTGGAAGTTAATGAGTATGCACCTTTTATAAATGCTATTTAATTACACATACTTTTCAATACCTTGGTTACTCTCCTTCCCATTATCTACTGCTGGAAACACAAAAGCTTTAGAAACATGAGGTTTAACATTTTTTAAACTAATTAATAGAAACGAAGAAACAATGTACTCACATAACTACTGTTCCCATTCTAACAACTCCATACATTCTTTGTTTCATATGATTTCCCCGCAATATATTTTCTTGCTGAAACACTTAAAATGCAATAATTGTTTAACTTAGTAGTTTATTTACTAAACAGCGAACTGTGGCTGATTGACACCTGCCCTGTAAAATGCAGTCCATTGAAGGGAAAGAAGGGGGGTATTCAATTATTTGACAGTATTGCTACAACCTGTGATGGTTCAGGAGGTGATAGCAGATTAGTGGGGTCTCCCAGGACCCTCTTATTATCACAGAAATACACCACAATAACTCAATAGACACTAGATAATGCGATAGAGTGAATGCTTGTGAGTCTTCTCTATGCTTACTCTACTCTGGTCTCTAGTCCTTCTCCTCATTATATTATATATTATTATATTCAAATTCACACATAATGAGTACAGTGCCAGAGGTTATTTCAGTATTATTAATGTCAACCCTACTTTCATGGAAAGGCATTGCTTAGTACACATGGCATTAAAAGGGACAATTCGCCAGTTGCAGTTTCATTAGATGCCAAATTGCCCTGACATCTACAAAAGTTGCATTCTCCAGGTCACCGAGATGGCCTGCAATCAAAATTTAGTCTCTTTATCCCACATAGTCTCAAAATGTATATATTTCTGTGATCAGGAAGTCATTTAAAACATTTTAGAATTGAGAAATCCTCCCCAACCCCCCCAAAAAAGACCCAATTGGTTTGTTTTATCTCTAAAGATATATGTATTTTAGAGCAATTTGCTGTCAACTGTGGTTCCTGTATTGTGTTTAACAGAGAGCAGCCATTTACAGTCCATCTAATCAATACAATGGGGGCTGTTCCTATCTTTGGGCACTAGAGCAGAGTTGGAAAATGGGGGTACATGTAAAATAAAAATAATTTTACAACAGAAGATGCAATTCATCCTTTAGGATGGAGAAAACTTAATTTCAATATCATCTTAAGTTAAATATAATTTTTGGGTTCATTTGGGTAACGATAGCATCAAGAACAAGAAGAGATTTGAAAACTTGTGAAAGCTTTATGCTTCCTATATATATATATATATATATATATATATAAAGCACTGCTGGTTTATTTTTATTTTTTTTTGTTTTGTTTTTTGGTGTGATCAGCAAGCCGTTTAAAACCAGACGAGGCACTACTGAAGCATTTCCAGAAAGAAATGTGCATATCTATATTATATTATTTGTACAGATTTACTACACAACATGATGACATTTTTACCTAAATTGAGTCTCTGCAAAAGGCTCTGTATTTTAGAGCAGGCAGCTGTCATCTGAGCATGTCTATCAACTCACTTAGTTTATTACCAACTGTGAACACTGATCCCAAACGATCTTTGAATATTAATGAATTCTTGAGCAGAATTAACGTGTGCCAAAACTTCATTATTTTTTTATTATTGGGATTAAAAAAAACAAATAAAGCACCTCTCAATCATGTACATCTCAATGTTTTGACTCAATTAAACATTCAGGACCTTGCGAGTATCATTCTGCGTATTTCCTATTCGCCGTCTCAATCTTAAATTTGCTTGGCCTCTTTTTAAATGTTTTATGAGTTGAATTTGAACCCATATGTCACATACGCCAGCTAGAATATGTAAACTAATCTCTGGAGCCAAACTAATTAACCCTGTTTGTGCTGTAACTTGTAAAAAGTGCTTCCAATAGGTTACAATAGAGTGGTGATATACATATTGGCCCAGAATTCTGGTAAATTATAGTACAGCAACTGCTAATGGGCAAATGTTAGGTACTTGTGGCATAATATAGTATAGAAACACAGTAAATCATCCCGCCTATCAAACCCAGAATTTAACTATCAGTTTGTATCTCTGCATTACAGGAACTCTCAAAGAACATAAGTAATAACGTTTGTTGTAGTGATTATAGTGTAAGGAGTATTTGGATTGTTTTATGGAAATTGGGGTTTGTCCCAAAGCCTCTCATGTAGTGTGGGAGTTTTATGTCTGCATTAACCACATACGATTGCAATAATAGGCTGCAAACTATGGGTTTAGCCACCCCCATGGCTCACAGACTATCAATACCATGTAGATTTAAATAGGTTTCTATGAATAATGCAGAAGTAAATATTCACATTAGTATGGTGTCTGCAGAAGAGCTGTTGTTTTCTTGTTTGTTTGCTTTTTTTTTTTTTTTTTAAATCTCTTTAAAGCTGTTTAATGAAAACCGTAAGACTGCATCAATAGAATTCTTGTACCATAACAAAAATAACATGCTATAGTGGTTATGATGGTTAGAGTGCTCCTTTAAACTTTTTAAACCCACTCATTTCTATGTGTTATTAGGCCTATAAATGCTAATGGGAAAATGGACTACAATATTTCTTCTGAAAGTATGTATTCCTTGATGTTATCTTTTTTATTATCTTTTTTTTATTATATTTATATAATTTTGCTCAGTGTATGTGTATATTTTCATAGCAGAAATGGGATGCATATATACACATACACTAAACAAAATTATAAACACAACACTTTTGTTTTTGCCCCCATTTTTCTTGAGCTGAACTAAAAAAATCTAAGACTTTTTCTATATACACAAAAGGCCTATTTCTCTCAAATATTGTTCACTAATCTGTCTAAATCTGTGTTGGTGAGCACTTCTCCTTTGCTGAGATAATCCATCCACCTCACAGGTATGGCACATCAAGATGCTGATTAGGTAGTATAATTATTGCAAAGGAGATAGATAGTCCATCACTGCTCAATGAATATGTCCTATCATTGGAGACATATTGTTGAGCTGATCAGTAAAGATTTTTATTGCTTGTGTGTTTATTTTCTTAGCAATCGTTTTATCTATGATAATCCTATTGTTTTAATTTGTGTTTGTTTGAGCATCTGCCTAAGAACATGCACATACTGGGAATCTCTCAGATTGTGTTTCTGATGCACATTGTAATGTTTAAGTCAATGAGGCTGGTAGAAAAAGCCTGTGTGGAAAAAAGTGATGTGTATGCAGCTTCAAATGTGAGGTAAAAGGGGGTTATGAACTTTATGACAATGAAATGCTAAACTGATCAATTAAATTGCCTACTTGCTTTTGATGTGGAATACATATATATTTAATAAGGGGATAATCAATCAAACATATGCGGCTGTTACTGATATAGAAATGAATAACCCCAAGCCATGAGTTGTGCATATGTATTTGTCAAACATGCACATTACACAAATAGAGCTGGATGCCTGTATTTGTACCACCTTGACTATCTGTACAATTTTAAATTTTATACCAAAGGGAAATTGATTTTTTTTAGCTGTCTCTAAATGAGCTCAATGACCAATGTATGTTTATGCAAATTACATTAGTATTTAAACAGTTTAGGAGGTTTACCCATACAACCTAAAGTATAAATTATTAGTAGACATCTGTTTTACAACTATTTCAGCACTGGACAGCTCACACACAAAACGTATGTAAGTGGACACATGCACTGTCTGGACGTGTAACTATCATGTACATTTTTTTTTATAGTTTAGCTACTTCCCTGTAGGCTTATTCATGAATGTGAGAATTCAAGATGAATTCAAAGTGAATTTTAAAGTCAAAATAGCTGAACTTGAAAAAAAACATCTGAGTCAGCTCTGCTTTCAATTTAGATCCTCTGCCTTATGTGTACAATTCACTTTTAATTCTCACTTTAGTTAATACCCCTGTTGGATACTCGAAAATAACACTGTCACTTTTTCATTTTTTTTTAAACTTCGATTGCATTAAAATAAATCATAAACATAAATGAAGGGATTCTGTCAAGGTTAATCACTAAAATGAGAATTGTTGGGAATTCAAAATGAATTTCAGATTTAAGGTAAACATATCCAAACTGGAAGCATTCTTCAAGTCCGTTATGCTTTCAGGTTGGCTATTTTTTTTTTAATTTACTTTGAATACACTTTAAATTCCCAACAATTCTCACTTTAGCACACATAACCATCTGTATCTAATGGACATGCTGATTTTAGTCAAAAAGCAGATCTTCACATATGAGAACACCCATCTACTCATACAATGGACAATAGAATATTATGAAATCTCATTGCAGGTATCTGAGAAGATCTGTTGTCTTCCTCCAGTGATGCAGCTTTATCTGCCAGGATGTGATGATGAACCCTAATCAGAAGACAAAACAAGGCAAGGTACAGGTAAGTAAATCCCACCCCCCTTTTCTACTCAGGTACCACTATGCAGGCAAGAATGGAAAGACCCCACACATGCTTCAAGTTTGCTTAGCATTCTTTGGTCTATGCATCATTTTATTTATTTTGTTTAATCTATATTCAACCTAATAGATAGGTTCCCCTTGTGCTGCCAAAATAGCTCTGATGTGTTGAGGCATGTTCTCCACAAAACCACTGAACATCTCCTGTGATATCTGCCACCAATACATTAGCAGCTGATGCTTTAAGTCCTGCAAGTTGTGAGGTGGGACCTCAATGGAATGGATTTGTTGTTCCAGGACATCCTGCAGATGCTCAATCGGATTGAGATCTGGAGAGTTGGAAGGCCAAGGCAACATCTTTAAAACCTTTAAATCTTTGTCATGTTCCTCAAACCATTCCAGAACAATTTTTGCAATGTGGCAGGGTGCTTTTTCCTGCTGAAAGAGGGCACTGCCATCATGGAACACCATTGCCAAGAAAGAGTGCAGTCTCAACAATCTCTAGGTCGGTGATACATGTCAAAGTAATCCACATAAATACCAGGATTCAAGGGTTCCCAGCAAAACATTTCCCAGAACAAAACACTGTCTCTGCTGTCTTGCCACAACCAACCATCCACCTGGTCTAATAGAAAATATGACTCATAAGACCAGGCAATCCTCTTTCATTCCTCCATGGTCCAGTTCTGATACCCATGTTCCTATTAATGGCTATTTAGAGATCATCATGGGCATTCTGATCAGTCTGTTTCTACAAAGACCCATTCACAGCAAACTGTGATGCACTTTGTGTTCTGACACCTTTCAATCATGGCCAGCATTAAGTTTTTCAGCAAACGTAGCTACAGTAGCTCTTCTGTGCTATCAGACCAGATGTCCTAGCCTTTGCTCCCACGTTCATCAATGTATCTTGGGTGCCCATGACCCTGATGCCAGTTCACTATTTGTCCTTCCTTGTACCACTTTTGGTAGGTACTAACAACTGCACACCCCACTTGTAGTTTTGGAGATGCTCTGACCCTGTCATCTAGCCATACTATTTGGCCCTTGTTAAAGTCACCTTATGTAAAGATAATAGAAAAGTGGAGTGGTGGGTGGGGCAAATCGCCAGACCTGAACGGTAGTGAGGAGGGGGCTGGTTCTCCTTAAGAAGGGAGACCAAACCCCTCCCACAACTTCATGCCCAGCCTTCCATTTGTGTTCAAGGCATCAAAAGCAATAGAGTTAGAGACATAAAACATACATGGAAGGGGCAAAGTCAGTTGTGGTGTGCCGGAACTGACGATGTGGTAGGTCTGAAATAAATGAGGGCAAAAAAGATATATCAAAGTTTATTCAGCCTACATTACAACATAAATACATCACATAATCATATTCCTGAACACCAGGCCTCCCCCTTGTACTGGTTGAAGTATGTATCTGGTGTAAGCAGTGGACTTCCACCGACCTAACGTTTTGATAATGTGTGCTGGAATATTCCTCTTGGATGCTGTGGTAGCGGCTCCTAAATGGAATGAATGACCCGAGTATTTGGCGGGGCTAATGCCTAATCGTACCAATAACATTCTTACATAGAACCTACTAGTAGTAAGTGTATTTCTGTGTAAGGCCCGAAGTGGTTGATGTGGTGCCCTTTGAATGGAGGAAAGGTGATGATAGAAAACATCCACGGGGCACCATTTATTGCTTGTGGGGTAATACGTGATTGTGACCGTCTACCCCTTCCACCAGTTTTGGTATGGTTTAGTGAATGTAGATAGTGTTCGTGTGATTTAATCAAATGTGCTCTTGTGACGAAGTTTGGGGAGCTAGTGTTAAAGGTGATGTGTATATATATACATATGTTTTAAGGCCATTTGGCCTGTATTTGTGGGAGGGGCTTAAATTAATTCACTCCCCTATATAAGGGACACCCCTTACCTGACTCATATCGCTTGAGGTCAGCATCAGAATGATTTCCACTTCCGGGTCATCCAGACGCCATTTTACCTGATTACTCCATGAGGTTTTCTAAGCTGAGCTGTGTCAGGAATTCAGCCACAGGCTTTTCCGGCCTACCACCTTCTTTCTTCAATCTATTGCTGTGGATGGTGTCCAAGTGACTCACAAACCGTAAGTCGACCTACCCGTTACGCCAGGCATCAGTCCCACGGCACCATGCACGGGTCAGGTCCTCACTTTACGGCTGCATTTGGTCTAAATCTGTCCTAAAACCATTGCATGTTCATGCATATCATTCGTTTAAACTCACTTGTTTATATCTGTCACTGGCTCATTTCGAGCATTAGCATACTCCCAAAAGGGAACACATTCTGTTCCAATTGCCTAAACATACTAGGCAATTCTGTGCGTGCATTTCGAATCTCACTGCTCGTTTCGTTTTGTTTCCCTGGCATACCAGGCTCACGATTCGTGCAATTTTCTACCAAACGGGTACTAGTTCATGCATTTACTATTGTACTACACACACGTTTCGTGTGTTTACAACCCGTGAACAGAACTTTGGTTTGTTACAATGATTGTTATTAAGCTATTATGTTCACTTATTGTATATTGTCAAACGGGCACTGTTTGTTTCACAACTATAATGCTGGGGCATAGCTCACAAACAATGTTTCACATAAACCACACTGACCCCTACAGGTCACTCTCAAAATCTCACGTTAACCTTGCATTTGGATTAACCCCTTAAGGACCAAACTCTGGAATAAATGATATGTCACACATGTCATGTATCCTTCAGGGGTTAAAGGGTATTTTACCATACAATCAGCATTTCTGACCCCTACTGGTCAACAGCAAAACTGTCTTCACATGTCATATACAATTACCAGCCAATATAAATTACACATAAGATTGTTTTAAACATAACCATAAACCATGAATTAAACTCCAACACGGGCTCAACTTCAGGTTTAATTCACAATAATTTACATTTCACATTAAGACTAACAGTGGTTCTATCAACACTGCCACCTACAGGTCTGTCAAGTACATTGACAATTTTCATGGGGTTTTACAAACACCAAAACACTGACCCCTATAGGTCAACAGACAAACAACATTTCACATACCAATCAGTATCAACTACACTGCCACCTATAGGGCACTCAGCAGATCTCCAGTGCACTTGCATTTTGCAACTCCATGTTCACTTGCCATTCAATAAGGCATACAACAATTCACATAGCAAGCAGTATATCAATATCTGTTATAAATACACATATTATTACACAGTAGCACACGCATCTGTATATACGTAACTGGTAATATGGTTCACATACATACGGCACTTAATGGGTTAAGATTGATACATATTTAACCAGTATGGATATGATGTTTAATATTTACATATCACGGCACTTTACTTTCACATATACTGTATGTTTTAAGATAAGCTTGGTCTATGCCATATTTCCTTATGCCATACGATTTTATCCATTCAGGTTACAGTTACTACTAAAAAACCTATAAGGATTGTCAGGTTCAATACCATACTACCAGGTACGTACACCTGCTCACGTAGTTATCCATCTCTTACCTTCCCTGGAATAGTAATAGTGTACCGGCAATTAGGGTTCTAGGGCCCAATAGGTATTACCCCCTTTTTTCTCTGCATTATGCTTCGGTTAGTGGTCCCGCGAGGCCAACACCCCGCCTCACACTCGGAGGCATACACCCCTCGGGCCACTCGTGAGCTAGCCGCCTCGCATTGTATCATAGAGAGGGCCTCACCTGTCACTCCCCTTCCTATTTTTCTGGTTACTGTCACCGAGAGGCCAACATCCTGCCACAACGTTCGGTGGCCACACAAAATCCCCTCGCGCCAAGCATAGATAGAGCCTCTCAAGCCACTTGGCAACTAGCAGGGCCTCACCAGTCACCAAAAAACACCAAGCCTAATCGTTTCGCCTTACGGCTTAGCTAGCAAGCCGGTACAAGACCCCTGGGTACAAATATATAATTGCAATCTTTATTGTTATTTAAGTATTTCTCAAAAAGATGGTAAAGAATCACCTCTTCCTAGCACCACGGCTAGAAGTGATACACCTTCATCTCTTACCTTCCCTGGAATAGTAGCAATGTACTGGCAATTAGGGTTCTATGGCCCAATAGGTATTACCCCCTGTTTCTCTGCTTTACGCTTCGGTTAGTGGTCCCGCGAGGCCAACACCCTTCCTCACACTCGGAGACATACACCCCTCGGGCCACTCGTGAGCTAGCCGCCTCGCATTGTATCATAGAGAGGGCCTCACCTGTCACTCCCCCTCCTATTTTCTGGTTACTGTCACCGAGAGGCCAACATCCTGCCACAACGTTCGGTGGCCACAAAAAAAAAAAAATTCCCTCACCAGTCACCAAAAAACACCAAGCCTAATCGTTTCGCCTTACGGCTTAGCTAGCAAGCCAGTACAAGACCCCTGGGTACAAATAATAATTGCAATCTTTATTGTTATTTAAGTATTTCTCAAAAAGATGGTGAAGAATCACCTCTTCCTGGCACCCCGGCTAGAAGTGATACACCTTCAAGCAGAGGAGATGTGGCTCCGACCTAAGGAGGCGACAAATACCCTACCCTGCCACAGCAAGGAAAGCAGAGTTATTCAAACTCCTCCATACATCAATGGACAACACGGAGGCAGGGGAAGGCCCAGCAACACCAACTCAGGTGACACCTAGGCCATGCTAGCCTCACTCATAAACTCATGAGCCAAAAAATTTACGACAGACTGGCAATTTCGAGTCAGTCACAGCCCTCACAAGGCTGGGCCTCACGCTACTGTACAACCAGCACCAACCGAAACTCGGTTACTTGGTACAAGACGTTAACCCTGCACATATGATCCCGGCACATTGGGGAAACAAGGCATATATATGTATGATGATGTATCTATGATGGTCAGACCCAGGGATTCTAGGTAAATCGGGAACTGACCATCCCTTGGTTGTGTTGGCATTTGGAATATGTAGAGATGCTTATTTGTGCAGGTACCCATACAGAAGGGATTTTCTCCCAAACAAACGGGTGAGCACTCTCAGGCTCCAGGTACCAGCACCTCTGAACTACCATAGACAATTGGTATTAGTAGTTGCATTGCATATAGACTGTTGCATATATGTTCAAATCATTCAGGGCACATGACAAACCATGTGTCCCAATACAACTTACAAATAACGTACTCTCCATCTGTACACACCAATGCATTTTCAACACTACTGACTCATCACCCTTCCAGACTTGTAGTAGAGTTACTAAGGCTCTGGAGCTTCAAAGGGCTCCCATACAGGTATCATAAATAAACTCTCAAGGAATATAGCATGCCCTCACTTACAGTCAGCACAACAGAACTGTCGGCTGTAAACACACTCATAGCCAAGATTTGCAGAGGGGTTTTTACTTGGGTTTTCCAATCTCCACCATTTACAGCATGGCACCAAACACAAATGCATTGGTATTGTCACAAGGGAATCTTCCCTTAAACAAAGACTAACCATAGACTTATTGGCACCACACACCTTCGCTACCCCAAGTCTCAACTCCCTCATACCCTCCGAGGAGTTTCCTTACTATACACACCATTGATCTACCTTTACAGCTATCACTCAAGCAGGGGTTGAAGCTTCGTTAAGTAAGACCAATATCATCAACACAGTAAACGGCTATCATCTACCCTACAAACTGGCACTTACATGGCATAAAATGGGCAATCCTTTCCCCGCTAAAAGCAGCTGCTGTGGCATGGGGTAAATCATGGTCAGGGTCATCAATCCGTTGTTACTCAGACAACTGAGCACATGTCATATCATCAACAAATGCCACTCATCATCCATACGATCATGGTATTGCTGGGGAACTCACTTGGTTGGCCACTTACCACATTTCTTTTACTTTCATGTACCAGGCGTTGGTATACATCCTTGCCGACAATTGTCTCATTTATATTCCAGGCACGTTTATCATACGCTTCCTACAGCCTTATATACAGTCACGGCCACTCTTTCGTTCCAGAGACAAAATCATGGATTAGACATACTCATGCAGCATAGCATGCACTATCCCACCTAGCACTTTCATCCCATACTTGTAGAACGCACCTATTCACCTGGCTTTAAAGAATCTCATTGGAACACGACATAGCTCAACCTGTGTCATAACATTTCTCCTAGGTTTTGCTTCATTTTTTGCCACCTTAAACTAAAAACATCTCACACACCATTAATTATATATTTTACAGGCATTCAACAACACAGGATAACCTATGGCCAAAACTACCATAACTTCATGCTATCATACCAGACAAGAATATACTCAGAGGTTTTCAGGAATCCATCCCCCCACGTTCCTCACAGATATTACCAATAGCCATCCAACTTTTCCATCCTTATTGGACCTATTAGAGCTACAACCTTTCAATTATACTACCAAGTTGGCCATTACCAGCCATGCACACTGCCTTTTATGCCTTTCTCAGGCCAGAGAATCCACTACCATAACCACCACTCAGACAGATCATTGTCTTCAACGATCCCACGTGTGTAAACACATATATCATTACCTATTGGCTCTACCACATTCCGAAACGAGTCAACACGCACCAACAGTAGAGATAACATACTATCCTACCCACAACAAATGGTGTCCAGTTGCGGTCCTAGATTCCTACCTTCAAAAATCCTTCAAGGAATTAAATACCGTAATGCATTTAAGGAAATGTCTGGTTAATTTGTATATATTGTTGACTGTATTAAATCTTTGATTATTCTTTTTGCCCTCTTTATTTACAGGCCTACCGTATCGTCGGTCTCGGCACACCACAACCGACTTGCTCCCTTTATACTATCCTACGCTTATGCTGGAACCTTACTCCATATACGGCTATTTGCCCCGAACACAAGTTTTAAGGCCATTTGGCCTGTATTTGTGGGAGGGGCTTAAATTAATTCACTCCCCTATATAAGGGACACCCCTTACCTGACTCATATCGCTTGAGGTCAGCATCAGAATGACCCTCCCACCCACTCCTCATTTCAACACTTTCTCTTTTCTTTCCATTTACTTTACTTACTTACTCCTTGGTGGGCCCTCTTTATTTAAAGGCCTACCGTATCGTCGGTCTTGGCACACCACAACCGACTTGCTCCCTTTATACTATCCTACGCTTATGCTGGAACCTTACTCCATATACGGCTATTTGCCCCGAACACAAATATATATATATATATATATATATATATATATATATGTTTTGGTTTTTTGGTTTTTAACTGGAAAAACTAGATTTTATACTTTCCCATTGATAAGCTGTACAGACAGAGCATGACAGTGTAGCTTAGGTTTACAAATTAGTTGGATTATGAATGTTTACTATGCACCAGTGAGAATGCTTGGTTGAGAATGCATTTGCTCATTTATATCACAGGACTCAGTGATCTTAGTGTCTAATAAAATGTAAGTATTACCACGCTAATATACAAAAGGTGAACCTAGGCTACAAATTCAATTTTACATGGTTCATCAAATAGCAAAATATTTCTGTAGAATGTACTTAGAAGAAAGACCTCAGTTAGTACATGCCAATGGCAAAGTAGAGATTATTTTCTATCTCTGAGAAGAAAAACAATTAGAAGCAAAAAGGTGATGACTTTATTTTTTTTATGCAGGAACAGGCATTATAAATAAGACAAAACGTGTTCTACAACATAATTATGGACTTGATAAATAGTAATGGTGTAAAGGGCCTTTGACTGCCTTCACAGACATGGTCTTTGGAAAGCCTAAAATACAACGATACTACTCTGATCTAAAATTAAGTGTATCATGCTGAATTATTTACTAAAGAAGAAAAATAAAGAAGAAATGGGGAATTACTAATTTTACACGAACATAGCCATAGTGGGAAATATAGAGGTGATAGACTCTATATAAATTTTTTTTTCTTAGAATGTGCAATGTCCTTCTAAAGTCTTCACAATTCATAGAATTGTGAATAACATAGCTTTTGAGAGACCATTAAAACGCTAAAAATTAAGCAGTCATCATAACTTTGCTTTTAATGTTATGTGTTTTTCTTCTGTAAGTGACTCGCTTCATTTGCTAGGAAACAAAGAAATTCCAGGACTAAAAAGTGTAGTACAACCAAAATGTAATGAATATTTTCCAAACATACTGTAGTAAATTAAAATTAAATGCAATTTGGTTTTCAATGTACTATAAGTCAGTGTTTCAATGCTAAATGGGTCTTTAGCAAGACTTGTTTTATGTTTTAAAAGGGTAAAATCTGGTAAAAACGACCAAATCCCAACGGCTTTGGCAGTTGGCAGATTTACTATAGCCAAATGTGGTCAGGATTCGGCCAGCCTGACCAATTCTGTAAGATTAGTTTGGAACCATTTGTAAAATCAGTAATACCCGCATCGGAACAATTATAAATCACAGGAATCAAATATGTATCAATGACCACATAGCAGCTGAAGATAAACCGAATGCATCGGGCTGGATGCACATTCTCAAATTGTCATTGGCTTGCAAATAAATGATTTATCTACTGAAGTCACCATTAAAGTATATGGGAAATTCTGTCAAAAAATCTATTCAAAAAGTAGTAGTTAAAACTCTTCGATGACTACTTATTTTTAACTAGACAGGGTCTTGCCAGGTGTTAAATAATCTTATAATTTACTAAGCTAAATATTCAGCAGTTTAATGCTTTTACTTTTCATTATTATTTTTATATTTGCCTAATTTTAAATGAGGGACAGACAACCAACAAACACACCACACCACTATAACAGAGAGGAGGCATCTAGCAAGGGATGGATTATGTATCCTATCCCCTAACAGATAAGTTTACCTACATTCAACAGGTTTGTTGTACATAAACCATATTGCAGTGTGTATCTCTTTCTGTTTTGTTTCATTCTTTGTACACAAGAAATTCTGATTGCATTGATAACAAAAATAACAACATCCTCTCTTGTAATTTAAGTATGGATTTTGAACTGTGCCACCAAATCACTAATGTTTGTTTTGTTTGGAGAACAAGATAGCTTAAACACACAATCTGTGTTTTTTGTCTCTTCAATGATCTGCTTTAAACCTAAATTTCATCATTTGAAGTCAAGTTTTCAGCTTGTATTTTTTGTTTTAAAGTTTGGCGAAAAAATACAAATTTAAAAACGAAATCACAAAAAAACAATCAAGCGAAGACAAAGAAGAAACTTTAGGACTAGAGAAAATTACAGCTAATTAAAAAATATATATTGTTTTAGCAATTGAACACGCTGGATGCTTTTTGAAAATCATTCATTGAGAAAGGAAGTTATTATGATACCATAGTACTGACTGGCTTCCAGAAAGTGTTTTATATTAACCATCTGGGGAAATAAATTTGCTGGAATTGTGGCAAGTTAGACAAGGGATCAGCAACCTATGGGCTGTGGGCCGCGGTGGCCATGGGCCGAGGCTGGAAGAGAAGATAAGAAGATCTCCCCTGTTGGCCCAGATTGTGGCCCTGTTGTGTGAAATCATGAGCAGGTGTGGCCCTCACACACCACTGGCCTTGCAATCAAGAGAAGAGAGTGAAGAGAGTGGAGAGGACCCGAGAGTTCTAAAGTGCAGCAACTCCAGGTTACTCTTGCGAGGTTAGAATGGTGCTGTGGTTACCATGAACAAATTTCGCTAGAGTGAACTCTAGCAAGAGGAGGTGCAGGCTAGAGTTCAATTACCACTGGGACACCAGGGCTTCACCACTGGACTAGGTCTTACAGTGTCCCCTCTCACCGGCCAAAGGTAAGAAGGAAGGGAGGATATCAAATATATTATTTTAATTAAAAAATATACATATATAAATATATATGCTCTCATCTGATCCACCCACACAATACCTCCCAGCACACTGCAACCCGCTCATACACACTGCTCCCATCAAACACATTGCACCCCAAACACAGACACTGCACCCCTCACAAACATTGCACCCCTCACACATACTGCACCTCACTTACACACACTGCACCCCTCACACACTCACATTGCACTCATCACACACACACGTCACCCTTCATGCACACATTGCATCCCTCACACACACAGTGCACACACTAAACCCCACATACACACACACTGCACTCCTCCTCACACACGGCACCTCTAACACACACACACACACATTACACCCCTCACAAACACATTACATAATTACATAGCTGATAAGAGACTTGCATCCATGAAGTTCAGCCTTTCACATTTGTTTTTTGCTGTTGATCCAAAAGAAGGCAAAAAGAACCAGTTTGAAGCACTTACAATTTTGCAACTAGGAAAAAAAATCCTTTTTGACCCCAGAATGGCAGTCAGATTTATCCGTGGATCAAGCAGTTATTACCCTACATTGAAAGATTATATCCTTGAATATTCTGTTTTTGCAAGTATGCATCTAGTAGCTATTTGAACATCTGTATGGACTCTGATAAAACCACTTCTTCAGGCAGAGAATTACACATCCTTATTGTTCCTACAATAAAAAAACCTTTCCTTTGCCTTAGACAAAATCTTCTTTCTTCCAATCTAAACGCATGACCTCGTGTCCTGTGTAAAGTCCGGTTTGTGAATAGATTTCCACACAATGGTTTGTATTGACCCCGAATATATTTGTATAATGTTATCATTAGGAAACGTTTTTCTAAACTAAATAGGTTTAAATGTGTTAACCTTTCTTCATAGCTGATATGTTCCATTCCTTTTATTAATTTTGTAGCCCGCCTCTGCACCCTTTCCAGTGCCATAATATCCTTCTTTAGAACAGGTGCCCAAAATTGCACAGCATATTCAATATGTGGTCTTACCAGTGATTTATAAAGAGGCAAAATTATATTCTCATCCCAAGAATGAATGCCCTTTTTCATGCATGACAATACCTTACTGGCCTTAGCCACTGCTGATTGACATTGCACATTGTTGCATAGTTTGTTGTCTATAACAATCCCCAAGTCCTTTTATGTGTTGTTATTCCTAATTCGCTTCCATTAAGGGTATACGTTGCTTGTGTATTCTTAATACTGAAGTGCATAACTTTGCATTTTTCAACATTAAATTTCATCTGCCATTTGAGTGCCCAGTCTATCTAACGCCATCTGCAGTAAGGTAATATGTTGCTCACATTGTATTACTTTACAGAGTTTTGTGTCATCTGCAAACACTGAAACATGACTTTCAATGCTTTTTTCAAGATCCTTTATAAATATGTTAAATAGAAGGGGTCCCAGAACAGATCCCTGAGGGACACCACTTGCCACCTCTGTCCAGCTTGAAAAGTTACCATTAATGACAACTCTTTGTACTTTATTTTTAAGCCAATGTTCTACCCAAGAACAATCATTTTCATCTAGACCAATTTCCTTGAGTTTGAACACTAATCTATTGTGTGGAACTGTATCAAATGCCTTGGCAAAATCCAAATAGATCACATCCACTGCAACACCCTGATCTACTTATGTCTTCGTAGAACGCAATCAAGTTAGTTTGACATGACCTGTGCTTCATAAAACCATGCTGATTTTTGCTGATAACCATGTTCTTCTCAAGGAATTCTTGAATATTATCCCATCCACAGAAGTTAAGCTCACAGGTCTATAATTTCCAGGCAAGGATTTTGAACCATTCTTGAATATAGGAACTAGATCTGTCTTCCTCCAATCCTCCGGAACACTTCCTGAAAGAAAATAATCTTGAAAGATTAAAAAAAGAGGTTCACTTATTTCTACACTTAGTTCCTTAAGTACTCGTGGATGGATACCGTCAGGCCCTGGAGCTTTGTTTAAATTAACTTTCTTTAGTTGCTGCAGCAGTCTTGAGTTACCCAATTACAATTATTCTGCAAGTTCTTAGTAGCAATCATTTGCACATCTATTGCCATGGGTTTTTCCTTAATAAATACGGAGGAGAAATAATTATTTCAAATTCCTGCCTTTATCTGGTCTTCATTAACAAACACCCCCATTTCAGTTTTTAGTGTACCTACACTTTCATTTTTTGTTTTTTTAGAATTTATGTACTTATAGAATGCTTTGGGGTTGGTTTTGCTCTCTTTGGCTATAATTTTTTCATTTTGAAGTTTAGCAAATCAAATCGCCTTTTTGCACGCATCATTGGCTTATAGTGATGTCCCGAACGGTTCGCCGAACGGTTCGCCACGGACGGTGAACATATGCGGTAAACTTTGACCCTGTACCTCACAGTCAGCAGACACATTCCAGCCAATCAGCAGCAGACCCTCCCTCCCAGACCCTCCCACCTCCTGGACAGCATCCATTTTACATTCATTGTGAAGCTGCATTCTTAGTGAGCTGTCCAGGAGGTGGTAGTGTCTGGGAGGGAGTGTCTGCTGCTGATTGGCTGGAATGTGTCTGCTGACTGTGAGGTACAGGGTCAAAGTTTACCGCATATGTTCGCCATCCGTGGCGAACCGTTCGGGACATCACTGTTGGCTTACTTATATCATTTATAAGATGCATCTGATATGTCCGATTTAAATGCCCTTTTCTTATTTTTAATCTCTTGTTTTACTTCTCTAGTAAGCCACATTGGTTTTAATTTGTTTCTTTTATATTTATTACCTAATGGTACATATTGTGAAATGTACCTTTCTAATATTTGTTGGAAGATGTTCCATTTATCCTCAGTGTTCTTTTCACTAAAGAGTTTATGCCAGTCGATATATTGTAAGGCTGCCATTAACTTATTGAAATTGGCCTTTTCAAAATTGTATGTTTTAGTGTACCCCATGCGCTTTTGTTTTTTTGAGTTTATTTCAAAAGGCACATATTGTGATTAATATTTCCCAACTTCTCACCTGCTTGAATGTTGGTCAAAAGATGTTGTTTTTTAAAACCAGGTCCAGACAAGCGTCCTTTCTAGTTGGTGCTTGTATAAGTTGTGACATAAAGGTGTCATTTAAAAAGTTTAAAACCTAATTCCCTTTGCTGAGCTACTAGTCCCTCTGTCCCAATTTATGTCCGCGTAATTAAAATCTCCAATAATTAAAGTGTTACCCAGATTTGCAGCTTTCTCAATTTGCTCAAACAGCTGTTGTTCCTCATCAATATTAACATTAGGTGGTTTATAATATATCCCAACCAATAGTTGATTTCCCTTCTTTTCCCGCAAGCAGATATTTACCCATAAAGCTTCCACATTTTCCTCATCACATTCCACTTGCTTAAGATTTGGCTTTAACTCATGGTTGATATACAAACATACCCCATCACCCTTCTTGTTTTTCCTATCCTTCCTAAATAACATGTACCCATTTAAGTTAATGGCCCAGTCATGTGTCTCATCCCACCACATTTCAGTTATGCCTATTATTGAATATTGTTTATGTATGCTATTGCCTCTAGTTCTCCCATTTTGTTATTTAGGCTCCTTGCATTAGTAAGCATACATTTAATATCATGAGTCACTTGTACTTTTTCTGAATTATCAACATTACATACCTTCTCTGTTCTGAACTTGCCCCTCCCCCTTCTCCACCCCCTTATACTGAGCTAAAGCCCATCTCCTTTCTGTCCTATCTCCAGTTTGTAGATTGCTATGACCCTCCCTCCCTCTTACCCCTACATTGCACACCTCACACACGCTGCACCCTTCATAAACACATACTGTACCCCACATACACACACATTGCACACCTCATACACACACTATACTCTTCACATACATTGCACCAGCACACATGCACTAAATAACTCACAAACACACATTTCACCCCTAACACACACACAGTGCACACACTGCACCCCACATACACACCTTGCACTCCTCCTCACGCGTATCATCTCTAACACACACATTAAACTTCCACAACCATATTGCACACCATGCACCCCTCATAAACACACACTGTAACCCTTACACACACAAACTGCATCCCTCACATGCACATTGCACCCCTCACAAAATTTGCCCCACTCACACGCATGCTACACCCGTCACACCCACATTGCATCCCTCACACACACACACTGCAGCCCTCACACACATTGCACCCCTCACACACCATGCACCCATTACACACGCAGCACCCCTCCCACATATGTTGCACCAGCAAACATGCGCTGCACAACTCACATGCACATTACACCTCTAATACACACACACATACATTACACCCCTCACAAACACATTGCACACCTCACACACAATGCACTACTCATAAACACACACTGCATTACTCACAACCACACACACTGCTGCCCTCACACACGTTGCACCCCTTACACACACTGCACCCCTCACACACAAACACATTGCACCCCTTACACACTGCATCCTTCACACACAAACACATTGCACCCCTCACACACTGCATCCTTCACACACAAACACATTTTACCCACTACCCCCCCCACACACACATGCACGACACCCTTCACAACACTGCACCCCTCACACGTGCATTGCACCACACACACACACATATTGCTATTGCATCAAACAAGGTCCTGATAGTTTTCCTGGGAGCAGCTGTGAGTGTGTTATATATTTTTTTCTGCTTGGATTATTCATGGAACAAGGTTCACCAACATTAATGCAACAGTAAATATAGGCCATTAATAGTGAGTATTTTCCCATCTTTATTACATTTGTTTTTTGTGAAAGCACACTAAACATTTGGGAAGCAGCATTTTATTTTCTAATTTATTCATTAGCCTTCTGCAGAAAACCCAAGCAGCTACAAGGATAGCTCTGAAACAATTGACACCAACCTTCTACAGTAACCATTATAATGAGCTACAGTGGTTATGGTGCTACCCGTTCAGCAGCAGTAATATTTGCTGCAATTTTTTCTTTTATCATTTGTCAGTACTAATTGTGAACTTTGCAAGTTTTTTTTTAATACATCAATGCTTCAAGTATACTTCATTTTACTTATTAATGTATCATTCATTTGAATCTTAAAGGCATTTGTTTTTTGTTTAGAGGAAGAACTAACATTTCCCCTGTAGGATGCATCAGCTATTAGGATGTCTGGCATAAGACTAATAAAATTTAAACAGCTATAGTCAAATCTTATTTCTGATTTTGCTAAATGGAAACATGCAGCTTAACATAATAGCCAATTTAGCATACAAATATGCTCCATAAAAGCGTGATGTCAGTAGCATGGAACAATAAATGTTAACCTTCGGGCAAGCTGTTATCAACGTGCTAAAGGCTCCTGCAATTTTAATGAACTTGTTTGTACATACCAGTCTTCTGCACCAGCACCAGAATTCATTTAGGACCAAGAGGACATTTCCTGATGAAGATAAATAGCACATTTAAAAGGCTTTTACCAGATGGGATAGCAATTATTTTTTTTTGTACTATAGATGTTTTCAAGTCTCTTTTTTTTGTTTTCTGATTTTATAGTCTAACTTTGACAGCGAGTGATCTACAAACATTAAAAATTCATTAAAATGTTATAATTCATCATGCATTTTATCTTCTTCACGGAAGAAAACAAGAGTGGCTGCCCTGGAGATACGATACTAGAACTAAGGTTTAAGAATGTATATATAAATATATATTTTTTTTTCCTTTGTCAATAGTACTGCTCATTAGCATTGAAATACTGATTAGATTCAATCAACCAAAGATTCTGTTCTTATTTCAGTTCATTGAAAATAGAAAAGGGTTATTGGCTTTGCCTCTGCCTCTTGACACCCCTTCCCTATTTTGAAAGCGAATGTAATTCTGATTGTGTCTATTATCCGTGCATGGCTTTCTATTGTGTGTGAATGCTAATTACTATGCAGAACCTTTCCTTTCTTTTTCTCTACATCTAAATCATGGTTTAGGTTTTAGAACAGTAAATTGAATCTGAATAATAATTTTTAGTATGTGTATTATAGCCTAGGGTGTAATTGTACACCTTATAGATGCAAATGTAAGATTGGTATGCACTAACAGGTCTTCCAGGAGTAAAACCTGTTACTTACACTTAGGTAAAACTGACCTAACCCAGTTTGTGCTGAAATGTTCAATTGATACAACAATATGTGATTAAATATTTTTGCCATTTAATAACACAAGCACATTCCTTTCTTTTATGTATGTTGATGTACAAACAGGAAAGGGCATTGGAGAGAACATCCATACATTTCTACTGCAAGCTGAGTTGCCAGATTAGAGTTGTGGGCTTACCTGATCTTCACCTGGTCTGAATCTTCTCCTCTGTAAATATTCACCAACGTTCACCAACAAAACAATTGGTAACACACTGCGTTGTGAAGGACTGAAATCCTGCAGCAGTGCCCGCAAGGTCAAGAAAGCTCCTGAAATTTGCCAATGAACATCTGAATGATTCAAAGGATAACTGGGTGAAAGTGTTGTGGTCAGATGAGACCAAAATCAAGCTCTTTGGCATCATCTCAACTCACCGTGTTTGAAGGAGGAGGAATGCTGCCTATGACCCCATGAACACCATCCCCACCGTCAAACATAGAGGTGGTAACATTATGCTTTGGTGGTGTTTTTCTGGAAGGGGACAGGGCAAATGCTCCACATCAAAGGGACGATGGATGGGGCCAAATGCACCTTCAAAGCCAGGGCATTAAAAATGAGGATTCCAAGCCCTCCGGTATTGCATGAGTGCCCAACTTCTTAAGATCTCCGGGATTGCTGTATATCTCATACAAAGAGTACTTGCCAATATTTCAAACCTGAATTGTCCTTTTGGGTGGAATTAATCTGATATACAAATAGCTTAGAATCTCATTATACTGCTACAAGTGAGCTAAAACTATATTGATACCTGATCAAGGAGCGACTTCAAGACATGTTAATTAAGTTGTCTATTCTCAACAGTCTTACCTTAACTTAACATAACCAAATCTTAAAAAAAGTCTGTGAAACGTGTGTTAAAAATAAACACCATCACTCATTTAGAAACCATTTAAACATGTCTTTCACAAATAGTTGCTTCCTATAATCTTGCCACCTGCTGTGTAAGAAATATTTTTATCTTTATATCTAAAAATTGTAACAGTATATTTTAAAAGGTAGCAAAACTTTACTCCCTGTTCCTTATTATAAATATTTGTGGACTTGCATTATCTACTATTATTGATAATTGTCAACATTTTGTATATTTCTAGCACCTGTTTATGGGTAAAATGATTCTGCTTTGTGTGAATCCACAACAAAAGCACAATGAGGATAGCACAAAGATCCCAGAGTATGCAGTTGTTCAAGTTAATAAAATAAAAAATACATATTCTCTTTTTTATAAACTATGAAATGCAAATGACCTTGTTGTGAACTCATTTTTTGAATACACTATCCATGCATAACATGACTTTATTACAAATGCAATAAAATGTAAATAATGCATTTTTCATTAAACATTAATTGGTTTTGTAAGTAGATTTATCTTAAAACAGTCAACGAATAATACTGCATGTACACTGAGATTTAAAAGACAAACAATTCAAGATTGTGATAAAAAATAAATCTATGGATATATTTCACAAAAGTGCAAGGGGTAGACACATTATGGGTAAGAGATTGCCATAGTGCAGAAAAAATGATAAAATTCTAAAGAAAAAAGTCACCTGCGCTCTTTACACATCCCTATGTATTTTTAAACAAATTGAGGATTTTAGTTACCTCCAATGGCCATGAGAAGGTATGCCCACCTGCCACATCAAGGCAGACCTCTTAGATGGGTCCTAACTCTAATCATTTGCTTTGCTTCCTTGAGCTTCGGCAAAAATATCTCTAGTGAGACAGAAAGGGGTATTTTTTTATATACATCCATACATGCTTATTAACCCTTAATAGGGAACACATGGGATGGGCAGCAGCATTGCAACTGTAACGGAGCTCCTTGTACTCCGACTGAGTACCCTCCGTTGATGGACGCTCCTAGCGCTTCCTGAGGACTCCAAGCACTGCAGCAGACACCACAACCACCCCAGACTCCGCAACCGCCGTATCTTGACTGGAGTCTCACCATCTTCCTTCCACCCTGGATCAGCTTCTGTCCTCCAGGACTGTGTGGGAAAGAACTCTTCCTTCCACCCTGTATGAACCTCCAGCATCCAGGACTGTGTGGTGAAGACCCCTCCTCCAAGGAGAGCGTAACAGGAACAAGCTCTTAAAAGAGCTAAGTGACTCAAGCTCAGGGGAGCATGCAGAGCATAGCAATCCCCAGTGTGATTATAACAGCTCCCTCCAATAATGAGACAAGGCTACGTTTAGAGGGATCAAGAAGAACTGTCAAAACCTTTATTTCCCTTGGGACCAGCCAATAGGGTCACCACAATAACATTGTTGTGAAACCTCAATAAAATCACAAACAGTCAAACCATATCAAGCAGCACACAGTGACTTATCACAACACAATGGCACATTTTTAAAGGGGTGGGGGGAGACAATATTTAACAGTAAATATCTCACCTGCCTGCAGAATTAGCAATATGCAAATCTACCCGAATATGCAAATGAACCAGTCTTGCAATTCAGGTAGTGCATATTGCTGTTGCTACCAACAGAGGGCACTAGACAAGCTCCATAGCCAAACCCACCTAGTTGGTAGCAAACCTCAGCAATACAAGAGAGCAGGCAATACATTACACAGTACACACACACACACTATAAACAATTACATTACACACACCCTGCACCTATAATGGGTACAGGGTGACAAAAACATAAGATAAATAAAGCAGCCTACATAAATAGTCTGTCTGAAGGTAGACTAGGGGCTTTAAAGCCAAATACATGAAAGAGTCATAGTCACAGGGGAGGAGGCTGGCAAGTAGGCCTCTCCAGGACCAAGTGGCGAAGGGCACTTCGTCACAGCAACCTAGCTGTGTAATACAAAAGTGAATACAAATAAAAAGAAACTAGTCCTGCGCTCAAACTCCCATTACTCCTGGGCTGCAGCAATGACCATAGTACACATCAGCCAAAATACATATAGTAAAAACCAAAGAAAAAAAGTTACCTGCGCTCTTTCCACATTTCTATGTATTTTTAAACAAATGGAAGTTTTTGATACAATTCTGATTAGTTGAAGAATATAATATTGATCATTTAAGGCACATGATATCCACATTTGTCTTCATAGAAAAACAAGAGCAAAGAATGCAATTTTCTAAACATGCCACTAGAATGTACAGGGAATGCCAGTATGTGGTCAGGATACAATATACAGTAAAGACAGTTACACCAAGCACCTTTGCAGGACAGTACCGCAGTCTCTAAAGAATCTCTGTAATTTACTCAATAAGCTGAAAAATACTCTCTCCTACACCTCCTGTCTCTTTGATCTAAGAAATGCATCTTTATAGTTTGATTTGAAAAGGTTGTGGTGGTATAGGAGTCATACTTTGCTGTATTAGTAGAGATGTAGAGAAACAACCAGAGATGTATTTACACAAACAAGTTATAGGACTAAATCTTTGTTGGCAGGAAGGAGAAGAGATCATAGTTAAATGTTTTTCTTTCAGTAGGCAGCTGCTTCCTCACCTGCTTGATTAGACATCAGCTGTGAAATGTCATCAACATGGGAAGCATGCATTGGGATGTAAGCGACATACCTGTAACAGCAATGTCTGTTACTGTGAATTCCACCGAGGGGAAGTAGGTATGAGCTAACTGGTACCCATCTCTCCTGACTCCCCATCACTAGAAACCAGTTTCCTCTTCTCACTCCTGGTACCTAGAGAGGTAAGTTGAAAGGGAGGAGAGAAAGCTGCTTATTAAAACTATGTTTAAGTGAATATAGCCCTAATGTATGTTTGTGATTGTGTATTAATGTGTTCCTGTATATATTTTTGACTCTGCATGCATGTGTGGTTTACCTCTGCATGCATGTGTGGTTTGTGCCTATGTATGTTCGTCACAATAGGTGTGTATGTATATGACTGTGTGTGATTGTATGTCTATGTAAGTGTTTTTTCTATGCACAATGTCAACTTTCTTTATTAAGATAAATTACATTTAAATGGGTGCCTTTGATTAGTGATTGCATTGATCTAATATTCTATTTATTTTCCCTTTAAGCAAATCCTTAGCTCCCTGATGTACTTGCTATGTATAGGAGGCCACGAGAACATGAAAGCAATAAGACAAATAATGAAATAGCTAAGAGTAAAAAGAAAATATATCTTGCTGGTTCTAGATGACAAAAGATATATAATTTCTTTCTTTACAGATTTACCAGATTTACAAAAATGACTCCATACTTAGCAAAACATGCCCTGCAGCTATTGAAATAATGGAAGACAAGAATTGAAACCAACAACTTAGCCTTTCATCATTAGGACTGACACTGTTATCCTGTAGATTATATCTGACATTTACATTTTTATAAATTAAATTCATGTTATGTTACTAAATGCATCATTTTATTACATATGTGGAAATTTTACTTTAAGCTGTCACATCCGAGGTATTTAGAAAAAAAGGTTTTTCGAGCAGATAACTTGCTTTGCCATTAACATTTGGTCATTTGACGTTAAATTAATTCAGTGTGCATGCTGCTTGATGTAAGTTGACAATTCTTGTCCTGTTTGCTGTTCACCTTTATTGTTGGCATAAAGAATAAGGGCTGATTCAAACAAGTTAAAGGCAGAATATAAAAAATGTAAAACAAAGGTGTTTGTAATAAGACTGGCTCCTCCCAAACATAGAGATGTGCCACTCATACTGCTTTTAAACCTGTTTGTTTGCTTTTTGTTTTTTATCCCATTAAGCATTTTCCAACTAATTTTTATTTTTGCTATGCTTCTTCTTGTCTTACCTTTACTATTATGCAACCGCTCCTTCAATGCAAAATGTGCCATGCCACTGAGATTCCTTGTGATCCACTGAAGAACTTGGAACCTGAATCATACTTTCTGGCTATGGTCTTACAGCCAATTACAGTGCTTGTGTTCTAGGGAATCCTTTTTCTTGTAGTATACTTACTTGATTTATACTTGCTGGAAGTTTACTTACTTGTTCGTGCTGATAGACAAAGCTCTTGATGGACTGTGACCATTGCCTACTCCTAATTATTATTATTATGTTATTTATATAGCGCCATCAAATTCTGCAGCGCTTTACAATGGGTGGACCAACAGACATGTAGTTGTAACCAGACAAGTTGGACACACAGGAACAGAGGGGTTGAGGGCCCTGCTCAGTTAGCTTACATACTAGAGGGAGTGGGGTAAAATGACACAAAAAGGTAAGGATAGTATTATACTAGTGACAGTTGCAGAAGAGGAATCAGTCAGGAGCTAATCAAGACTCCATCTTGTCCTATGGTCACAGGGAGTACCATCTTATAGTTTAAAGCCACAGGAATCAAACACAAGTTGGCTCCCTTTTTTGCAAGTGGGAACCTCTAGAGAAACTAACATATTATTTGATATAACAGATCTCAAATGAATAGGTGGCCCCCTATTTAGTCAGTTTGATTAGCAGGCAGAGCTGACAGTATCAGTGAACACAAAGTTCAGCAGCTTAACATGTCCCGTGTCATCCTATGCTCAGTTACAGAAGTACCCAACCCAGTTTAGACACCAGAGCTGTGGAGCAACCGTCCTATAGCAACTCAAGTTTACAGCTAAAATGATGGAACTGGGAGACAATATGCCTGCAATCATGTGCAATAAGATTTAGCTCAACAGCAAGGCTCTGCTAAACTGCCATAGGAGTGGTACCTATATTCCTCATTAGACATGTTAAAGTGTTTGGTCTGAGACAAATAAACCTCCACACATGCAAAAATCCCTTATAGTGTCTTATTAAAAACAAGAAACAATGAACAATGGCCCAAGTAAGTGTCCCATATTTGTCATGCATGTAAAGCAAAGCTAGTCTTTTTGCATTGGGATATATGGTATGATTTAAACTTCTTTACTACAGACATCATATTAGATACATCAACCCTACAAATCATGCTACCTACATATAACACCTACATTATTAACTCCAGAGATATGAAACATTTATTGTATTATCTGTTTTAATGTTATAATGTCACTACAAACCATACAACTGTGTATATTGAAAATTCTGATAGCTAAGTACACATGTTTATTAAAGAAAAAAATATGCAAGTATCACATGATGGTATTCATTGCCAGAAATGTTTATATGGGCAGGGAGAGGTGCAAATATCAGTATTTGAATGTGGAAACCTAAAATGTGTATCAGTATTTTCCTCATGTACCTAGGGATTTAATATTATGAAAAAATTTATCCATTTCCAGTTTTTAGATATTTGAAAAACTTATTTGCAACCTGCATCTATGCAAGTTAGTCTTTTTGCATAAAATAATTATATTTGAGAACCTAACATTGCAAATTATGAAATTTGTCTAAAAATGAATGGAAAATGCATGGAAAATGTACAGGATAGTTGTATAATTATTTATTCATGCTGGAATACTTCAGATTGATTGGATATGGATGAAACAGCAAAATATATTTATAGCAACATTTTCTTGATAAAGTTCCATTAGCTTTTGAATGAGAACATATATACTTTTGGATAATGTCAAGTGTTAAACCATGTCATTGCATTCAATATACTGCAGTGGAACAATTTATACCAATAGAACATGATGCTAAATATTTGCAGGCATATGGTATTGAAAGGCGTTTTTGCAATCATGAACATGCTGTTTTTTCTTTTACGGCATTCTGAACTAAGTAATGTATAAACACTGAGTAATTTAAAGTCTTTGTAATATCGCCTTTGAGTTCTGCCATGTATAGGTACAATGAATTCATGTTGTTTTATCCTTGAATTACCTACAGCAATTTCAGATTTTATCTTAATCTTAAAGGAACATTGAAAGAGGAAAACTTTTAACAACCCCCCCACCCCCCACTAAGACACTTGAATACAGTATATAGATCAATGGCTATAGCTTAATTGTTCATATTAGTTTTTAACAAGTTAGCAAATGTTTTAGTCTGCTTGTCAGCTGTTTGGTGGATTACCAAATAGACAGATAACTACAAAAATGTAATGGGTCCTGCAGAGCCTGCCTTCCATCATCAGCCTTCAGTAGACTCTCTGAGCCTGGGCTGGGCAATGAAATAGGAACTTTGCTTTGTACTGGCCAGGGAATTCACCACCACAAGGATATTCTCACTATCCTTGTTATCTTATTATCTTCCTCCAATTATCCTCATTATCATCCTCAAATTCATTGTGAAATATTGGCCACCCTCCAAACATGCTTTACGAAATGAGAAATTGTCACGTTGAGCTTTCCACAGCTTTCTCAGAGGCCTTATGATAAGACGGAGTTCTCCATGCTGGGAATGGAATTATTTTTTATTCTAACATTACATCCTTAAATATACCAGGCATCTAGTCAAATCATGGAGAATAAGTTGAATGAGGCTAATTGTCTGAATCATACCCAGGTTATATTGATCTAAATGAAGAACCAACAATAACGGGCCTAAAACATAACAGCTAAGAGAAACACATTCCAAGTACATTTGATTACAACATATAATCCTAATACCTCTCCTAGCAAAGTCATATGATAACCCAAGGTTACACAGATGGCTGAGAAGCCCAGTATATCATGGGAATGACCTAAAATACAAATGTAACATAAAGAAGAATCTATATAAAAAACAGAAACCAGGAATTACAACAGGTGCTGCAGGACATAAAGGCAAAACTTACAAGATCCCTGTTAACCTGGCTCTGAAGTTTAGTAGAATAGTGTGGTAGCTTGACTACAGGCAGAACCAACCATGGCTAGGATGAAGTCTAAACCTCATCCAGCACCATCAAAAATTATTTAGTAACATCCTTCCGCCCTATAAAACGAAACAAAAATGTTCAAGTGCACATACTCATCTCTGAAACTAAAATGAATTGACCAAACTCTTAAGTCCCTGAAAAGTAGACATCATCTTACCTGCATCCGAGTCACCATCATTTGTAACCATCAATGTCAAATCAAACAAAAGGCATCCCAAGAAAGTGTATAAAAGTAACTATGGACCAAATGCCTCAAGCCTCTAAAACTAAAACTCATTCAATACATAAATGCTAATAATAAGAAAAATTCTAAATGAATAAATAAAAATAACCACTGTCACTCGTGAGATTTTTTTTTCACAACCTGATAGCTAACTAAAAGTAATAGCTAACTAAAATTTAGCTGTATGCTGAGGTTTTTTTTTCATTTTCAACAGTTTAATTTTTGCTTATCTACATTGTGTGCCTTACTCTTCTGCCGCAGCCAGAGCTTACCATGTAAATTAGCTTAACCTCCCAAAATGTAATACGTGCATGCACTTGTAACACATTTGTAGAAATGCTGAAATGTGCATGAAGTTTAATGCTACTTTCTGATAATGTCTGAGAATAGATTTCCATTAGAGGTAGTTGCATTTTTTTTAATTATCTCGGCAACACAATCTATATGTTACTAACTTCTCCCCTTCTCAATTGTCCAGTCCAGACATGTATGTTTCTACGGCAATGACTCCACCTATCCATCTATAAGTCCCACTCCTTTTTGTAATCAGACACACTCACTGACAGTCATACACACTCACTGATTTGACACACACTCACTGAGAAACAAACACTCTTACTAAGACACACACACACACACACTGATTTGACACACACTGACAAACACTCACTGACATACACACAATCACAAGTATTTAAAACAAAATCACTGACAGAAACACTCTTTGACAGTCTCACACTCCCACTGAAAGACGCACACACACACACACACACACACACAAACCGACACACTAACATATAATCTCAATGGCAGACACACAATTTAACTTATTTGAAACACACAAAACTTACAGATACACACATTCACAGAAATACACACACACTCACAGACAGACACAAACACTGACAGAAACAGTCACTGACAGACACTCACTGACAGTCAGACACACACTCACAGACAGACAGAGACACACTGACAGGTACATTCATGTGTTTTAAATAATTGTGATTGTGTGTATGTCAGTGTGTGTCAAATCAGTGTGTGTGTCTCACTGCGACACACTTACACATACTAACAGACACATACACACACACACACTGACAGACATGCACACACATTTAAACATTCTTGCGCACATACTCACAAATTCATTTTATTTCTTGCTGATTTATTTTTTGAGGTCCATCCAGCCTCTTTACCTTTGGGAGAGCTGGTGTCATTCCTTTCCTTGAAAATCTACCTTCCTGCTCCTCTCTGCTCCCTCATGCATGTGTATAGTTCTTAACCTTTACCGATATGGAATTTCCTGCAAATACACTTAAAATATACTACACAAAAAGTTTAGTCATAAAGAACATTTACGTTTAATAAAGAAAAAAATGCAATTAAAAAAATCTTCATAGATAAGAATGTATGCTTGTGTAAACTCTGAAAATAAAAGTAAGAGGAACAGGATGCTGTATTGGAAATTAATTAAAATGGGGTCACTGTCTGGATCAGCCCAGGCTGATGTAATCGAAAAGGGTATCACTTATACAGCAGTAATGGTAAGTGCTGGGACTATTTACATTCAGCCATCTGGCTATTAGGATTGGTTATCACATTTTTCATGTAAATCCTCCAAATTATTTATTTAGAAATGATCAAAATATGCTAGAATATGAAATAAGTGAAATAACACATTAATTTGCACGCCAACCAAGTGTTACTGTAAGCATTTTGTTAGCAAAATAAATCTATGCAATAGTTTACCATTTTTAGGAACGCTCAAATGCACGTTTAATATTTTTATCCGAGTATACCTTGTTAAATGTAATTATTAATTTGCTAATTTCAACATTAAAGGAAAATTCCACATGAGAGCATATGCATCCTATTCCCTTATTTTAAACAAAGCAAACAAAAAAACGTATATTTACCCATTCCCTAAATGTCAAAGTCTTGAGTATTTCATACATGAAAATATCAATGAAACTGGCGCAAGTTTGTAGAAAGGAAATAGATCGGAACCTACATCAAAATAGATAGCTAGGTACTGAATAAGATTACCCAAAGAGTAGCTTTGAGGGCTAGCACAGAGTAGATCTTGAGCGGTCTAAGAGGTGGATTTACTGGGAAACCTACTGCTTTATACTACTAACTCTATACATCTCTATATTGAATCACCATCATTCGTATACCAAGATTGGGGTATATATTGTTTTTAGTACTGCTAGTTCCTCAGTCTCACAGTAGTAGGCTTGAGATGCACTGCAGTACACCTCACCCAGATATAGGAATCGTTTTTTAATAAGGATTCATGAGATTATGTATATTAAAATAGACTGTTGCTATCTTTCTAATAGTAGAGCTATATATACATTGTGAATGAAACCTATATTTTTTGTGTTATTCACCTCTTGGCTATACCATCTAACTTATCATATGGATACACCGTAATTAGGTTGAACTATTATGACGCAGCTAGTTTCCCAGTCTTTCATTCAAATAGAATTGAGATATACTGCAGCACATTCTCCTTAGATATAGGTATCCAACAATGCCTGTTACGTAATAGTAATTAAAGGTGTTTGTTTTAAAATAGGAGGTTGACTCTTTATGATAAGGTTATATGTCTAAGTGATTCTAATTATTGTCGTTTATTACCTCATTTTATTCCAATTAATTTGGGTTATTGTTCTATCCCAGCGGTGTCTACATATCTCTATCCAATCGTCCCGGTTTGCTACTATTCAAATTGTAACAGTATCTATGACATTGAGTTTGCTACCTCTACAAGACAATTGAAACTAACGCTGTTAATTAAATACAGGGAGTGCAGAATTATTAGGCAAGTTGTATTTTTGAGGATTAATTTTATTATTGAACAACAACCATGTTCTCAATGAACCCAAAAAACTCATTAATATCAAAGCTGAATATTTTTGGAAGTAGTTTTTAGTTTGTTTTTAGTTATAGCTATGTTAGGGGGATATCTGTGTGTGCAGGTGACTATTACTGTGCATAATTATTAGGCAACTTAACAAAAAACAAATATATACCCATTTCAATTATTTATTATTACCAGTGAAACCAATATAACATCTCAACATTCACAAATATACATTTCTGACATTCAAAAACAAAACAAAAACAAATCAGTGACCAATATAGCCACCTTTCTTTGCAAGGACACTCAAAAGCCTGCCATCCATGGATTCTGTCAGTGTTTTGATCTGTTCACCATCAACATTGCGTGCAGCAGCAACCACAGCCTCCCAGACACTGTTCAGAGAGGTGTACTGTTTTCCCTCCTTGTAAATCTCACATTTGATGATGGACCACAGGTTCTCAATGGGGTTCAGATCAGGTGAACTAGGAGGCCATGTCATTAGATTTTCTTCTTTTATACCCTTTCTTGCCAGCCACGCTGTGGAGTACTTGGACGCGTGTGATGGAGCATTGTCCTGCATGAAAATCATGTTTTCTTGAAGGATGCAGACTTCTTCCTGTACCACTGCTTGAAGAAGGTGTCTTCCAGGAACTGGCAGTAGGACTGGGAGTTGAGCTTGACTCCATCCTCAACCCGAAAAGGCCCCACAAGCTCATCTTTGATGATACCAGCCCAAACCAGTACTCCACCTCCACCTTGCTGGCGTCTGAGTCGGACTGGAGCTCTCTGCCCTTTACCAATCCAGCCACGGGCCCATCCATCTGGCCCATCAAGACTCACTCTCATTTCATCAGTCCATAAAACCTTAGAAAAATCAGTCTTGAGATATTTCTTGGCCCAGTCTTGACGTTTCAGCTTGTGTGTCTTGTTCAGTGGTGGTCGTCTTTCAGCCTTTCTTACCTTGGCCATGTCTCTGAGTATTGCACACCTTGTGCTTTTGGGCACTCCAGTGATGTTGCAGCTCTGAAATATGGCCAAACTGGTGGCAAGTGGCATCGTGGCAGCTGCACGCTTGACTTTTCTCAGTTCATGGGCAGTTATTTTGCGCCTTGGTTTTTCCACACGCTTCTTGCGACCCTGTTGACTATTTTGAATGAAACGCTTGATTGTTCGATGATCACGCTTCAGAAGCTTTGCAGTTTTAAGAGTGCTGCATCCCTCTGCAAGATATCTCACTATTTTTGACTTTTCTGAGCCTGTCAAGTCCTTCTTTTGACCCATTTTGCCAAAGGAAAGGAAGTTGCCTAATAATTATGCACACCTGATATAGGGTGTTGATGTCATTAGACCACACCCCTTCTCATTACAGAGATGCACATCACCTAATATGCTTAATTGGTAGTAGGCTTTCGAGCCTATACAGCTTGGAGTAAGACAACATGCATAAAGAGGATGATGTGGTCAAAATACTCATTTGCCTAATAATTCTGCACTCCCTGTAGATATTTATACAAGTCTATTGTGGCAACTATTAGACTAATATCTCTAACAGCTACCCAATTGTATCCTTTATTTGCACTTTCACGTTTATACACTTTTTAGTTTTTTCACATATGTGAGTGTGTTTTTATCTATATATCTAATACCAATAAAGTTATATAATAGCTTGCTTCTTTAATAATTTTTAACTGTTGTTGAACATTCAAATACTCTTGGGATAATCTTATTTGGTACCTAGCTATCTATTTTGAGGCAGGTTCTGATCTCTTTCCTCTGTAATTTGTAAATGGTGTCATGCCCCTTTGATTACCCTATAACCAATACGAACCCCGGGAAAAAATGTTTCTTCCTTACGGAGCTCATTCTTTACACCAAGTGTGTAGAAATCCAAGGGCAAAGACATGTGTACTTATGTAACAGCAACCCTTCACCAGCTCAATGTATGGGAATGTGCATGTTTAATCCCTTAGTTATTTCCCCAATTCCTCTTAAAATTAGGAGGCAATTGGGTGAAACTAAGGTAAAAGTTGTCACAAATTTCTCACAAATGTGTGCCCAAGATCAGTTTATAAAGGTTCTGTATGATCTTTTTGGAAATTAGCTAGCACTAGTGCCCCTTTTATAGGACACACAGCTTGCTAAAGTGAACAAAATGTTTAAAACCATTGTTGTACAAGTTGCTCAATTTCAATAAATGTTCACTCACTGCAGATAGGATGAGGGGATAGAAGATATGATTTGTCATTATGAATATCATGCACAGAATAATCGACCCAACCATATTTTAGTAGTCAGTCAGTGTTTAATGTTTAGTTGACTGTGTGTACTTCTAAGAACAAGTCAATTCTTTTTTTTTTCATTGTCAAATGTTTTATTGAGACAAATATATGAGAGACATCAAATTACAATGGTGATAAATGAAAGCAAGTATGTTCAGATAGATCATGAGAGCTTCGAACCAAAGTACACTTATAGTCATATTGTACACATTGTTAGTTTAATATATAATAGGTCACAGAGAAACAAACAATATAGCTATAACTAAGAAGGCTAGTATGCCAGAAAAGTAGTGAACAGGATAGCTATATGAGTAGATTGTGAGAAAACCATTACCCAAGCAAACATCGTAACAGAGATGGTGCCAGCATCCAGCCCTGGGCTTATTCAAGATAAAACAAAGCATTGTGACTAGAGGAATTCAGAACTGCTGCCAAGTTGAAGCACTGAGGCACAGATAGTTTAGTTTCCCAGGACTCTACTGGTGACACACATTCCCAGTCAATGCCCTCTAAGCAGCGTACTCTACCACAACAAGTTAAAAAACTCGAGTTTTGTGGAGTGATGCCCCACCAGCCCCAAAATCTAATACACTGCAATGCACTGTCCTCCCTGATAAAATCCTGTTGTGCGACCAGAATAATGTCTCAAGAGCATTCATTAAAAATCAACATGCCTTGTGAGTTGTGAGACTCCCAGGGGTGTGAGCTGTGCCTAAGATAAGCCCCCTTCTGGACTGTTGCCAAGGCGAATGATGGCTTGCTGCAGGAATGAGTCCACTGCCTTCTCCTCCATTGCCTCCTCATCAGTGTTGACCCGGGAGAGTTAGTGAGAGCAGGTTGTAAATTGATCTGTTTTCAAGAGGAAAAAGGCCTGATACATTCATTTGCCCCCAAAGTTCTGACAGCTTTCAGGTGAAGTTTGGACCAGAATTGTGTCTACAGCAGTTCAAAGGCTTGTTCAGAAATGCCCCTGCTATGTGTTCTTGGAGGGGCCTGCTTGCCAGCCTCCTGCCAAAAGACTATGGGCCCTTTAAAAACGTATGTGATTTCTGTACTTTTGTACTCCATAACGAGAGATCGACCGTTGGCCCTGGAACTGTTTTGGGCATAGGACCATGTGCACGGTCGGTCAAAATTATGACTTCAATGGAAATCACGAACCCCTGAACAGATCTGGGAGATTTTTGGATATGTTGGTCCAACAGAGCGGGGCTATCAGGGGATATGACTTTTGTGTGGTATCCATGTTTTAGGGGTACTTTTGGGGTTTTGTTGTATTGCATGTTTTTCTGTGCTTGGAGATAATTGGATTGGATTAGTACAGTTCCTGATCCAATTATCTCCCAGGCACAGAGGAGGGATTATCTTATTAAGTATGGAGTGTCATTGATCTGAGAGCCAATGTAATTGTGTATTTGTTTCTACTGTGGTTTAAGCAGCTGGGTCTGCTGCAATATAAGCCCCCACAACAGCCCAATATCTGGATGTGACGGACCACCTGGCATCCTGACTGGGTGCCTACGCCAATCGCTGCTTCCTAGATGTCGCTGAGTACCAGAAGCACTGCACCGGACACCATAAGCACCGTACCCCTTAGCAGCCACAGCCAAGGTCCAGGGGGAGTTTCCTTTGCATGGGGACCTGCATGTAAGGTCAGTTGTGGCTACCATTAAAAGAGTTCCTGCTTACCATCAACATGGAGTCTCATCTTATGTTTGTAGGGAACCGCTATACCAGCTATAATCACCAGCTCTTGTAAGAGCTACACTGCTATACCCGCTATATTCTCTCGGAGGAGAGGCCTTCCCACTGGGAGCTGGATCCAGGAGTTTGGTCCAGGGTGGGAAGGGATGGCGAGACCCCAGCCAAGCTGCGGCTGCTAATGGGTACGGTGCTTATGGTGTCCAGTGCGGTGCTTCTGGTACTCTGCGACATCTAGGAAGCAGCGATTGACATAGGCACCCAGTCAGGACTCCAGGTTGTCCATCACATCCAGATATTGGGCTGTTGTGGGGGCTTAAGTTGCAGCAAATCCAGCTGCGACAGCCGTCTTGGCCTGTGGGCCACCAATGAGTGGGAAGCACAGAGCCTGGCAATCGTAGTGCTTCAGTCAAGGGTATAGGTTAGTATCAGGCTTTACAGCGATGGGGACTGGGATAACCCCACCTGTCCAAAGGAGGGGATACAGGACTCATCCACAGGACAACTAGCAGGATCCCGCTGATGAGGTCAGCTGCAACTACCGACAAGATCTGCACCAGGCTGTGCTGCAGTAAGCATTGCGGCAAAGCAGCAGGAGTGGCTCTGTAAAATGTATCGGTAGCTGCTGGATACCACTGGGATGTCACCTGTGACAAATAATCAGCAAGGGTTTCTTTATTAAAGAGTTAATTCAAGTAAAGTAAGGAGCTCACTCTCCATGTGTCTGTTCAGCATGGCGGCCAGGCCCCAGCCTCGTCAAATCTTTTTTTAAATCAAATTACAGTTAAAACCAAATCCAGCTATTGTACAGTTGGAAAAAGTGACTTTGCAACTGACTTACCATTGGCAAGTCTTTGACATGGAGATGTATCCTAAGAAATGTGTGTCGTACTGAACAAGTTGGTTGCAAAGTCATGCTAACTCTACCTCAATATTTTGAAATTCTATCATTAAAATGGACATAAATTTTTTTCTACTCACTAAACTTTATATATGTGAAAAAAATAAACCCTTCATGAGTGACACTTATTGAATTAAGCTTTAAACATAATTTAAAAAAGAAATACTATGTGAAAAAGATATCATTGACCAGTGAGATATCTTACTTTTCAGCACTTGTGATGTATATCCTTGAAGCAATGTCTCTGAAAATATTCCAGAATGCATTTTTATATTTCCTGATGTTAAGAGTTTTCTGTGGATTGGTTTGGAAACACATTCACATGTGTTAACCTAAAGTGTTTGTGTCTTCATAAACAGCATTAATCATCCATATTTCAATACTTTAGATCCCTACAATTCTATTATTTGTTTTTCCCAAAGTAAAATTAAATAGGAAAAGGATGTTTGAAATTTCTATAGCTTGTTTCCACATTAGAAAATATGAAAACAATAAAAATATATAAATTGCAATGCTCCTAAAAAATAAGTTCTTTAAGACATGTATGAACCAGTAGAGAGAAATAGTTAAAATTCACAAAGGTATTAGATTCCCATCTGGCTTGTCATAGGATGTTAGCAAACTGTCACATTTCTTCTCTTGACTACTGGAAAAACACTGTAATTACTACACAATTTTAATGTTGTGATATCTTAAAACTGTTACATCTTTTCAGTTGTGTCTATCTAAACAGTAGGATGTGGTGGGTTGACAACTGACTGAAATATTTTAGTTAAAACAGTTGAATTAAAAAAAATTCTAATTACTATAATAATTTGTGTTTTATTTTCTTCCAGTTCTGCTATTTCAACCCACGTTTTCCAAGTAGGTTCTCACTTATAAAAGGTCATTAAGGGATTTGGCGTTATATCATACCCCCATCGTATCCACTGACAGCATTTCTGCTAGTCAAGGCTGATAGTGAAGGCAAAGATCTGCATGAAGCATTGACAGCTTGGCTGCAGTACAGTCACTACAGAAAGATTTATTGAGAGTAGGGTATTATAAATAGGGTAGTATGAGATACATATCTGTGCAGGAATGCAGGAAGAGCTAATTAAGAGCTATGGATAATAAAGCTTAAGGGCAAGGAATGGAATGTTTAAGCAATATCTCGAACTAGTCAAATGAGCGAAAGAACCACCAATCCAGTAGGAGACTCATTAGACTAAACAAATCCGTATAATAAGCTCATAACCCATCTATTTGATAATAAGACAAAGTAAAACAAAATGAAGTAAACTGCAGTTATGCAAACAGAATCAAACACAAAATGGCCCGTATTAGGTATGTATTATGCTATCTTGGTAGACAGATTTAACCTATACTCCAGCTGGGAAAAACCTCTTTGCAAGACCATAAGTGTAGTACAGCAGAGTGTGCTCTGTATTGCCCATGAAGACTACACTTCCAGCGCTAGACTAATAGAACCTTGACACAGTGTTAACTGACCCTTCTACTTTTGGCAACCATGTCAGAGTTCTGAGCTAGTCCCTATTGTTGGGGAGCCTCCCAGGTGTTCAGAGTGAGGACCCATCTCAGTTCCCAGTCCAGATTGTGAGGATCACTCATTAGGAAATACAACTTGTAGTGTACGTGTGTAAATACAAAGTCAGAATTGTATGCATATATTATCAATTGCTGTAAGGAAGATCTCCTCCCATCTATGCAGTGAATTTTTCAGTAACATCTGTGATGGTGTGTGATCTACCACCATCTTGAGGCAGAAGTTCCAGTGCACCACTACAAGCTGAGGATATGCCCAGAATGTAGCTGAGTATCGTGTACTGTCCTGGTGAGGACTAGGATAAACCCCACTTGTCCAAAGGAGGGGATAAGGGGCTCACTCATAATCTAGCAAGTTGAACTCCATTGAGAAAGATGGCTGCCACTCCCAATCATGTCCACACTAGAGTGCAGTTTAGAAACGATTTAGCTCCACAACAGTATACAACTTCCACACTGTGCTAGGGATCAGCAGGAGATGGTAAATCAGCTGACATGTTACTTTTTCTGTAGATAGGAAGATTTGTGTGAGGAGCTCACACTATCTACATCTAAATTTGTAACAAATTCTGACTGAATAGGAAGGTATTTTACCATTCAAATTTTGTCCACATTGAGTTAATATTAATGACTTTGAGTATTTTATTTGTTTTGAGCATTCGGTTGAGTATTGTCAGATCTATCACTGATCTTTCTTTCATTTTCTTTCTTTCCTTTCCTTCCCCTTCCCCAACTCTTCCAATTTTCAATATTCAGATTGATGTTGTAATGCTATTGTATAGATTGAAACATCCTGAGTTTATATCATATAGTACAAGCATGTTTAACAAGCCACTCAGTCTGAGTTGTTTTCTCTGCTATACCCATATTATTGACACCAGAGATTCAACACTAATAGCAGGTCAGGGACCTAAAATCAGGACTGTCCTTCCAACTCTGGCATAGTTGGAGTGTATGCAGGTAGTAGGGTGGAAGATGACAACTAATACTAGCTCTACAGTTTTTCTGCAGTTGATCATTGTTTTGAAGTTTCCAAAAGACATTATTCACTCTCTCCAGCTGCTGTCTACCAGTTAGCAAGATGACAGGGATGCTGAGCCACTCAGACATGGGAATGGAACATTAATGCAAGAATTGGTTTCCTGTTTCTAATCCTGCATTTGGCACACATAATCCAATGAAACCATTTGACGCCTTAGATCAGCAAAATTCTAAAGTGTTTGAACTTTAAAACTATGAACATGTTTATCTCTAAGTGAAATATAAAGCCCATTTCAGAAAATTAGCTTGACAAGCTAGGTGAATTGACATTAGTTAGAATATTTGAAACAGTAATTTAAAGTGTACAAATGCATTTATAGTGTGTATAAAATAATGCATGTTAACTATAATCTATACAGGTAATAGTGATTTTATTTGCAGGAACTTTTCAATTTAACCCCTCTAGGGATACATAGTAGCCCAAAAGTCTGCTCAAATAGATAACCTAGTTCACTATAATTGACTACCAATAACATGAGTGTAAGGTTATGCATACATAGAGAAAAGATATATACAAATGAACTGTTTGTAAGGGCAAGATCTCTGAATGTGTCCAGTGGTATCTGGCACCAAGACATTAGCATCAAATCCATTAGATTGGATTAGTTGTACCAACACATCCCACAGATGTTCAGTTGGATTGAGTCCTGGGGAATTTGCAATCTAAGACAATAACTCTTTATCATGTTCCTCAAACTATTCCTGTACAATTTTTGCAGCATGGCAAAGTTAATTATCTGCTCAAAAGAGGTCACTGCCGTCAGGGAACATCATTTCCATGAAGGGAAGTACATGGTCTGCAATAATCTCTAGATAGGTGGTACCTGCAAAAGTAACATCCACTTGAATTCCAGGAGCCAAGGTTTCCCACTGTAACGTTTACCAGAGCGTAACATTGCCTATAAAAGCCTGCCTTTTTCCTATTGTTCATCCTTCTGCCATCTCTATCCCAGGTAAACAATGCACACACATCGGTAATCCACCTGATCTAAAAGAAAATATAACTAATCCGACCAGGTTACCTTCTTCCATTGCTCTATGGTTCTCACATTATCACTGAAGATGCATTCAGTGTTCGACAGGGGTCATCATGAGCACTCTGACCAGTCTGCGGCTATGCAGTCCCATATACAGCAAAGTGTGTGTTCTGACACCTTTCTTTTATGGCCAACATTACCCTGTTTGTTTTTGTTTTTTTAGCAATTGTATCTACAGTAGCCTCTTTTGTGTGATCGGACAAGATGGAATGGCCTTCACTCCCCACATGCATGTATGATACTTGGGCACTCATGACCCTGATGCTAAGCCATTACTATTTGGCCCTTGTCAAAGTCCTGTAGATCTTTTGTTTGCTAATTTTTCCTGCTTCCAACACATGAAATTCAAGAACTCACTGTTATATCCCATACCTTAACAGGTCCCTTGTAACAATATAATCAATGTTATTCACTTCACCTGTCAATTCTTTAAATGACCCTGCATTTGCAATGATGGTAAAATTGCCACTGGAGGAATAGTAGCCCGGGGGGGGCAAGAAAAGTTGAGTTCTAGTTACCTGATCCTGTCCCTCTTTGGTGTTGCCATCTTCTTCCAGCGGGTCTTCTTTAGCTCCTGGTGCTTCAGTGCCAGGAGCCGACATCACTGCTGTACTCTTACTCATATGCAAATGTACAGCCTATAGAGGTCTATGGAGACACAGACCAAGTCAATTCCCTGCAGGAATCACTGATAAAGGCAGGGTGGATTGACACTTTTAGATGGTGGTAGGTCTGCTTAGTGTCTAGAAGTGTCAGGCATTGAAAAAATACCTTGTCATATATTTTTAGTTAGAAATAGATGATAAAAAAAGAAAAGAAAGACAGAGTAGGAAAGAGGTAGAGAAGAGGAAGTAATTGGGAAAAGGTAAGTACAGCATGACAGTGCTTCTTTAAATATCTTGCTAGACTTGAAGTATAGATGTTTCACCACCAACCTCTCTCTATGCTTAAAGACAAATAAACCACAATAAACAACCTAAAAATAACGGCTATATCCCCTCATAGGGGCTGTTGAAACATATACTTTTAGGTTAAGAAAACAATTCATTTTACCAAGATAAGCAAACTAGCACATAATAAACATATTCATTATTATTATTATTATTATTATTATTATTATTGGTATTTATATAGCGCCAACTAATTACGCAGCGCTTTACAATATTATGGAAGGGGGGGATTTACAATACATGAGACAATTACACAGTGACAAAGGAATAAGACGCCTGGGATTGCGTGAGCATGAACTGACAGGAGAAGAAAAGTAGGACTATTTAGTAAGGGTGAGGGCTGTGCTATATGAACACAAAAGTAATTTATAATGGAACAAGTCTGACAAGGTGTGGGACTTCCTCCAAACATATACATAGAACAAAATGGAAGGGTGTGAGGGAAAAGAGTCATGTCAGGCAATGCAAATAAAAATACGGATTATTGTGACAAAAGAGGGAAAATACTCAAAAGACAACACAACCACAGTGAGGCTGTATTTAATGCCATATTATATGACTTACCTCTGACTCGCAATCAATACTAAAAGAGTGATTGCTATTGAGTATAAATATCCAGAATGCTTCTATTTTATTTAAATATGTTCAATATTACCTCCTCTTTTAGGTATTAATCCTATATTAAGGAACTCAGTAACTGATAAAAGTCACTGTGCTGCAAACATATACCCAGGAGACAGCTTTCGGAGCAGGATGTACTGATTATGAGCTGGAGATATTACATGTAGAACAATATGTATTTGGCTGTTCTTGCAGTCTGCAGAGATACAGTGAGGAAAAAAAGTATTTGATCCCCTGCTAATTTTGAACGTTTGCCAACTGACAAAGAAATGATCAGTCTATAATTGTAATGGTAGGTATATTTTAACAGCAAGAGACATAATAACAAAAAAATACACAAAAACTCAGATCAAAAAAGTTATAAATTGATTTGCATGTCAGTATTTGACCCCTTCGACTTAGTACTTTGTGGCAAAACCCTTGTTGGCAATCACAGAGGTCAGACATTTCTTGTAGGTGGCACACATCTCAGGAAGGATTTTGTCCTACTGCTATTTGCAGATCCTTTCCAAGTTTTGAGGCAGACTTTTGGCAACTCGAACCTTCAGCTCCCTCCACAGATTTTCTGTGGGATTAAGGTCTTGATACTGGCTAGGCCACTCCAGGACCTTAATGTGCTTCTTCTTGAGACATTCCTTTGTTGCCTTGGCTGTGTGTTTTGGGTCATTGTCATGCTGGAATACCAATCTACCACCCATTTTAAATGCCCTGGCTGTGGGAAGTAGGATGTCACCCAAGATTTGACGGTACATGGCCCAGTCCATTGTCCCTGCGGTGCAGTTGTCCTGTCCCCTTAGCAGATAAAAAACACCAAAACATAATGTTTCCAACTCCTTGTTTGACAGTGGGGTGGGTGTTCTTGGGGTCATAGGCAGCATTCCTCCTCCTCCAAACACGGCGAGTTGAATTGATGCCAAAGAGCTCGATTTTTGTCTCATCTGACCACAACACTTTCACCCAGTTCTCCTCTGAATCATTCAAATGTTCATTGACAAACTTCAGACAAGTCTGCACATGTGCTTTCTTGAGCAGGGGGACATTTCAGTCCTTCACGGCGTAGTGTGTTACCAATTGTTTTCTTGGTGATTATGGTCCCAGCTGCCTTGAGATCATTAACAAATTCCTTCTGTGTAGTTCTGGGCTGATTCATCTATGTTCTCCTGATCATTGAAACTCCATGAGGTGAGATCTTGCATGGAGCACCAGACCGAGGGAGACTATTTTGTGTTTCTTCCATTTGTGAATATTATCGCACCAACTGTTTTCACCTTCTCACCAAGCTGCTTGGCGATGCTCTTGTAGCCCATTCAAGCCTTGTGTACGTCTAAAATCTTGCCCCTGACATCCTTGGACAGCTCTTTGGTCTTGGTCATGGTGGAGAGTTTGGAATCTGATCGATGGATTGCTTCTGTGGACAAGTGTCTTTTATACAGGTAACAAACTGGGATTAGGAGCACTCCCTTCAAAAGAGTGCTCCTAATCTCAGCTAATTACCTGTATAAAAGACACCTTGGGAGCCAGAAATCTTGCTGATTGATAGGGGATCAAATACTTATTTCACTCATTAACATGCAAATCAATTTATAGCTTTTTTTACATACGTTTTTCTGGAATTTCTTTTTTGTTATTCTGTCTCTCACTGTTAAAGTACACCTACCAGTAAAAAATATAGACTGATCATTTCTTTATCAGTGGACAACCGTTCAAAATCAAGATCAAATACTTTTCCCTTCACTGTATAAGGGGATATTCATCAAAGTTTTCTGAAAAATGATTGTTAAAACTCATCATTATTTATTTATGGCATATATTTTAAAAAAAAATGACGATTAGGGAGAAAAAGAAACAATAGATAAAAAAAAAAGCAGATTTAATAAATTGAGCTAAATGTATCTAAAACATAGAGATAATAGTTTTAAGGACACTTTGATAAATGTAGCCCATTGTCTCTGTGTATACAGTGCTCAGCAGTTGCTGCATATCCTGTAACATACACACAAAAAAGCACTGATTACTCAAGTACAGGATAGAGAGAGATAGTGTCACTTTGTCGTGTTGCCAGAGATTCTGCTTGCAAAGCTAGATGTGTTTGTTTATAGCCAAGGGTTGGGGAAAGAGGCATTTTTGGCCAATGTAGCAATTGTGCCAATGTTGTTTCAGTATGGTATATATGATGACAATTTGACAACATATGGAGTCCAAATATATAGCAAAACTGTGAGAATGCAATTTGGATTTCTGATGACATCAACATCCCATTTATATGATCTTATTATTCCAATAAATAGATTATGATTTCAAACCCCATAATACATATTGGTTGATACAGTTGATGTATTAATTTGTTAAAACAGTCAGACTTCTTGAAGTTAAGCAATCATAAAGTATAATCTAACCCTTTAAGAGCAGATACTCGAGGGGTTAAGCATTTCTGTTTCGAGATTGTATATGGTAAATATTATTATCCATTTTTATAGATGAATGAGTGAATCTGATAGTTAATGATGTGCTCATATTAAACGACTTGTTTTAAGCGAAAATAACTTCAAATCTCTCAACTGTTAGCAAGATTTAAAGAACTTTAATGACATCTATTTTACCTAACTTAGCAAAGCTCCAGATGGTAACATTTAATTTTTATGGAACATTAGAGTAGACTGAGGGTTAAACAAGTTTACTTCAGGTCTTCCAATGCTTTTAAAAGATGCCAGAAGGATATAAAAGCTTTATATGACAAGGCAGATATACAACTCAAGAAAGAGAATGGAAATAAAATAGAGGGTTGATAACGTTCAATGCCCTGTAGAAGATTTTGGATTTCTCTCTAGAGTTTGCATTCATAAGAACTGCTTCCTTGCATTCCATTGAATGTTAAATTGTGCTTTCAGTTGTCTCTTGAGTCTTGCCAATTTTCATATTTGCTTCCACGTGTTTCTGGGTCTCTGTTGACTTTGCAGTGATTATTTGTTCCTCTTTATTAATTTTGCTGATTCAGACTCTAATAAATTGGGAACAGTAGACACAATTCAGACAGCTTTAGTTACCATACTGCAAAACGAGATGTATAATTTACAAAGATAAAACAAGAGTATGTTGTTATCGATTTTCTAACTTTTAAACAGTCTGCAATTTAACATAACCTGAACAGAACTTAAAGTTCCAACAGCTGATCCATTGCCATAAGCAAAAGGTAACCTTCTGGAGGACCATATTAAGACTTTATCCTGTACATTATAATTTCATTATATTTTACCCACCTTGTGCACATTTTTATTTTACTTATTTATTCACCACTACTTTGTTATTGTAACCTCTATTACAACCTGGGCATTTATATATATATATATATATATATATACATATATATATTTATTTATTTATTTTTTCTGTATATTCTTCTTCTCCACAATGTCTCTCTGTCAGTATTCTCCAAGGTTCTGTCATTGGTTCCCTACTGTTTTCGATCTATATTGCCTCCATTGGTAAAGTTATTAGCTCTTTTGGCTTTCAATATAACTTCTATGTGACTGACACACAAATCTCTGTCCTTTCCTGATCTCTTGCTGTCCCTCTTGACTTTTGTCTCTGACTGACTCACTGCAATTTCTAACTGGATGTCTACTTATTTTCTTTAACTTAACCTGTCCAAAAATGAAATTCCCGTCTATACCTGTGTCTGTCTCCCCCCAAGTCAGCTCTTCCTCACAGGCTTGCTACCTAGGTGTTCTTTTTGAGTACAACCTCTTCTTCACCCCCTCATGTCCAGTCACTCACCAAATCCTGGTGCTTCCATCTTAAAAACTTGTGCTTGTCCATGCCACCATCATCTATTTCCTTGACTATTGGTATTCGCTTATTAGTGGTCTTTTGTGTTTCTAGCTTTTCCCGTTAGTCTATAATTCTTCTTCTTCTTCTTCTTCTTCTTCTTCTTCTTCTTCTTCTTCTTCTTCTTCCAACAAGTTCTGTGGCACTGTACAATGGGTGGATTAACAGACACATATTCGTAACCAGATGAGTTGGACACTCAGGAACAGAAGGATTGAGGGCCCTGCTCAATGAGCTAACATGCTAGAGGGAGTGGGGTAATGTGGCACAAAAGGTAAGGGTAGGGTAGAAAAGTAGGTTGCTAGGATAGTGTTCATTGAGGGCTTAGTGTTTTGTTTTGATGACAGTTGCAGGAGCTGAATCAGGGTGCAGGGAGAGAGAGCTGTTCACAGTTTAATTGATATGCTTTCCTAAAGAAGTACGTTTTCAAAGATTTTTTTTGAAGGAGTGGAGATTGGGTGAAAGTCTAACAGAGAGGGGAAGGGCATTCCATAGGAATGGTGCAGCCCTAGAGAAGTCTTTAAGGCAGGGGTTCTCAACCCAGTCCTCAGGAACCCCTACCAGTCCAGGATTTGGGGATTACCTGGCTGTGTCTCAGGTGTTTAGAAAAAGGGAAAAAAACACCTTAGACTCTAAGGTGTTTTTGTTTTCTAAACACCTTAGACACACCCAGGTAATCCCTAAACCCTGGACTGGTAGGGGGTCCTGAGGACTAACGTTGAGAACCCCTGCTTTAAGGTGAGCATCAAATGTAGAAGTACGAACAGAGATTAGACATAGGTCTCTGGCAGAGCGTAGGGCCTAGATGGGACATATTTGTAAATTAGTGAGGATAAGTAGGTCAGAGCAGCATTGTGTAGAGATTTGCAAGCAAGTATCAGGATCTTAAATAAAGTCCTATATCTTACAGGAAGCCAATGTAGGGACTGAGAAAGGGGGGAGACGTGAGAGGTGCAGGCAGACAGGAAGATGAGGAGGGAGTCTCAACCCCCCCATCTACATTGTGGGGAGGCACCTATAATACGCTCTAACAACTTGGAATTTGTGAGTGCATAGAAATCACTATATTACATTATACTTTTAGACAATATTTGCGCTATGTTTTATCCTTTATTGTAGGTACATTAGCAGGATCCCTAAAATTCCTATCATCTATACAGACAGGAAGATGAACCTCACCACCGCACTCATTATAGAATGTAATGGGGCAAGTTGGGAACATGTAAGACCACTGAGAAGCAGATTACAGTAGTCAAGGTGAGAGAGGACAGTCGCAATATTTTTGAGATGGAAGCAGGCAGGATTTGGCAATTCATTGGACATGAGGGGTGAAAGAGAGGTCGGAGTCAAAGAGAACACCTAGGCAGCGAGCCTTAGAGGTAGAGCAGATAGTAGCACCATTGACTTGGAGGGACACAGACAAGGGAGTAGCAACACTTGAGGGAGGGAAGACCAGAAGCTCTGTTTAAGACAGGTTCAGTTTAAGGAAATGAGCAGCAATCCAGTTGGAAATAGTAGAGAGACAGTCAGAGACACGAGTCTAGAGGGGTGGTGAGAAATCAGAGTAGGACAGATAAATTTGCGAGTCATCCACGTAGAAATGATACTGTAAGCAAAATGAGCTGATGAGTTTACCAAGGGAGGCAGTGTAAACTGAGAACAAGAGAGGATGAAGGACAGACCCTTGGGGAACACCAACAGAGAGGGGTTGGGGAGAAGAGGCAGAACCAGAGAAAGAACGCTGGGAGAGGTAATGAATGGCAGTGAGGCTCATCCAGTGGCGGAACTACCGCGGTTGCAGGGGTAGCAGCTACGACTGGGCCCAGAACACTGGTCCCGAGTAATGCGGCCCCAGCCCGGACGGTGTAACTGCCAGGGCCGCATTGAAGGGGCCCATCTGGTGGCCCATGCTGTTAGAGCCACTCAATGCTATGTAATTTCAGGGGGCCCGGTCAGCGTGACCGGGCCCCCTCTGATGATGTCAGTGCACTAGTCACTTCTTCCCAGCAACCACTGGGAGCCACAGGGAGGTAGGAGAGGTCTGAGCCACCACTGGACCCCAGGGAAAGGTATGTTTGTCTGTATGTGAGTGTGTATATGTCTGTCTGTGTATCTGTATGTGTGTGTCTGTATGTATGTGTGTGTGTATGTCTGTCTGTGTATCTGTATGTGTGTGTCTGTATGTATGTGTGTGTGTATGTCTGTCTGTGTGTCTGTATGTGAGTGTGTGTTTGTTTGTCTGCATGTCTGTATGTGTTTGTATGTCTGTCTTTGTGTCCGTATGGGTGTGTATGTCTGTGTGTGTCTGTATGTGTGTGTATATTTGTCTGTATGTGTCTGTATGTGTCTGTATGTGTGTCTGTATGTGTGTGTGTGTATGTCTGTCTGTGAGTATGTGTGTATATGTCTGTCTGTGTGTGTGTGTGTGTATGTATGTATGTATGTATGTGTGTCTGTCTGTGTGTATGTATGTATGTATGTGTGTATGTATGTCTGTATGTATGTGTGTGTATGACTGTCTGTATGTATGTATATATGTATGTATATGTGTCTGTCTGTATGTATGTATATATGTATGTATGTGTGTATGTATGTATGTATGTATGTATGTCTGTGTCTGTATGTATAGGTCTCTGTGTGTGTATTAGTGTATATGTGTGTGTTTGTATGCATGTGTGTGTGTCTTTGTATGTATGTGTACGTGTGTGTCTACATGTGTATCTCTTCGCATGGGTAGGGGTTAATGTATGGGAGGAGGGTGGCAGCGGGGGTTGACATACGGGGGAGGAGGACCCAGGGCAATTTTCGCACTGGGGCCCTGTGGTTTCTAGTTACAGCTCTGGGCTCATCTTTCTGTCTTCCCCCACCGATCATGCCTTACCCCTTTGTCATCTCTTATACTGTCTTCCTGCAATATTGAGGGATTCATTTCAAATTCTGGTGGTTTCTTACAAATCTCTACAAAATGCTGCTTCTACCTACCCAGCCTCATTAATACACAGGTATGTCCTGTCCAGGCTCCTATGCTCTGCTGAAGATCTGTGTCGAATCTCTGATCGTACTCACACCTCTGATATCTACTTTCAAGACTTATCTAGGGCTGCGCTATTCCTGTGGAACAACCTTCCCTGCTCCGTTACACTCTCCCCCAGTCTCAGTTCCTTCAAAAGATCATTGAAAACACACTTTATTAGAAAAGCATATTAATTAAACTATTAAATCCTTAACGACGAGTGACGGACGAGGTCCGTCACTCAGGGGATTGCCATCATGACGAGTGACGGACCTCGTCCGTCACCCGTTAAAATTAACTTTGGATCGCCGCCATCGCAGTGATTGCAGGGTTAATGGTGCTCTGGTCTGCCTCTGTATTAGAGGCAGCCTGGGAGCACCTGATAGTGCTGCCCCAGCACATGTGCTCGCTCTGACAGCATGTCAGAGTGAGCACATGTGCTTAGTATACATACCTTCTGCCTCCCTGCACTTCCTGGTTCTGTGTGAAGTGCAGGGAGCCGAAACAGTGCTGATCCTGCCCCCTGTTAAAAAATAAATAAAGTTTATTTAAAATCCCACCCCCCTTTACTCATTTTAATAAAAAATTAACCCATTCCCTGCCAATTGATCACTGACTACAGTGATCAATTGGCAGGGATTACATTTTACTGTCATCTGATTTTTTGTTAACCCCTGAGGGTTAATTCTTTTTTTTAACCCTCAGGGGTTACATTTATTTAATTAATTAATTTAAATATTTTAAAATTATATATTTAGCTAGCTGGGGTGGGTGGAAGTTAGTGGGGAATTGGGGGATTTGGTGTAAGGCTAACTAGTGGTTAACATTAAAAAAAAGTTTTAAAATAAACTTTAAAAAGTTAAAAATTAAGCTAAAAAAAGTTTTAATAACGTTTAAGTAAAAAATAAAAAAACACCCCCCTTCACCCAGTCCAAATAAAAATTAACCCCTTCCCTGCCAGTCAATCACTACCTACAGGGATCAAAATACAGATCACAGTATTATACTGTAATCTAATTTTTTTTAACCCCTGAGGATTAATTTTTATTTATTTTTTAACCCTCAGGGTTAAATATTTATTAATTTAAATATTTTATAATTATATATTTTGCTAGCTGGGGTGGGTGAGAGTTATGGGGAAATGGGGAATTTACTGTTAGTGCTGCTTACTGCTAGTTAGGGGTTAACGGTAAAAAAAAAGCTTAGAAAAATGTTAAATCTGTGAAAAAGTTTTAAGAAAGTTTATGAAAGTTTGAAAAAAATTAATAAGCAAAACAAAAGTTTAAAAACTAGTTTTTAAAAGTAAAAGAAGTTTCAAAAAGTAAAAAAATACATTTAAAAATGCTCATTACCACTACACCTGGAACAAACTAGAGAAAAAATGATCCCACGCTAAGGTTCAAAATATGACTTTTGAATTACCCCAGGGTGTATTCTTTAATAAATAGTATGTGTTTGTGAGGAAGTTTCAATAACCAACCGTCTAAACTACTCCAAATTGGAACATGGACACAGCATAAAACTTCAAAGTTAGAAAAAAACTGAATGGCTGCGCTCAAATGCGCCCCTTCAACATCCACATATACCTGGCAAAGGTACATACGGTGGTATTGCTGTACTCAGACGACGTAGCTGAGCAACATATGAAGTATTATACAGTCATAGCACACATAAGGTTTGCAAAATATACTGCGCAAACTCACTTTGTATGTCAAAAAGGCAGAAAAAAATGCTTATTACCACTACACTTGGTACAAGCTAGCGGAAAAATGATCCCACGCTAAGGTTCAAAATATACCTGGGGTGTCTACTTTAAGAAATGGTAGGCCTTTGTGGGGTAGTTTGAATTTAAACCATGCTAAGATGCTTGGAAATTGCACAGCGTAAAAATTCAAAGTTCGGTAAAAACTGATATGGCTTGGTCTCCTATATGGCACTGTAGCTTCACGAAATAGTGTCTTTTTACTCAGAAGACTTAGCCGAGCATAATTTGGGGGGTTTGAACTTACTGGCACATGTGAAATATACAAAATTCCCAGCAAAAATGCAATCCATATGTAAAAAACACACAAAATAATTTTTTATCACATACTTTAGCATATATTGGTGAAAAAATGGGGGCATGTTAAGGCACAATAGGCACCTTATGAGATACCCTGGAGTGTCTACTTTTACAAATGGTAGGCCTTTGTGGGGTATTTTTGAACAGTTAAACTGGTATAATACCCCAAATGGAAGCATAGGCTCACTAAATCCGTCTCAAAATTCTACTGTGAATACTGAAAAGGACAGGTCTCCTATATGGCACTGTAGCTTCACAAAATAGTGCCAAAGACATACAATGGGGGTGTAATTTTACTCAGAAGACTTAGCTGAGCATAATTTGGGGGTTTGAACTTAGTGGCACATGTGAAATATACAAAATGCCTAGCAAAAATGCAATCCATGTGTAAAAAAACGCAGAAAATTATTTTTTACCACATACTTTGGCATAAATTGGTGAAAAATTGGGGGCATGTTAAGGCACAGTATGCATCTTATGAGATACCCTAGAGTGTCTACTTTTACAAATGGTAGGCCTTTGTGGGCTTTTTTGAACAGTCAAACTGTTATAATACCCCAAATGGAAGCATAGGCTCATTAAATACGTCTCTCATAATTCTACTGTGAATACTGAAAAGAACGGGCCTCCTATATGGCACTGTAACTTCACAAAATAGTGCTAAAGACATACAATGGGGGTGTCATGTTACTCAGCAGATGTAACTGAACACAAAATAAACTTTGTACAGGAATAGCACACACCAACTTTACAAAATACACATGAAAATTTCTTTGTTATAAATTTGTGTGCCAAAAACCAAAAAAAAACACAATTTTACTCCAATATTTAGCAGAGGTTGGCGGTGAAATGGCTACGTAGGAAGTGTCAAAACAACCCTAGGTAAATAGCCTGTGATGTCTACTTTATATAAATATATACTTTTGAGGCAATTTTGTTTTCTTTTATGGCTATTAAGCTTACAAGACAAACATACCAAATTCTAAAATCACTCCACATTAAAAGTTTATTTTACTCCTTGTGCTTTGTGACCTGTAACTACCAAAAAAAACTTAAAATCCCAGACACATTATATATTCTGTAAATCAGAACAACTAAATGAATTTATTTTTACTTTAATTTAATTTAATTACTTTCCTTAACCTGCACTAATTATGCACACATTATTATTGCAAAAACTGTAAAAAAAACACATTTTTTTTATAATAAATAAGCATTTATATATATATATATATATATATATATATATATATATATATATATATATATATATATATATATATATATATATATATGTCTTACATCAAATTAAAGCCATTTCTATCCTTTAAAAAACGATATATAATATGTGTTGGTGCAATAAATTAGTAAAATGCAAATTGCAGTTGAACGCAAACAGCAAAAAATGGAAAAAATGCTGTTGTCATTAAGTGAAAGACAAGCTTCTAAAGCTCTGTCCTTAAGGGGTTAATAGCTAAATTGAATTGAATCAAACTGAATTGTATTGAACTGAAACGATTTGAAGAATAACAAATGTAATGACCTTATTTTTAAGTCAAACATTGCAATAATGTAAAGTTTAATAAAATAGAAAAAATAATACTAAAAAAAATTATTTAAAGGAGCACTTCATGCTCGAAATGACCTACCATTTTATATTGTATGATAATGCAACAACAAACATTCCATGATAAAAGTCACCTACATCACATTCCCTCCCCTTTCTGATATGTATTTAACCCATTAAGGACCAAACTCCAAACTTCTGGAATAAAAGGGAATCATGACATGTCACACATGTCATGTGTCCCCAAGGGGTTAAACAACTGAACTGAACTGAAGATGTTGACATGCTTTTCTTCATGAGTTCCTCCCTCGTGTCTACTTTGAAGGGACCACTGAGAGAGACAAAGAGCGAGTGCATGTGGGTGTGTGTGTATGCATACATACAAAACATTTGTACAATTAATATAAAGTCAACATTTGGAGTATGTGATTTCAACCATAGTATTTATTGTGTGCCATTATTGTTGTAATACAATGTCTATTTTTCCTTTTCATAGACTATTGCAAACACACAACACATCTCTTAAAACCAACAAGGGGGTCAGTCAAGATTATATTTTTCCCTTGCTTTGTGTACACAGATGTTTCAAGTGTTTAAACCATTAGTAGCATAAATTATCATAAATATAGAATAGAAATAAAATAAAATATATATAAATGTAATAAAATAAACATTTTCAGCCTTCTCAATACAGGTTTCACTGCAATTTAGGTTTACACAATGGCAAATACATTGTAATACATAGTGGTAGCAAATGGGTAGTAACCAAAACGGTAGGCAAAGAGGGCATTATAATAGAAGATGCAGATAGATAAATATTGCTATTTATTTAATAATTTAAGTCCTTGAACAACACAATGTGAAACCTAAAAGTATGTTCTGGAATGTACATATACAAAATAAGATGACTTGCAAAAAAGAATAATGAAAGATTGGATAATGAATATCAATGTTTGTGTACATTATTCTATATCCGGTGAAACATATTAGCAGAATTATTATTTATTAATTTAAGACCTATGTGTGCTTCTTCTTTTATTTATATTGGACCTTGAAATTTAGCACCAAAGAAAGTATAAAATTTGAAGATATGCAGGATTATTCACTAAATTACAATGACCCCATACTGAATGGGATAAAATCATCCAGCTGTATAAATGGCCATTCGCACTGCAAAATCTGAACACTGTTGATAGAATTCAATAATGTCTGCATTGTGTAAATCAGGCATTGAACCTCCCGAATTTGGTCTGTATTTAAGCCGTACCAAATCCTGCTGAACAGTTAAAATACAGACCTAATTAATTAAATCCAGGCCCAAAGGCTTCAACTCTGAGCTTGGATTAAAAAAAAAAATCCAAACTGTTTGCCCCCTTGATGAGGGGTCAAATAGTGATGGCTAGATGCCTGGGTCAGAGCATTTCCAAAATGGCAAGTCTTGTGGGGTGTTCTTGGTATGCAGTGGTTAGTACCTACCAAAAGTGGTGCAAGGGAGGACAACTGGTTAACCAGTGTCAAGTTCATGGGCATTCAAGGTTCATTGTATCACGAGGGGAGTGAAGGCTAGTCCGTCTTGCCCAATCACACAAAAGAGCTACTCTAGCTCAAAAAACTTAATGCTAGCCATGAAAGAAAGTTGTGAGAATACACAGTGCATCACAGTTTGCTGCACATGGAGCTGCATAGCCATGCAAAGTACCCAAGATGATGAAAAATAAAGTCAGAAGTGAACCATGGAGCAATGGAAGAAGGCAGGTTAGCAGAGCAATGTTCTGATGGGAAGCCTTGGTTTCTGGCATTTGTGTGGATGTTACTTTGACACATACCACCTACCTAGAAATTGTTGCAGATCACGTACACCACGTCATGTCAATGTTGTTCCTTGATGGCAGTGGTCTCTTTCAGCAGGATAACAAACCCTCTACATTGCAAAAATTGTTCAGGAATGGTTTGAGAAACAAATTCTCGAGCTCCCGATCCGATTGAGCATCCGTGAGATGTGCTGGAACAACAAATTCAATCTGGAAGCTCCACCTCACAACAGCAGAATCTGCTGCTCATACTATGACACATTTAGAGGTCTTGTAAAGTCCATGCCTAGACACATCAAAACTGTTGTGGCAGCACAGGGGGACCAACACAATATAAGGCAAGTGGTTTTAATGCTGATCAGTTTAACTATGTAGTGGTGATGATTATAAAGTGAGTTAGATTTTGATTCTAATTAGCTTCACAAGACTGATATATTTTACTATAGTCTCATATAGACACATTTGCACCAGTGATTGATTGATTGTAGTGAACACACACCTTTTCATTATAGAGATATTGATGGATAGTATGGCTTAATTGATTTAATTTAATTAATCGTAAAAAAGTTTTAAATGGGATTGGTAGCCTCCTCTCATTGTTTTTCTTAACAAATTCAGCCAATTTCACTGGATTTTGACCATATGCAATGCATATAAGGTTCCAGTTAGAATCCACTATATAGCCGACATTAATTTCCACACTCTTGTCCTGAGATTAGAGCAGGAAAAATGGAAGAAAGCTAAATGGTAGAAAAAGGTAACAGTTTTTAGAACAAGCAAAAATCATTACAGCTAAAAGTAAAATCATTTATTCAGATCTACTTAGATAGCAATACATTATTGTGGTTATGTGTATTAAGCACTGAGCACTAATTGGTTGCTGCATTGATTTTATTTAAACAGACTCTATAGTCACCCAAACCACTTCAGCTCATTGAAGGGGTCTGGATGCAATGTAACTGTCCCACTTAGTACAGCAATGTCAGTCATTGCAGTTTTAGAGACTAAGGCCTGCCCCTGGTGGCTGTCAATTAGAAAGACACTAAAGGCACTTCCTGGATATTAACGGACTCCAGGTCACCTCCACGAGGAGATCCAGCATCAGTGAAATTCCCATAGGAAAACATTGAGGCAATGCTGTGCTATCTAATGCATTTGTGGTACTCACCATGCATACGCAGTAGTCCTCCTTATAAGATGAAGTCAGAGGAGGCGAAGCGCTGGAAATTATTCAACCCCCATTGAAAATCAGGTTTATTGTCAAAATGTATAGACTTTCAGCTGTCTGCAATGAACACATCAAGCAAAATAAATTGAAATAGCTCAACACAACAAATGCTTCAGGGGCTTCTCCAAATTCAATAAAAATGCAACTTATAATGACTTCTCCAGTTTCAAAATTATTCAATCCCCTGAACAGAATCCCTCACATTTATGCAAAACAGCACAGGTGTGCTTGAGCTGGAACTCGGGAGATACTGGCTAGGGGTTTGTTGAGTATCACATGTGACTTCTGTTAGAAATAATGATCTACAACATTTTTAGAAGACATCATCGCCCTTCACAAACAAGGAACAAGATACCAAAAAATAGCAAAGGCACTTAGGCTCCCTCCCTATGGCACTTGAAGGGTTAGGTACCCTTCTTTCACTAAAAAGTCTTGTGAAGCCTCCACCGATGCTCTGCTCTGCCTCCACCGATGTCAGCCGGCGGGGAGGACCTAATGTGCATGCGTTTCAAGTACCGCACTTGCATTAGGACTGCCCCATAGGAAAGCATTGCTCAATTCTTTCCTATGGGAATTTAGATGATGCTGGATGTCCTCATGCAGAGCATAAGGTTGTCCAGCATAAGTTATGTGAGCTAAGATTCCCCAGGAACCCTGCCAGAAGCTGATGTCTGGCTATACATCTCATTTGCAGCTGATCATAACAGCAAAAGGACTATTTTTTTATCTGTAAAAACATGGAGCTTCCAGAGCAGGGGAATTGACTATTGTTGCAAATTGCAATTTTACATTGTATTTTTTATAAATGCAGTGTTACCCAAAAACAATAATTTATTTAGAACAAAATTATGGACAGTTTTTCTGTAAAATCTGAAAATTGTTGACAAGGCATTGTATTAAAAGTCTGAGAAAATTATCAACAAGGCTTTTTTTTCTTTTTCTTTTTTTTCATAGATGTATTATTTCTTATTTGGCATCAACGAATAAGAGTTACCTGAGAGACTTCTAGATCAATATTGGGGACACGAGCAAGGATGGGATCACTGGAAATCATTGAAGGAAACGCTAGCAATTGTCTAAAGTTACCTTACAGTCTGTCTTTTCCTCTAACCAGCAGTGTGCATAGTTTAAATAGAGAATCTATTGATTAGAGTATACAACAGTGATCAATAAGTTATACATATTACTCAGAATTAAGGTTTTGCCCTCACTTTCAAAACCCCCTCCCACTCACAGTCACTATAAAGAAAAGGGAAGCAATTAATTTCTGTAAACAGGGAATTACGATTGCTGTTTGTATAGGTAGAATGTTTCACTGCATCTAATTCAATATCATGGTGAAATTGCCATTTAAGAGATAGATCCTAATGGTTAGAATAGTTTGACTTATTGCCTGGGGTCCACTGGGCATCTAAACCATTAATCTGCTAACTTTGGGAGACCTACAGAATAGTTTTAGGACCATAACCACTTTAGCGTGCTGTAGAAGTGTTGGAGAGTTCCTTGAAATATAAAATACAATATTTATATGATTGGTTTATTTTAAAAATTTGCCTAAAAAAATTAAGATTCAAAAGAAAAGAAAAAGTTTAAATGGAAGTAAAGGACAGAAGACTGGGCAAATACTGAAGTTAGAGAAACACCTTCAAAATCTTATCATTCACATGGCCCAGGAGTAAATTGTACACTACATTTAGGTAAACTAAATCACTTCTAAGTATTTGTTATACTGTTTTCAGCAACAAGTATATCTGGGTCGAAATAGTTACTCATCTCTGCTACATTTATCAATGGTGAGTTTCAACCCCACAAGGCTACATTTTCACTCAATATATTTATATGAAATAAATAAATACACGCATACAAATTTTTTACACATTAACTACGAAATAAAAAAAACAAATGCTTTGAAAGTGGTGGAAAGTTCTCCCAGAAGAAAAATTGCACTTTCGCACCTCTTCATACTAAAACCAAGAAAATGAAAAAGGAATGGAAACACATTCATACATAACCCATTATGTTTTGGAGTCTGCAAGAAGGTAGTATGGAGTTTCAGTTGATGACTGTTGGCGCTTAGGAAAAAAGGATGGTTCTTTGAAGGAGAGAAGATGTGAGTCCTAAGATATACACTGTGTAGGTGGTCCTGGCAAAAATGTGATCCCAGTTGATGTCTTTGCCGCTAAACATTGAGTTATTTAGACTTGAGAACAGACTTGTATCCCAGTTTTTTTTTTAGCAAAGCCACGATTTTGACCCAAAGTTTGCAAGCCTCTTCTTAATGTATAACTGTGTAGTGAAAAGACACCTATAGTCTATTACAGAATCATCTGTAAAGTGAGGAGAATGTAGCACAAAGAAAATGCCCTTTTGCTGTTTGATGTAAGTCTTTCAATGTCTGAATGATCCTGACACTTTCATATCTCTTTCCTTGTAATCAAAGGGCTACGTACTGTATGGAGGATGAAAATATCACTGTTCTTCTTCCTTATACTACTTCTGATGGAATCGCTTTGTTCAGTATTTTGCAAACTGTTTTATCGTTTCACCAATACATATCCTGGACTGAATCACACCGTCCTTTTTTTTTTGCTTACTTCAGAAGTATTGTATCAAGCTATCATGTTTTTATTATAGGAAGACATGGATTTTCTGCCTCAATACAGAATACATGGTTTTAAAGGGTAATAAATACAATTAAAGAGGTGCTTAGTATCGGTAATATTTTTATTTCCCCTGTCCGTTCCTCCATAACCATTTTGTTGACTGAGATTTGAATTAAACTTTCAGTTAAAACTATAAGCTATAAATGTTGATTTTAACATATATTTTATAGTTAGTTAACTATATATATTTATGTTTGATATGACATAATAAAGAAAGGAGGATGAGAAAAGAGAAAAAATGGTTGGGATGCAAAATAAATAAAATAAAACAAGAATTTAGGAACAGAAATACTATTGCTGGCACATGTACAGGGTAACTCAATATACTATGCATTATAACAATTATAACAAATGAACATGTAAGTGTTGTAATTTAGGCAAACAGGAAAAGTGGAAAAACATTCTGAGCTATGGTGATGGCATGAATATTTTAGCCTAAATCTTGACATTATGTTGTCAAATCACTCAAACCAGATTTTAGGGAATAACTTTATAAGGGTGAGTAAAGAAAACAGTGTACAAAATAATAAAGTCCAAAAAAAAAGTTTGAAGTTTTATTTAAAGGGGGCAGGCATATATTCAAATTGCAAACACTCTTCATTCTGGATCACGGAGTAGCAGCAGTTAGACTACAAATCAGGGGAGCCCAACAGGTAGATCCCTAGATGTTTAAATCTGCAGCATTCATAATTCATTGTCATTCTAAAGACATGCAAAGCTTCATGGGAGCTGTAGTTCTACAACATCTGGGGATCTACCTTTTGGGCATCCCTAATCTAAATGATCCTTTGTTAAACCTGATATATGTAGATGCATCAAATCAGTTGTGGAACCATCTTACCGGATCTTAAACCAATATTGATACATCCATGTCAATTCAGACATGGTTCCAAAAACATTGATGCTGCATTATTTTCACTTGGTCATTAAAACTAACCTAAAATGATGCAACTGGCAAACCGTCACAAACATGACGCAAGAGCCTGGGTTTGTAGATGACATGTGCAATTCGTTTCATTCCGAATGTGAATTCAGACGAATTTCGGGCAATTCGGACATTCGGATGCTTCCGAATGTCCAAAGTGCCAAATTGCTGAAGTGTCGAATTGCCGAACCGAACTGCTGAAGTGCCAAATTGATGAATTTCCGAATTGCCAAAGTGCCGAATTTCCAAAATGCCCAACCGAACCGAATTGTCAAAGTGCCTAATTCCAGAAGTGCCGAGAGGGATGGAAAATTATGTGAATGATGACAGGGTAGGGTTATGGGTAGGGGTAGGGTTAGGGGTAGGGTCACGGAGTAGCAGCAGTTAGACTTCAAATCAGGGTTAGGGGTAGGGTTAGGGGTAGGGGTAGAGGTAGGGGTAGGTGGAGGGTTAGGGTTAGGGTTAGGTTTAGGGGTAGGGTCACGGAGTAGCAGCAGTTAGACTTCAAATCAGGGTTAGGGGTAGGGTTAGGGGTAGGGGTAGGAGTAGGGGTAGGTGTAGGGTTAGGGTTAGGGTTAGGCTTAGGGGTAAGTGATGGGTTAGGGATAAGGTTAGGGTTAGGTTTAGGGGTAATGTAAGTGGTAGGATTAGGGTAGGGTTAGGGGTATGGTTAGGAGCAGGGGTAGGGTTAGGGTAGAGCTTGAGTAAAGTAAGGGGTAGGGTTAGGGTAGGGTTAGTGGTAGGGTTAGGGGTACGGTTAGGGTTAGGGGTAGGGTTATGGGTAGTATTAGGGATATGGCAAGGGGTAGGGTTAGGATAAGGGGTAGGGTTAGGGGTAGGGCTAGGGTTAGGGTAGGGTTAGAGTTTAGGTTAAGGGTTAGGGGTAGGGTTAAGGTAGGGTTAGTGGTTGGGTTAGGGGTAAGGTTAGGGGAAGGGAGCCCAACAGATGTTCCACATTCCAAAGTCTTGAATTGCAGAAGTCCCGAATTGCTGAAGTCCCAAATTGCCAAAGTTCCGAATTTCGGAAGTGCCGTACCGAACCAAAGTGCCGAAGTCCCAAATTGCCGAAGTCCCGAATTTTGGGAAAGTGGCAAACTGAATCAAAGTGCTGAAGTCCCGAATAGCCCAAGTACCAAATTGCCAAAGTCTCGAATTTCGGAAGTGCCGAACTGAACCGAAATGCCAAAGTGCCGATTTTCGGAAGTGCCAAACCGAACCAAAGTGCCAAAGTGCGAATTGCGAAGTGACACATTTTTTTCTTACTCGAATTTCCGAACCGAACCAAACTTTTTGATCATGCACATCCTTAGTTTGTAGAAACCATGTGATCTTTCATGGTTCATGGCCCTTAACAGTGTTGTTACTGTTACATAGTTACATAGTTACATAGGCTGAAAACAGACCTTCGTTCATCAAGTACAGCTTTTCTCACATCTGTTGCTCCCTGATTTCCAGTGAAGCAGACCCAGTTATGTTCCTGGATTTAAGTTTAGTCTTGTCTTGTATTAACCATGTACCATACCTGACTACATTCCTGATCGTGAGTTTTGACTTACTTTACAAATAATTTGTAGAAAAGTATTTGTGGGAAGAAGAACAGGCATATGTTGGAATTGCAAACACTACTATTTTTGAGAATAAAAGGAATTGTTTGACAAAAACCAGGAAGATCACATCCAGATACTGTGCACTATAACCACTAACATACCCCTTCTGTGTTATAATGTTTAGTATTCTTCTTTAATACTGTTTGAAAGAAAATTTCACAGTATGGAACATACATTTGTAACATTGTTTTGCTTTGATATGCTGAACGAATGTAGAGGCAATAATATGATTGTGTGCCATTATACCCTCTTTACAATTTGCAATAGTACACATTTTTTGAAATGTAAAATAAGGGTTATCCACGAAAGTGAATTCAGGAATTCAAAAAGAATTCCAAGTCAATTGAAAATCTCTAAACTGCAAACATGGCTGAAAATTTTCACCTTAGTGAGTAAATCTGCAAATGTCAAACAATTTTAGTTTTTAATGTACAATGCTCCAATGAAACATTATGAGCAAGCACTTTGCATTTTGAAAGATTAACAATGCATTTTAGCATGTAGGACTGGAAATACTAATTGAGCCTTTATTACCCCATCTATTTCTTTAGTTGATATAATTATATCTATTTTTCTACATGTAGATTAGAGTTTATCTAGATATTCATCAAAGTACTAACCTTGCTTAGTTTTAATTTTTAATTAAGTCAGTCTTATTCTTTGGGATGACCTTATATTGATTTTAGCGTGAAACGAATTTCAGCTAGGGAAAGTGCTGGTAAAACTAAAAGAGCTATGCTTTTCTCGTTACAATTTTAGCTTTCCCTTTATCATAATGAAGGCATTATTGATTGCATCATTGTCTGCCACACTGTAGGATAACTAATCAAGATTGTCAGCTTGCTTTTATTGCATTTCAACCCAGATACATTTAAGGATTGATAGTAGAAAAGGGTAATATCCCGCCCTACTGTTAGATAAGAGACGAGGAGTTTGAATAGTCTGATGTCTTTGAAGAAACATTAATTTCATTCTAGGATCAGTGGAGTCAGAAGATAAGTTACTACGTCAATATTGAGAATGACCTTCTGATATTTATGACATTATAAACCCTTCCAGTCAGATACTATGCTATACCCTATGGATTAATTCCAGTTGTTTGAAGACTCAGACGTCACATCATCAGTAATTATTTGAACCAATTTTTTAAGACGTTGTAGAAGAAGACATTGATCGTAAAGGAAAGAATTTGTTTACTTGACTGAATGTGGGTAGGGGTGGCTGCATAGAAATCTCTGAGTACAGTTAGCAAAATAGGAAAGGAACAATTCAGAACAAGAGTACCTACAAAGACATATAATTATTATTATATACATGTTTTTTTTGGTTAGAATAGTCAACTGTGCAGGTTCTACACCTGTCATCATGTATTTTATGATACTTATCAGGCGTTCTTAAAGGCTTACTCTGACCTTTTTTATAATGCCCTAGTGGGTATAACTAATAGGTCCCCCCCATTAAAACATGTATAAAATGTTTTAAACCTTAGCTGCCAAAGTCATATGTGCTGGGGGAGTAACCAGCCCCCAGCACATTATTATTATTATTATTATTATGATAGTTATAGAGCGCCATCAAATTCCGCAGCGCTTTACAATGGGTGGACAAACAGACATGTAGTTGTAACCAGACAAGTTGGACACACAGGAACAGAGGGGTTGAGGGCCCTGCTCAATGAGCTTACATGCTAGAGGGAGTGGGGTAAAATGACACAAAAAGGTAAGGATAGTATTAGACTAGTGACAGTTGCAGAAGAGGAATCAGTCAGGAGCTATTAACAGTTTAATTGATACGCTTTTATGAAGAAGTGGGTTTTTAATGATTTTTTGAAGGAGTGGAGACTGGGTGAGCATCTAACGGAGGAGGGAAGCGAGTTCCACAGGAACGGTGCAAATATCTAGTAAAAGTTGCACATCCAGACTCCTACCACTGTGATCACTTCAAAACACTGAAGGGGTCATGGTGGTTGGAGAAACTCACATGTAAGTAGGGTTTAGAAGAGGCTGGAAATTTGTGTGGTGTAGAATAAGGCTTGAAAAGATTTTTTGTGCCCCCTTAAATTCTGTTTTGAGGGATTCTGTATCACTTAGCGTGTCGTTTTTATTATTACTTTGTAAAGACAATAAAAGAGTAAAGAAAGGTAATGTAATTATTAACCTCCTGAAGCGAGGGGGTAACCCCTATTGAGACTCGTCACTATGGAATAAGTGAGAAAAAAAAGAGAACTGCCAGGAAGGAGCGAGAAACAATAACTGTGTCACTGGCGAAGTGGCAAATATCAATCAATTAGGCTAGTTATTTCTAAAAATAAAACTTAACTTTTAATATAGCAATTAAGAGGTGAAATAAGTCACCACAACAAAAAGAAAAGGAAAACAAAATTCAAACAGAAATAATAATGTACATATTTACAAAACAATTATCCTGAGTGTAGCTATAATGTCTGTATATGAAAATCTGGTAGTCCTACCCAAATATAGGGATAATGAATACAGTGTAAGGTAGTACAGGCGTTGTAAGTTAAGGATAATAAAAAACCCTCAGCAGTATAAGGAGATTAGAAAAAAATCAAAATCTAAACTCCAAACAAAGGGATAAGGGGATGTCTCCCTCCCTATTAGTAAGAAAAAAAGTAGTATTTCATAATGTGCAGTGATGCGATAGGAATACTAAGATATCAGAAAATGATTGTAATCCAGGCTAAATGGTCTTGCTAGAGATAGTGCAACTAAAAAAGTCCAATAATGAAGTTGGAACAAAAAAGCAACATTGTATTAGGTAATAGTCACTGCCAAACAAGGTAGCCAATATATGTCTATATCAATAGGGGTGATAGCAGGGAGAGATAAAGTAAATACTAAGTAAATACTAATTCTGTGCCTTCGAGGGCACACCTTAACCCAAAATGCCTGCTACTCCTAAGTGGATGTAAAAGGAGTGCCTTACACCCCTAGAATCAATATAATGAAAGAAAGCTGGAGATTGTAATGATAGCTGGGTTTTTTCACTAATATATGGGGACAGGTATTAGTGAATTTCTGTAAATGCCATTATAAACCACTCATGATACAGTGGCTATGAAGTGTATTTGTTAGAAGCCCTGACGCACGTTTCGCCAATCTGGTTCATTAGAGTGCAGGATTTTTTTTTTATGCTCCCTTGAATTCTGTTTTGGGGGATACTATATCACTTACCGTATAGTTTTTATTATCACTTTGCCATAATTTAAGTGTGTAAGTGTACACTAGACCATCTTGTTAATTCTCCAAAAAAAGCTATTTAACTAAGCATTCTGCAAAGTTGGTGAAACTTGCCCTATATGAAATAGATACTCATATTTATTTAACCAACAGATAGAAAAAACTGTTTTCACTCATTAAAAAAGTAACCAGTCTTATTTGCTTAACACATATTCACATACAAGTTACATTAAGCTCCAATAACGAAATTGCTAAAGGTTTGGACATATGTAACTGTTTACACATATAGTTGCAACATCTGCTTTCAAAATATCACAGTTATCTCACTTGCTTTTCTGAAATATTAGATAAAAAAATAGTAAATATATAATTAGATAGATAAAATATGTTCTGTGTTAGAAGCCTATTTGAACAGTGTGTGATATGTTAATATTTTCAGCAGATGAATCTTAAAACATTTCCCCAGTAGAAAATGCCTGGATATATTCAATTTGGAAGTAAAAAAAAAAAAAACTGCCTTGCAAAACTGCTATTTTTGCACGTCAAATTATTATTTTATAGTTGGAAGCTGAGTAAAAATGACCCTTAGTGGCAGTAATGTTGAAGAAAAACTAATTAAGATGTTGTGAAAAAAGACTTGTTAACCAGATCAGGTAGTTGGCACTGTTTCCATGGGAAAATGAGAAAGCAATTTAACACAGTGATCAAAGATGGGGTGTAACTTGCATTTAAAAGGTCAATTTGCAATATTTAAATATTGCTCTATCTCACCAAAGTGTTTATTTATTAGCCAATAACATGTCACATTAAGTTAAAAATAGTAGCTTATTAACCAGTGGGAGGCTAGGGGAGGCAGGGTGGTGTTCTGTTAAAAATGAGAGAAGGAAAGAGGGTACACAGTGCACATCCATCCCACCAGCTTATTTGTGTAGCCCAACATTGCGTACCACAGTAGAGGATTTTCTCAATATCCTTGCTGGTGTGATAAACTGCTTTCAGAAGCCTCTGCCTTTTTCAGAGTCTCATGGGGCAGAGGGAGGGTAAAGTCCCCTTTGAGAAAGGTGGGGAAAAAATTATTCTCTTTTGTGGTCTGTGGGGCTATTAAACAAAAGTGGGTAGGGCACAAGATGGAAGGGTAAGAGACACACATGGGGATGAGAGGCAAAGGAAGATAAAACACAAGAGGGGCAGAAATAGAAGAATGACACAAAAGAAGAACAGTAAGAGACACAAGAAGGGGGATAGAAGAAACAATAATGGGGTAAAAAACACAACAGAGTCAAAAGGTAGGAGTAAGACACAAGGAAGATGTACGAGATACAAGAAGGGATAACAGACACAAGAGGGGCAAAAAGATGTAATACACAAAAGATATAAAATTATTGTTAAAAACACAAGCCATAAAGGGGGAGTAATAGATGTAAACGAGGCACACAATTCACAAAACAGGGTAAGAGTCTACAAAGGGGGTAAGAGATACAAAAAGGACAAGTAAAAGTAAGAGATATAAGGTATAAATGGGATTAAGCAACATAAGGTGATAAAGGGAGGTTGAGACACACAAGAAGGTTAATGCAAGGAAATAAGAGTGGATTAGGAATAACACATAAATAGGATCAAAAGATGCGTGCAGGTGAAGAGGGGTTCAGAGAAATGCACAAAATTGCAAATAGTTGGGGAGAAATGGAAACATACAGTTTCACGCAATTGCCAAGTAACCTACTTCAATTATTGAGAAAGTTTACTGCTTAGCTTTGGATTAGTAATCCTACAGTATCAAGTTTGATATCAGTCAAAAACCTTGCTTCTTTTAATATTTCACACAACACTTTGCCACAACGTACAGGAATATCCACTAAAATGAGAATTCATATTTTAGGACAAAGCAGCTAAGTTGGAAGCATAGCTGACTTATCTGATTCCGCTATTTTCAAATGAAGCCATTTAGGATGAAATTCAATTTGAATTCACTTTGAATTCTCACTTTAGTAAATAAACATACTTGTGTTGGTTATTCCTTATAGGGATGGCATTTTAGGATATCAATTAATGACTTGTACTAGTGCTACCAATAGTTTCAGATACAAGTATAGTATAGAGGTATTATTTAAGATAAATATATGTAATATTACATCTAATTCCCTTGGAACCAGTGGAACAATTCTGATTTGGGGATGCTTACTGCAGTTTTCTTTTCTCTGGTCCCATGCTTATAAGTACACCAGAAAAGACTTTCTATAAATAAAAGAGTAAGTCTACTCCAGGACATTTCTGCTCCTATGAGAGCACATCAAAACCACTCTAGATACCTAGTCTGCTTGCAAGATAAAACCCATCAACCCTGTGTGGGAATTAGAACAGACAGTGACTAGATAATATATTTTGTTCTCTTACATACAGGTATTATATTACTTTCAGAGGCACAAGAGAAGCCATTTCTACTATGTAGCAACTTTACATACATCTAACTACCTAATGTGAATAAACACATCTAAAAAAATAAAAGAATATAGAAATCTCCTGTGCAATATTATAAAAACAGTAGTTTAGAGATTCTATGCAGAAACAAGAAAACAAGCCAATTAACATTTATTATTTTTTGACTTCATGCCCAATTTTCTTTTCCTTATACATGCTTTCTGAGTTAAAGATAGATTCGCAGAATTACACACACAAGAAATGTGTAAGCTAGTGTAAAGTAATTTAAATGGCATCTTGCCAAAAATAAACAAAAGAAAACATTTAATTTATGGTAAGCAAACAAGGTAATACACACTAGAATTAGAATTAGAATATCTAATTTGTTTTTAAATATATTTTTAGTTTATATTAAAGAATATGTCTTCGTTATTTTACAAAGAACGAAAATGCACATGGGGTTTATTCAATAAAGTCAGCTCTTTTTCTGCTTTGTGTATTTTGGTCTAAAACCTGAAATTCCCTTGCTTATTCGCAAAAACTCAGTTTATTGATTTAAAAAAAAACCTCAAATACATATAGTTCATCTTACTCATTTTCAGTGTCATCCCTCAAATGATCAACTGGATTGAGATTTAGGGATTTTGGAGGCATGTCTTTGTCATGTTCTTCAAACAATTCCATATGCAGCAAACTGTGATGCATTTTGTGCACCTTTCTATCATGGTCAGCATTATATTTTTTCAGGAATTTGAGCTCTTCTTTGTGGCCAGACCAGATGAGTTAGCCGTCATTCCCCACGTGGATCAATGAGCCTGGGGCACCCATGACCCTTACTCGATTCACCAGTTGTCCTTCCTTGTACCACATTTGGTAGCAACTAACCACTGCATACTGGGAACACAACGTAAGACTTGCCGTTTGGGAGATGCCCTGACGCAGTCATCTAGCCATCAATATTTGGCCTTAAAGTCACTGAGATTTTGCTTGACCATTTCTCCTGCTTCTAACACATGAAATTCAAGAACTGACTGTTCACTTGCTGTCCAATCTATTCCACCCATTGGCAGGTGCCATTGTAGCAGTATAATCAATTCCATTCACTTTGCCTGTCAGTGGATTTTCATCAGCATTTGCTGTACAATCTTTTCCTTTACTGTAGGGCTTAGGCAGGATTTGTTTCTATACAGGGCACCTAGTTTTTGGATAAAGTTTAGATACACGTTTTTCTATGTGGAGGCCAAAAGATAGACTGGGGTCTAACATATCTAATAATCCTTAATAGGGAACACATGGGGTTGGTGCTGCCACCCAGGAGTAGTGGGAGTCAGAGCACAGGACTTATTTTTGTATATTTGTATTTGCTTTTGTATCACACAGCAATGTTACAATGTTACCAATCGCCCCATGTGTTCCCTATTAATGGTTAATAAGTATGCAGGGGTTTAGAAGAATACCCCCTCTCTGATTCATTTGAGATTTTTTTTTGCCTGAAGCTGAAGAAAGCAAGGTGAATTGTTAGTATAGGACCCACCTAAGAGTTTTGCCTTGACGTGGCAGGTGGGCTTACATCTAATGGCCATTGGAGTGGAACTAAAAAAATCTTCAGTTATAGAAATATTCATAGGAATTTGGGATAATGCACAGGTAACTGTTTTCTTTGGTTTTTATAATTCTAATTGTAACGATTTACAGGTATTGTGTAATGCTGGGGTAGGTAACCTTTAACACTACAGATGTTGTTAACTATATCTACCTTGATACTTTGCCAAGATTATGACTACAAGAGCATTATGGGAGATGTAGTCCAAAGCATTTGAATTGCTTGAGTTGCCTACCACTAGTTTAGATGCTTCTAAAATATATTTTAAAAAAAAATTCAGTGTTTAGGTGATCAACCCCACCACCCACCACACAGAGTCCAAGGGCAGTGCTACAAATAATTTTAACACCTATTCCTTGGTATGTATAGGGTTTTTTTTCATATAAAAGACAAAAATATATATAATAGTGCAATATTGTTTGTTACTTCAATAACATATATATTTAAGTGAGTGTAAGAAAAACTCACTGTTGGGAATAATACACTTTACCTATACTGACCCAAGGCTCAAGCTACAGATTACATGATGTTCAGTCTGTTTAAAATTGGCTAACTTGGAACATGTCAGCTATTTGAAATAATATACTTTGTCTATATACAATGCTTAGTGCAAATACCCCTAAACAGAGCTATAAACTTTCCTGTCTCAAAGCATTGGTCTTATTTCCTGTTTTCTATTTCTGTAATTCTAACTGCGTAGTAAAATATCTATTTTATGAGTGGGTAGTAACTTTTTATTTCAGCTGCGCAGTTAAACTGAAACTATAATAAGTACTCCCCCATTACACCTGCAAGCTAGCTATAGGATAAGATATGTTAAGATAAGATAGATGATTTTATTAGGATTGAATAATGTTTGTAAAGACCACCCTCGTTTCCTGCTGTATATAACCTGTTACACAGCCCATTAAACGTCAGAAGTCACTTTGAACCTTGCCTCTTGTCTCGTTCATTAGGGCTCCTCACCAGCTGGTTTGGAGATGAGGAGAAAAAGAGAGAGCTGCAAATTGATACAAAAGGCCATGGCAAGAGAAAAGGCCTGACAGAGAAAATTCCTCACTATTACTCACATTTTTTAGAGCCTTTTTCGATATCGGCTCTAAACAAAGGAAATGTCTGGGCCTTTAAGGTGGCACCAAATACCTTCTTCGATATGGATAGATTATTTTCTGCCAATGAAAATATGGAGATAAAAAAACATAAAAAGAAACATTCTAGGTGTAACTGATATTTTTAATGTAAGTTTATACTTTTTTAAATTTCCTGCTCACCTTGCTTGGAGCCTGTTAGTGAACTGGCTCTGAAAATTACCATTTAGTGTCAAATTCCTAAGGTGACACCTCCCTGTTCAAACCGGAATGAGTTTTTTCGTTCCCCTCTCCTTCCCCATTTTTTCGTATGTATCAAATGAGTGTTTTGATATAAATGAGATTAACAGAACGAAAAATCGGATATGAGGTATCTCAAAACACCGAGAGGTGCAATATCGGTAATGTAGTAAAGAAGGACGTGATGGAGTGAGATCTGATGTCATTTCCGGTTTCACAATCAATCAGGAAATAATCCTTTTTGCCTATCAAAAAGCCTGGAAACAGCCATAGAGATGTCTCTCCCCATTGGTCAAACAAGAAAGAAGGAGGAACTCTCCAGAATTCAAATTGGAACTGGGATACTTTATGACCATACCAATTGAAAAAGCCCTATCGGCGAAACGCGTCTTGGACTCAAAGAAGGACTCACTATTGCCATTTGTGTTTTTTTATGTTTGTTTTATTACATGTTTTAATTCATTCTGAAATAAATCCCAGATTTTAATGCTAGAGTCATTTTCTTCATCTTCATTCCGGTTCAAACATGAAGGTGTCTACCTAGGAATTTGACACTAAATGGGAAATTTCTGAGCCAGTTAACTAACAGGCTCCAAGCAAGGTGAGCAGGAAATTTAAATAAGTAAACACTTATCTGAAAAATATCAGTTACACCTAGATTGTTGTTTTTAATGTTTGTTATCTCCATATTTTCATTGGAAGAAAATACTCTATCCGCACAAAAGAAGGTATTTGGTTCCACCTTAAAGGCCTAGACGTTTCCTTTGTTTAGAACTGATATCGAAAAAGGCTCTAAAAAATGTGAGTTTTTCTTACACTCATTTAAATATCTATGTTATTGAAGGAACAAATAATGTTTCACTATTACATATATTTTTTGTCTTTTACAAAAAAAAAAACCCTATTTGTACCAAGGGGTAAGTGTGAAAATTATTTGTAGAGCTGCACTTGGACTCTGTGCTGGGTGGTGGGGTTGATCTCCTAAACACAGAGTTTGTTTTTTCGTAGTTTCTGGTTTTGTGGAGATTGGGATAGTCACTAAGTGTTTAATAGCTGCTGACACCACAAATGAGATCATTATTTTCTTACTAAGTGCCTTGTATACACAATTTTGTCTTTGTTTTTTGTATGCTTCTAAAATATTAATCTCTTCTTTTGAGATTGAATACTGGTGTGTAATAATCCTGATTTCATGACGCTTTATCCGATGTATCAAGGTCAGCAAAAACTTTATTGAAAGTATCAAAGTGTCAACAAGTAGATGGAAATGAGTTACCAGATTTCATTGTCAGCTGATGATTTTAATAGAAGCTATCATTATATAAAGCTGCCATAAAAAGCATTTGTTGGCCAGCTTCATGGATGAAAGTATTACCCTATAAAGGGGTCCAAAATACCAATAATTAAAACATTTTAGGTAATAATATTTAGATAATCATTTTTATATAATGCTATTTTTTTTTTTTTTATCATTTATTCAATTAATACGATATTACTAATTATGATTTTAATAATTTGCCCTATGGCTGCTTGCTTGTATTGTCACTTGGCGTATGTTGCAGATTTGTGTGGGATTATTTAAAAAATTAGATTTAAACTTGTTCAGAGTGAATTTTCCTGATATCTGGTGATTAATATGTATCAATATACCGATTTAAGGTAGACACTAGAAGGTTCCTAATGAGATATGTTAATTCTGCTGAAATAATTAATTTATCTCGAAGAGATGTACCTATAGTTTAAGAGAAATGATTGAGATACTTTGCACTGGTTCAACTTCACACATTAAATATACCCGAGAGTTCAAAAGCACTGTAAGCTATCTCTGATTAACACATAAATTTAAATTGCGTCACTCTTGAGACAAATAAATTATGGTATCCCTTGAGATTTGTATCTTAAAATTACAGAGTCCACACAAAAATGCTTTAGGGTGCCCATCACCATTTACTACTAAACAATGTGCTAATTGCACATACTTAAAAAAATGAGGAAATATCAGGGTATTTTGGAAAATGAAGGGATGGCAGCAACTTTTTGGAAATTTGTAATAAACTGTCTCCAATTCAGTAGAGTTGGAACTTTTTAGAACTCTGATTTTAATTTTTGAAGTATGTTTTCAAGTCACTAGTTTAGTGAATAGACTCCTCAAATATAATAGTGGAATATATATAGTCCATTCTGCCCCTGTGAGCTTGATTTAACAATAGAATTAACTTTACATGCAGATAGAATGCTCAAATTTTCACCGAGTGGCATGTTGAGTGAAAGTGACTTTTTATTCATTAATGAGCCTGCACTTCATGATTGATAGTGAAATATAATCAGAATCAGCTTATTGTCATTTGAACGTTTGCTTTAGATTTTATTGAATTACCCATTAATGATAATGCATTAATTGCTGTGCAGTGATTAACCAGCTGATTAATAGTTGAAATGTAAGAAAAACAAAAATAAAGAAATGTGTGTTTTGTTTTTCAGCAGATAATAAAAAATTAACATACACATGGACTTTACTATTATATCATTAAATAATCATCATTAAATGTATTTTTACAAATATGAATAATATATATTTTTGACTCAGAAAGCAGTGTACAATAATGGTGTAACTCTTTCTTTTAGCCCCATAATGGATTGCATGGGTATAACATAAATAAATATTATAAATATTTCTGTGTGGACTTAGAAATGTAACATGTACATGCTTTAGTTGGCCAAAATTGGCAGTAAAATTTGTGGTGTTAGCTCCACATTACTGTTGGGTTTTGGACTGTGCAATGATTTTAACCACACATCAAAACTGTGTGCTGCATTTCCTTTCAGTCTTTTTTCCATCACTTTCCATCATTCATCCATTGGTCTTTTTCTGCTTTACAGTTTTAGTTGCCTTGTTTCCCATTGACTGGTCTTCTTTGCACTTTTTACTTTCCATTGAGTGTTTCCCTTCCATATCCTTTAAATATTTGCATTTTCCATTCTAACTCCATTACAAATTGGTATTTCCTCCACCATCCACAAGCACTTTATGCTGTCGCTTACTTTATGTTATCTCTTTTATGTTTAATGCTTAATGGGAAATAGGTGAGCATATGAATATAAGTAAGTGGTTTGAACTGTGTGTGAGGTTTGGGGAAAGTTGTACATAAACATGACAGAAATTGTGTTTGATGAAGTTTATGTATAAAAGTGTGGCAGCTGTCTGTTTAATGAAAGTTCTAAGTAGATGGCTGTATGAGTATGATAGGAGTTGTTGAATAATTGTTTTGGCATTGGAGATTTTATATGTTGCAGCTCCTGAAGCCCCAAAGCTTGCTATAAGTGATGTAGAATTCTGCAGCTGTCATTGGATCCTCCTTCCTAAAGAAACACTCTAACATTAGAGATACTAACATGGAACACTAGAATATCTCCTATCCTACTCATCTTAACAAAGAGCACTCTATTGTGTTGTTTCTGTTTTATATTTATGTTCTTGCTGTTGGAGAAAGTGTGACAAAGATACATCCTTAAGGTGCGAATTATTTTACTATATGCCAGAAATATTAAGCTTGAGACCAAAGCTCCCCCATTGTGACTGCATATCTTATTTGTTTTAACACATACCTTAAAGTTACAATAACACACTGCATAAGATTTAGGCTCCTAGGGAAAGCTGCACATATTGTATCTCCCAGTGATGGAGAGACACCTCCACAGGTTGGGCTATACCTTGAACTCACAGGGTAACATAATTACATAGCTGAAAAGAGACCTGCGTCCATCAAGCTCAGCCTTTCTAACATATGTTTTTACTGTAGATCCAAAAGAGGGCAAAAAAACTAGTCTGAAGCGCTTCCAATTTTGCAACAAACTAGGAAAATATTCCTTCTTGACCCCAAAATGGCAGTCAGATATCTTCAGATTAGAAATTATATCTCTGTATATTATGTTTTTTGCAAGTATTTATCCAATCGCTGTTTAAACATCAGTATGGACTCTGATAAAACCACCTCTGCATGCAGAGAATTCCACATCCTTATTGTTCTTACTGTAACAAAACAACAACTTTTCTTTGCCTTAGACTAAATCTTCTTTTTTTATTAACAAGGCAGGTAGACTACCCAGTTGGATATTGACAAATACCTATATGACTATGCCTCAAATCACAGAACAACAATATGCAAATTAAATACCTCTATCACAAAGGTTATACATTTGATTAAAGCTCTACCTAAACATGAATTCCCAGAAGCTATTCAAATTATTATGAAAATTAAGGAAATGGACCTCAGTTAGGAAAAAGGACAAATTAGTAATTTGTTACATGTGAGTTTACAGAGAATGAGGTTCTATTTCAACTGTCAAAAGTAAAGATAAATAAGTCAATGGGGCCTAAAGGAATACACCCAATGTTATTAAAAGAGCTAAGTGGTGTACTAGCAAAACCATTAACAGATTTATTTAACCAATCATTGTTAACCAGAGTAGTCCCAGAAGACTGGAAGTTAGTGAATGTTGTGCCTATTCACAAGAAAGGTGATAGGGAGGAGTCGGGCAACTATATGTCAGTAAGCCTTACTTCAGTAGTGGGGAAGGTAATGGAAACCATGTTAAAGGATAGGATTGTTGAACATCTAAAATCACATGGATTTCAAGATCAGAGACAACATGGGTTTACTTCAGGGAAATCATGCCAAACTAATCTTGTTGATTTTTTTGATTGGGTAACTAAAATAATAGATCAGGGTGGTGCAGTAGACATTGCTTACTAAGATTTCAGTAAGGCTTTTGACACTGTTGCACATAGAAGGCTTATCAATAAACTGCAATCTTTAATTGTTGAATGGGTAAGGCAGTGGCTGAGGGACAGGCAACAGAGGGCTGTGGTCACTGGAGTATATTCAAAGCATGGTCTTGTCAACAGTGGGGTACCTCAGGGATCTGTACTTGCACCCATTCTCTTTAATATTTTGTATTAGTGATATTGCAGAAGGCCTTGATGGTAAGGTATGTGTTTTTGCTGATGATGCTAAGATATGTAACAGGGTTGATGTTCCGGGGGGATAAGCCAAATGGCAAATGATTTTGTTAAACTAGAAAATGGTAAGAATTGTGGCAGCTGACATTTAATGTGGATAAGTGCAAGATAATGCATATTGGACATTAAAAACACTAGGGCAGAGTGCAGAATATTTGATAGAGTCCTAACCTCAACATCTAAAAAAAGAGATTTAGGGGTAATTATTTGAAATTACATAAAGGTAGGCAGACAATGTAATAGAGCAGCAGGAAATGCTAGCAGAATGCTTGGTTGTAAAGGGAGAAGTATTAGCAGTAGAAAGAAGGAAGTGTTCGTGCCATTGTACAGAACATTGGTGAGAACTCACTTGGAGTACTGTACGCAGTACTGGAGACCATATCACCAGAAAGATATTGATACTTTAGAGAGAGTTCAGAAAAGGGCTACTAAACTGGTTCATGGATTGCAGGATAAAACTTACAAGGAAAGGTTAAAGGATCTTAACACGTATAGCTTGGAGGAAAGATGAGACGGGGGGATATGATAGAAACATTTAAATACATAAAGGAAATCAACACAGTAAAGGAGGAGACTGTATTTAAGAAAAACTACCACAACAAGAGGATAGTCATAGTCTTAAATTAGAGGGGCAAAGGTTTAAAATTAATTTCAGGAAGTATTACTCTACAGAGAGGGTAGTGGATGCATGGAATAGCCTTCCAGCAGAAGTAGTAGAGGTTAACACAGTAATAGAGTTTAATCATTCGTGGATGGTTTGTTTGTTTGTTTGTTTTTTCAGTTTTTAAGCAAATATTTTAAAAAAAACATGCTATTATTATTCAATTATGTGGTGACACATTATATACATACTATATGGAAAAATGCATAAAATGTTGGTGTACAACATGATTGTAATACATGGACATATCTATATCCATATAAATATACATGGTTCTGTGGTTACCATGGTAACCACTAAAAAGCAGATTCCTGACATTTTATATAATTATATTCCTATAAAATGTTCATTTTTTTTTTCCATGTTTTATTTTTCAGGTTTTTCAGGTCATTCACATAGCACATTCCATACAGTGGTTTCACATCTTAAAAAAAATATTTTCCACGTACATTAGATATTTCCATCTTCAAGAATATTGACAGTGCTGATGGCTTACAACGTGCTGTACATTGATGGTTTGCAAAGAGTAGGTAACCTGTATTTTGGTGAAAAGTCATGCGTATGTAGGTATCATATACCCACTGTACCTTAAACATGAATAAGTAAAACCTAGTATATTCAAACAAATCATAGTTAAACAAAAAACAAACATAATGTTGATGTGTGCTCGGTCGCAACTAGTATTTCAGAGCTAGTATCACTCCATCAGGCTAGTGTGTCACCATGTAGACCATTTTTGAGTGAAGAGCTCACTTGAGCCCTGCAATCTGTACGATATCTCCTCATAGCCTCGTATACATGAAATATTTTCTTTTATTTGCTCCAGACCAGATATATTCTTGCTTTCCCACATACTAGCTATACCTACTTTGGCTGCTTTCAGTATTTGTGTGATTATAACTGATGAGTAAATAGGGATATCTGTGGGAAACATGTGCAACATATAAATATCTGGGTGGAGGGGCACTCTGCTTCCCACTGTCACCTCTATCAGCTGCTGGATCTGTAGCCAAAATGGCTGTAGTCTGTGACAATGGCAAAAGATGTGACTTATGGAGCCCACTTCCTCATCGCACCTCCAGCACAGAGGTAAGGTGCCTTTGTATATATGGGCCAAAAGTTGTGGGGTTAAATACCACCTCAGCCATATTTTGCTAATGGCCTCTATGTGATCTAGGCAATGTGTGGATGCTTTAGTAGTTCCTATAGCCGCATACCATTGCATTGGGTCTATAACACAGTTTAGTTCACATTCCCATTATTGCATGTACGGCAGTTTGGTGGGTTTAGTTACCTGCAGCAAGTCTCTGTAGCATATCGATAGAGGTTTAGCGTTTTGCCGCCGCCCCATACACTGTTTTTCTATATCATTCATTCCCTCTTTTTCTACCCTAACCACCTCGTGCTGTAGTAAGATGTGTTTTAACCTCAAGTATGTGGATATTTCCCTTTGACTTAGGTCAAGTTCCATGCTTAGTTTTGGAAAGTGATGTATACCTGTAGTATCCATCTTCTGATACACTGTATTCATGCCTGCGTTGCGCCAAGTGTCCAATGTGAGATCACTGGAGTAGTATGATAGGCTGCCTACTCTTGCAAATAGCATATAGGATCCCTTCCTAGTTAAAGGCCCCATGTTCTCCACACACATGGATAATCAGGTGGGGGGCAGTGAATTCAGTGCACGTGGTTGGAGCTGCAGAGGTATCCATATTAGGTCTTGTATTTTGTGGGGTGCTATTACTGATTGTTCTAGCTTGAACCACATGGGTATCTCCTGGCCTTGTAGGAGTGCAGCAGTTTGTGCCAGTATTGAGACAATGTAATATTTTTGGACATTAGGTACTCCCAATCCTCCCTCCTGCATTCTGTAATTTAAGGTGTGTAAGGATACCCTTGCGGGTTTTCATTTCCATATGTGTGCATTCAACACTCTCTGATATGCAGCTAATATAGACTTGGGGATCACCATTGGCATTGTTCTGAACAGAAATAGAATTTGGGGTATTAGCATCATTTTGACCGAGTTGATACAGCCCAGCCGTGAGTTGCCTCCCCCCTCCCAGCGGTTTGTGGTCTGCTGCAGCGCGGAGATGAGCTTACAGTGATTTGCTTTCAATAGTTTTTGCTTAGTGGCCGCCAATTGTATCCCCAAATATGTTAGTTTTTTTTTTCTCCAGTCAAAAGAGTATTGGACTTTTAGAGCAGCTTTGACATTCTTCGAAATGTGAATCGGTAAGGCTTGTGTCTTTGATCCATTATTCTTATAATAGGAGACATCACCATAGGATTTTTAGTTAGTCTATTACTGGTGGTAGTTATTGCTGCGGCTGTGTCAGCAGCCGCAGAACATCATCTCCAAAGTGAGCGAATTTTTGGGCGCCTATTTTGGTGTCAAGTCCCATTATTTTTGCCTCCCCTTGAATGTGTTTCACTAGCGGTTTCAATGCCATTATGAAAATCAGCTGCGACAGAAGGCACCCCTGTCTCATTCCATTGGTGATTGGGAATTTCCTAGATCGAAATCATGTCGACATTATTCTGGCTGTAGGGCCCGAGTACAGGGAAAGTATGCAGTTTCTGAATTTGGGCAGAATTCCATATATTGAAAGGTACTGAGGCCACGTACCACCAATGTAGGCGGTCAAAAGCCTTTTCGGCATCTAAGGCGAATACCAGTCCTGGAACTCCCTCTCTACCCATCAGTTCCTGGAGATCCAAGAATCTCCTGGTGTTATCGCCTGCCTGTCTGTTGGGAACAAACCTGGCCTGTTCTGGGAAACCAGCGTGGGGAGAAGTGACTTTAGTCTTTGCGCTGTAACCTTAGTAAAAATGTTGGTGTCTGCATTAAGCAGGGATATCGGGCGGAGATTGGTGCTACAGATTGGGGGCTTCCCTTGTTATGAGCTATGATCGAGGCCTCCAACATTTCCGGGTGTATGCATCTGGTATCTAAAAGCTATTAAAAAGTGTAGTTAAGTGCGGAACCAGGATTTCCCTGTATTTTGTATGATAAGAGACTGAAAACCCATCCGGTTCCTTTCAGTGCCTGCCTGACCTCATCCCCCATGATCCTGCTATCCAGCCCCTCAGCTTGGTTTACAGTTAGAGTGGGCAGCTCTATTAGGTCTAGAAACTGGTCAATGGAATGTTGTGTTGGTTGGGGTGTCTTGTCATCCTCTTTCAAATTATATAGCTTCTCATAAAAGGATGCTAGTTCTTCAACTATCGCTAATGAGTTGCTCACACTAAGTCTTTTTTTCGACTCTAGATATGGAATTTTTGACTGGGCGTAGGTCTTTTTAATTGGGATGCCAGTAGCTTCCCTGCCTTATTCCCCTGGGAGTAGTATTAATGGTTTAAGTTTCTCATATGTCTTTCGGTAATCTGCAGCTGTAGGCTCTCTAGGCTAGATTTTATCTTGCTTATGTCGGCCACCAGTGCCTCGGTTGAAGTCTGTTTGTGTTGGGTCTCTGCTTCGTGAAAGTTCTCATAAGTCTATATCTCTCTATGTTACATTTACGTTTGTTTTGCGCTCCTATCAGCAGACCAGCTTTATGAGCCAACCATGTGGTAGCGATTGAAGTATATATATATATGGGTTATCATTAGATAAAGAAAATTATAATCTGGGACCTAATTTCCACCGCCCCCCTTTCGGTCTCTAAAAGTGATTGGTTTAAGCACCAGGTACCCCTTCCCCTAGCTGGGTATAGGGATAGGAACACTGAACTGACCGGTGCATGGTCCGACCATGAAATAGGGGCTATCTCTACCTCCTTTAGTCTATCTAGGGAGACAGCGTCTATCAGGCACATTTCTATTCTAAAATACTTTGTGTGGACCTTGGAGTAGTAGCTATAATCTTTTGTTCCTGGGAATAGAGAACGCCACGTGTCGTGTAGGCCATGCAATAGTTTTCTCAATTTTGCGCTCATGGACTTTCTCCCCTTAGATGGCCTGTCCACCCCTGATGTGTCAAGGATGGGATCTAGGACACAATTGAAGTCCCAGCATATGTACACTTAACCCATTCTGGCTTTCTCAATTTTGCCAATAGCTCTTTGTAGGAAACCAATTTGGTTTTCATTTGAGGCGTATAAGTTTGCAAAGGTCACCTTCACTCCATTTAGTGAGCCCACCAGTATCAGAAGTCTGCCCTCCTTATCTTTTACTTCTTTGTCACAATCAAAAACCCAGTCCATGTGGAACAGTATACTGACCCCTTTCATTTTGTTGGGGGCATAAAAGTGATAGGTCTGGGGATATCTAGTCAAGGCAAAGTTAGGTGGTTCATGGGCACAAAAGTGCGTCTGCTGTAGGAAGGCCACTGCCGCCTTTGCAGTTTGGAGTTGTTGAAATGTCAGATGCCTTTTGTGCAGCGTATTAAGGCCATTAACGTTAAGGGATAATATAGTAAACTGTTGTGTCATCTTAATTGGGATAAATGTATTGTCCTGCACCCTCTCTTAAGCACCCTTTTGTCTTGTTCATCATATATCATTACATCATTAGCACACACCAAAACAGTATAACATGTAGCAGAGAAAGAATATAAAAAACACAAACCAAAGTATTTACAGTCCAAAATGCTTTCCAGCATGTTCATGAGATCAGTCCCAAGGGACCTTTCCCTCGGTTGTAAACCTTTTTAACTCCTCCATATGGGGTCGGGGAATTATGAATAGTTAGAGATAGTTTTGGCCTAGCCTTAATACCAGCTGTTGGATTCATCCGGGGCAGATGGGGAAAGCCTATGAGGAGGAACAGAGTGGCTTTATCATTTATGTATATTTTTGTGGTGTTTTTATTTATTTGTATTTTTTATTTTTTTTGGGGGGTGGACCAGCGTTTTTTATTTATTTATTTATTTTTCTTTTTTTTTCGTATGCGTAATTAGGTAATGAAGTGGTTGTGGGTTGTGTGAAACTTTATCCAAATATACCCTCCTTGGGACCCACCATAGAAGAAACATAAAACATAAATAGTTTAGGGCATTTACTCACACACGTTCCCATTCTTATGGTAAATATGCCTCTCAAACAGTCCCAGGTGTGGTCTTTTACTTGAGCCCCAAGTAAGGCCATTTTCTGGGTCACCTCCTGTTTCTCTGTATGGTCTTTGGGCTTTTGTCCACTCTGTGGTCATTTTCTTTGGCAATGGGTTTGGCGTGAGATCAGGCCCCTCTTTGCGCAGTCCCCAAGAGCATAGGAGTTTAACCCCTTAAGGACACATGACATGTGTGACACGTCATGATTCCCTTTTATTCCAAAAGTTTGGTCCTTAAGGGGTTCCTCTGGGTCATCAACTTTTATCTGGGAGACATTTACCATATCAATAATTTGGGTGGGAAGCCCCATTTGTAGGATATTTTATGGTTCCTGAGGCTTTTTGTGACGTTGATAAATTACCTCCTGCGCGCCATATCGATAGGCGATAGATCTGCATATAATTAGATGTGAACTTATATTTCTGGCACTGAGATTGCCTTTTGTTGAGCCATCAGGATCGCTTCTCTTACATGATAGTAGTGTAAGCATGTGACTATGTCCCTTGGGACATCTTGCGCCAGGTTCCTGGGTTTTGGCACCATGTGTTCTCTATCCATGAGCTGGTCTGTTGCATCAGCAGAGGGCAGTATTGCCTTGAACACTTCTGTTAAGTATTGTGGGATAGCGTTGCTTAGCACCGTCTCAAGGACTCCTCGCATGCGTATATTATTGTGGCGGGAGCGATCTTCCAGGTCCGCTAACTTCTCCTGGAATTGCCTGTTGCTTGCTTCCATCTTTTGGATCTTGTCCACTAATTCGTTATTTGCTAGACCTAATTCATCCATCTTCTCCTCTAAAGCCGCAGTTCGGGTGCTCAGCACATGAAGGTCTTAATGGATATCTTCCGTTATGGATTTAAAGTCCTGTTTCAAAGTGGCCCTCGGATCAGCCAGTCTATCCACTAGCCTTTGTTCTGATACAGATATATCCTCAGTATGAAGGGTCAATGACTCAGAGTCAGAGCCTGCTTCTGACATGTGTGCAGGGGAGATGTGTCCACTGCCATCTTGTCCCAGTCTCACCTTCTCCTTCTTCCCTTGCCAGAAAAAGTTGTGGCCCCTTGGCGTTTTTGGCGTAGCCATCAAATGCACAGGTGGTTGGGCCACTGCTCTGTGATTTTCACCTTTGATGGACCTGTGTAGCCGGTTTGTGTAGCCGCAATAGGCCGTTCAGTTTCAGAGGTCTTGCTACATGCGTCCGCTCCAGTCCGCCTGAAGTCCCGCCCCCCAAATGGTTCTTATCTACTGTCACATTCTATGTTTCTATGTTTTTATTATTACCACAAATTTGCAGAATAACTGGTCCCGCACTTCACCAAAGTATTTAATGATATCATGTCCACAGAATTAATCCCAATGGAAATGTTCCAAGCCACTATAGTTACCCTCCCAAAGCCAGGTATATCCTATATTAAAAGTGCAAATATATGGCCCATATCACTCCTAAATACAGACATGAAATTATATGCAAAAATACAAGCAACACGCTTTAACAAATTCCTACCCGACTTTGTTTCATTTGATCAGGCAGGTTTTGTACCAAGGAGACAAGCTTCCAATAACACTAGAAGAATTCTAAATGTAATTTAAGCAACACAGTTCAATAACACTATTACTCAATGTCATAGGCATGCACAGCCTATTGTATTAGGGTGTGCACCCTAAAGCAGAAACACACATGCCACGCGTATATATTTATATATATATATATGTATATATATATACATACACACACACACACACACACACACACACACACTGCTGTGTGTGTGAGGGTGCTGTGTGTGTGTGTAGGTGCTGTGTGTGAAGGCGCTGTGTGTGTGCAGGCGCTGTGTGTGAAGGCGCTGTGTGTGTGCGGGCCCTGTGTGTGTGTGAAGGCACTGTGTGTGTGAAGGCACTGTGTGTGTGTGAAGGTGCTGTGTGTGTAAGGGTGCTGTTAGTGTGTGCTGTGTGTTTGTATGTGTAAGGGTGCAGTTAGTTTGTGTGTGTGAGGGTGCTGATAGTGTGTGCTTTGTGTGTGTGTTTAAGGGTGCTGTTAGTGTGTCCTGTGTGTGTGTATGTGTAAGGGTGCTGTGTGTGTAAGGGTGCTGTTAGTGTGTGCTGTGTGTGTGAGAGTGCTGTGTGTGTGTATGTGTGAGGGTGCTGTGTGTTTAAGGGTGTTGTTAGTGTGAGGGTGCTGTTAGTGTGTGTGTGTAAGGGTGTTGTTAGTGTGTGCTGTGTGTGTGTAAGGGTGCTGTGTGTATGGGTGCTGTGTGTAAGGGTGCTGTTAGTGCTGTGTGTGTGGATGTGTGAGGGTGCTGTGTGTGTAAGGGTGTTGTTAATGTGAGGGTGCTGTTAGTGTGTGTGTAAGGGTGTTGTTAGTGTGCGATGTGTGTGTGTAAGGGTGCTGTGTGTGTGAGGGTGCTGTGTGTAAGGGTGCTGTTAGTGTGTGCTGTGTGTGTATGTGTGAGGGTGCTGTGTGTGTAAGGGTGTTCTTAGTGTGAGGGTGCTGTAAGTGTGTGTGTGCTGTGTGTGTAAGGGTGATGTATATTTGTGTGCTGTATGTTTGTGCGTAATGTGTGGGGGCTGTTTAGTTAATATCCCCCCTCCCTTCTTACCTTATGTAGGGAGGGAGGACCGTGCTCCTGCCTTCCCTGGTGGTCCAGTGGAGAGTGAACCGACCGTGCGAGAGGAACCCGGCGGAGCTGCTGACAAGCCCACGGAGGGAGGCACATAGCGCGTGATGCAGGGATGAGGCTGTGCCCAGGCACACCTGGCACACCCTGTGCGCACGCCTATGCTCAATGTGGCACAACTACTATTTATGAGCCTAGGTGGCCTGTTACCTTTGACAGCAACCATAGAAAATACATTTCTAAGACCCTGCTCCATACAGCAGTTCATATAAGTCCCAGCGTTCCTCCAGCCAGATCTTCCTAAAATCCTATGAACCACAAAACATTCACTACCGCACATTTGGCATCGCTTTCCCCTATCTTGTGTTTCCATCTTTGCTGAAAAGGATACAGTTGCTACACTGTCCCCACTATCAAGACACCAACTACTCATCCCGAATCTCAACACAGCAGTCTGGGAGCCAAGCACATCAAACAGGTGACACAACTCTTAACTAAGGAGAATATTCTTCAGATGCACCAAGAGTCAAAGTTGCAACCTGCTCCCAAGGCCCAATCTTTCCTTTTACCATCTTTTTCTATGCTCTGTGTTGGGGATTAAACAAATTTATTTTTTTCCTATAAAAAGTCTACTCTTGTACCTCCTTTCTATTATTCGTGAAATAATGCATTTTCACATTCCAACTGAAAGTTTAATAAAATTAGATATTTTGAAAAAAATAAATACATTTTCAAAATCTTTAGGATGTTTAGTGCTGAGGAGGTTACAGACAGTACCTCCGATTTGACACAAGTGAATGCAGTAGTTAATATTTGCCTGATTCTGCAGGGCCCACCTGTTGTACCTGTTGTAATTATTGCATGCATAGGTTCATAATATATCTTTTGAAATGCCCAAGAGTGTCTTCTTAAGAAATTATACTTGTGGGATAGTGTAAAATAAGCACCCTGCTAAAATGCTCCAAAAAACAGTCCCATCAACATCTACTATGAAAAAGTACATCATAAAACCTTAAATAGTAATGTCTCTTATACAGCACTGTAACTTCACAAAATAGTGTTTAGGTTCATACATTGGGCACATTGTTTTACTCAGAAGATGTAACTGAGTATAATTTGGGGGATTTTATCACAGTGACACACATCAAGCGTAAAAAATGCAACATGTATGTAAACATGGCTGCAAGTTAAGACACAATGTACACAATATGAGTCAAAGTTTTACATGTATAGGGATAAATGTGATTATTCCACATTGGAGAAGAGGTGATACAGAAAAACTCCTATCTATGAAAGAAACCAAGTGGATCCATAGACTTAAAAACATTTCACCATTAGGCCTAAACGTTGATCTAGACCTATTAGTCTTAATGGATTGAAGTAAAGTAATGAGAATTATTAACTATTTTCCACATTCACCCTATTTTAATTTTGATTTTATTTTCATTATTTTTATGGCACAGTCTTTTTTTTCTGGGTTTTTTTCTGGCGATTTTTCTTAATGTTCTCTCATTTTTTATCTTTTTTATAGGTAGTGTTTGCAACTACTTTTTAATATCTGATTTTTATAAGTTTGTTATTTTTGGCATTGTCATTACGTTCATCAGCAGAGATCTTTTAATAGATCCACCATCTACTATTTTTAAGGAATGAAATCTTATTGTACGTATGATGTGTTTTATAGTGAATGTAAATCACCACCACTTAACACTTATAAATCTTAAAACATGTTATTTATTCACATCTATGTATATGTTATGATGAAAGAAAAATGAGATTAGGCAACGGTTACAGTCTGGTACGCTCATACTCCCAGCCTAATATGCCTATTATATGCATATAGGGACTAGTGTAGTTCAGAGCTCATATTGTCAATAAAGTTTTTTGCATTCCAGGCTAAGCAGCAAACGCATGCGCAGTGGGTTAGATAAGAACGTAGTTACGGTGTCTGTCTTCCACAGTTTGCGCATGCACACGCTGACAATTAGCTGCACAACGTATTTATACCTGCCAATCAGAAGAGGACACCAAGCTCTTGAAAAAGTCAGAACGGACAAAAGGCGTTGAGCGAGCAGCTGTTTACCGCAAGGAAGGAAGCTGGTATTGGAAACCCAATATTTATCTTGCAACAACCTACCTCAGCATTATCCATTGTGGGACTGAAAAATTGGACTGATATGTAGAGGTACCAATGGCCCTTTCCAGTGACTGGGGAGAATGCCCCCCTTGAGGCTTTAAAGCTTTTGTGCACAAATTAGAAATATTTCTCTTTGTGCCACTTTTCTTGTGAGTTTGATTCTTTTATTATACATGTCTGTTTTTAATAATTAAATACTGCACTATGTATTTTTATATTTCTTCTTACATGTTATCTCTGCTGAGTGGTAAATATACTCCACATATTTGTGATAGTGGTGCCCTCACCTGTATATATAAACACAATATGAGTTACCCTGGAGTTTCTTTTTTTTACAAATGGTAGGCCTTTATGTGGTTATTTGAACAGTCAAACTGCTAGAATGTCCCAAAATGAGACATAGGTCAATTAAATCCATCTCTGAAATGGTCATCTCCTATATGGCACTTTTTTTTTTTTTAAATAATAGTGACAATTGCATACATTGGTGGTATTGTTTTACTCAAAAGAGTTATCTGAGCATGATTTCTGTGGTTTGATCATAGTGTCATATATCAAATATACAAGATGCAAAGCAAAAATTGAATGTGTATGTAAAAAATGCTAAATAAAACATTTTACCACAAACTTTGACATATACTGGTTAAAAAATGGTGGCATGTTAAGGCACAATATATGCCATATGAGATACCCTGGAATGGCTTCTTTCACAAATGGTAGGACTTTGTGGGGTTATTTTAACAGTCAAACTGCTGTAAAGCCCCAAAATTATACAAAGGCCCAACAAATTCATCTATGAAAATTCTAATCGCAGAAATGTAATTACCCTAGCCATTGTATCTTCACAGGATAGTGGCAACAGCACACAGTAGGGTTATTTTTCGCCGTCCCCTGTCTCCCAGAAGAGCAGATATAGCTGAGTACAGTATGAAGTTTTGTACAGGAATAGCACACATCAGATTTATTAAATGCATATAAATAAAGAAAACATGTTATATGTGTGTATGTAAAAAAAAAACAGAAACAAAATCTATGTAGCCATTTTACCACCAATCCCTGCTATATATTCTAGCAAAAAGTGTCAAAACAACCCTAAGCAAATAGCCTGCAATATCTACTTTATATAAATATATACTTTTGCGTGGCAATTTTGTTTTCTGTGATGGCTAATAAGCTTACTACAAAAACATAACAAATTTGTTCTAAAATTGTTCCACATTGAAATAAACTGAAATCCTAGACATATTATGTAACGGTAAATTAGTAAATTAGGACAAATAAAGACATTTGTTTTGAAATACTTTTCTTAAGATGCTCAAATTCTGAACACATTATTATTACCAAAATTGTGAAAAAAAATATATTTTTTTCCTTTTTTGAGTGTTTGTATCTTTTTTTAAATAAATAAAAATGCATATATGTGTAATTCAAAAATGCAAATTGCAGTTGAACACAAACAGTAGAAAATGCAAAAATTGCTTGTGTCCTGAAATGCAAAAATAGAAGAAAGGTCCAGGCACTCCAAGGTACAAACCAGGCAATTTTATGTAACCCACTCCATCACAACGTTTTGACCTACACCTGGACCTTTCTTCTATTTTTGTTAATTAGCATTTAGTCTCTGGTACTGAGACTGTCCAAGTTACACCCAGCTACATGCTATTTAAAGGGACAGAGTGCAGTTCCACACACTACCATAACTACTTCTGAAATACAAGACAGGCTTCTGAAGCTGTGTACATAAGGGGGTAAGAGGGTTTTTTTGTAAACCAGTTGAAATTGTGATTTGAACAAAGGAAAAAACTCCACACAAACTGATATTATCCTTATAAAAGGAATAAATATTGTTACTAATGGAAAGTGATAAAGCTGTTCTTTATATACACGTTACGTCCTAAGATTTCAATTGCAGTGATTTTATTTAGGACTCATACAATATACTTATTTGATATATTAATTTACCATTTTACTCAGAAATAATAAATAGTATGTACAGTATCCCTTTGCAACATCTACGTAACATTTTAAAACATTTATTTATTGCTGACATAGAAACACAGTAAAAAGGTAGCATGGTATTTAAGGGTGAAGACTACAGGTAATGTATTCAAGTCTTTTAAGAATAAACATTTATTTCTAAGAAATACATGCAACTTGAAATTCTGTGTTCCACATGAGAATTATATATAGATATTTGAAAACAGAAAAAAAATTACACATTTGAACATTTTTTTTTTTAGGTTTTCTTATCCGACCAAAATCATGAGGTTAAAGTGAATCATTTCTGCACATTGAAAACAATATGTTTTTTCTCAAAAAATTTACAGTGGGGACAATATCAAAATTGCAACTCTACTATTTGCTGGCCACAGAAAGAACAAAGCCATTTTAGCATTCATCTGGATCTTTCAACAAGTGGAAACTTCTAAAAGCATACAAGCAGATAAATTACAGCAATTTACAGAATTACATTGTTAGATTACATTTAGAAGCTCACACATAAATCTACCCAATCATAATTCACAGGATTTCTTTATTCTTCAAGGATGTTCCCAATATCTGCAAATATCCCAAAATAGCCTGGCTGACTCTTCTTTTTTAAGTATGAATTGATTCCCCCAAGAAATATGCTCGGTAAAGTCAGTCAGCAGGATGCAAGTTCAGAACTCAAAGACAGAAAATAAAACAAAGTAAAAAAAAAAAAAAAAAGACATGATTCATTTTTATCTCCAAAACAATATCTCCTCTACTTCAATATTGAAGTCTAGTTGGCTTATCTTTTAGAAGTCATTCCACACCAGGTAGCATTGCATTCAAACAAGAAGCTATAACCTTTCAAATTTATCACGGGGAGCTAAAAGTGAAAGCGATTGTAGGGGTTGTTTTATTTACCAGAATCCATTGTGGTTACAGTATGCTCTGTTAATAACTAACTACTCAAATGAGAGTTAATGCTAAATATGAGCACATTGCCTGCAGCAGGCATTAATTAATAACCTATGTAATGTGTTAGTTACTGGGTATGCAGCTGCTGTGTCCCATAGGCTCGATTAAAATTACTATTTTTAACTGCACTTTTTCTGGAGGAAATATCCAAATATCCTATATTAAACATTGTTCTCTGCCATGTATGTTTTATTTATCACTTAAAAAAAAAAAAAAACTATTTTCTGCAAAACAAATATTGTAAAAAAAAATAAAAATCAATCCCTCCCCCTCTCTTTCTCTCTCAATGTCAGAGAATGCTTAGAATGACATACAGATGTGTGTGAAAGTTCAAATTTTGTTTGGACCTCTATAGATTGATGCCTAAGCTGTATTTAGTGATCTAAGTGTTCAATGAAAATAGTTTATACATTGAAAATGATGACTCGTTAGACAAACAATGACCTAATCTTTTTCATGGTTAGTCCTTACGTTAAACTTTGGAAGGTCTTCTTCTCTACGTGTCCTCGATATGCTATTTTTGTCCAACTGAGCAAAACATCTTTACAACAACCAAACCACTATTGTTTGCATATGAACACAATGCACTCAATGCAATCTGCAGCCAATGGTTGTTAATGGGTTAATTTTAGTGTTTTTATGTTGGATCACTCATAAAATTATTTTAGAGGAACACTACTTGCTGTAAGAAAGGAAAGATACTGCTATTCATAGATAGCTGTAGGTCTGAAGAGCCACACACACAAGCACATACAGATAACATTTAATTTGGCATGCTTCTTTCAGTGAACATTTCCCATTATTATTCCAAGCTAATGGATTTCACAACAAATTATATGAATAAAAAAAAAGAAAAATAAAGAAATCTCTGGTGAAATTGTAGCCTTATTAAAACCATTACATAAGTGACATTTTGTATATTGGTGTTTCTAAAACTAAAAGCATTACATCAACACACTCTTACAGTATGCTGTGGGTCAGTTTAATCTGTGTCTCTTTTATTTAAGTAAACAAGATTAAATGTACTATATACAATATACAAACTAAACAAGATATTTCAAGATATGGATAATATGTTGTCCTGTGTTCTACTACTGTCTATCAATTCAGAAAGTGCATCTGAGCACTTGTTGAGTAATTAGTACTGCAATGTAAAACTACCTGAACCCTAAAACCATAGAACCCTAGAAAAATTATATTTTATTCTATTGTATGTATTCAGCAATGCAGAATATATAGTAAAACTGATGATGAATAAATTAATATGTGCCCCGCTACTTTTTGAAATGACGTATGCCTTATATGAAGTGTTAAGCTGTGATTATATACATCTGACACACATTTAGACACAGACATAGCTGCTATATAAGATTTACTTTACAGCTGGTGCTCATGTACAAAGATAGAACTATTCCCTGAACCTGGTGCTTGTTGGCAAGGAGTGAAGTTTGCCAAGGGAATAACTTTGACTGGATCTTCAACAGTACAATGTCTTTCACACGTATTGTAAAACTGCGGTCGAGATGCCCCTTTGTCAATATCATCCTTGGGTACAGGTCTTCCAAGAGTATGCACTCCCTCCGGTCTAGTTCCTCTTCCCCAACTTTGCTGAAATCCAAATGTTGGCAAGGGAGGATTGGCTTGTTGGTATTGTGTCAATGATGGTGGCATCCAGCAGTTGTCAGAATGGCCAAGGATAAGGCATTCCTGTGTGCAGGTCTCAGAAGCTTCTGCCAGTGCTTTTTGAAGATTGACTTCAATAGCTAAAAAGAGAAAAAAATGGTATTAGATTAGGTATCACTATTTCTGTCCCGGTTTATTAACAAATAAGAATTTGATTGGCCCTGAAAAAGGAACATATAGATTGCAAACATGTCATATTACTGTTTTTTTTAACTATTATTTTGTGCTACACAGAATAATAGAGGACGGGAGTACTTGCACCCTTTGAATAAATTATATAACTATGAGATGTGTGTCAGTCACATTATAAATTTGAAAATGAACATAAAATACAATAAATAACTGGGTACAAAGGATCAACATTTAGATAAATACAGATACAAATACAGAAAACGTAAATGCTAAAAAGTGATAAACAATTAGATATTTAAAAAAAAATCTTTAGCTATTTGCTATTGTTTGATAATTTTTAAACATCTTCATTTAAACTGGATTTTGAGACAGAAATGCCCCTTTGTCTGAAATGTATCGATTAAGCTAAAGTGCTATTTTTAAATTACACAATTGCTCCACTATGAGACATGCAGCATTTACAAATAAATATAGAGTGCATAAACTTAAAGAAATCATGCAGTGCAATTAGACAATAACATCACAATAATATCTGTATTGTCTAATGATTCTACTAAATAAAAAAAAATTGCTTTCCAGTTGTTTTATTGCTATGCTTACATATTCATATATTTAATTTAATATGTATTTGTGAGGTTTTAAAAATAAAATTAAATGTAGAAATCCACTCCTCATAATACTGCAACTGGGTGCTGCCATCTTAGCTCCATGTCGGCCACTTATAGAAGCTTTACCTTTACACGAGGTAGCCACCATCCAGATAGCAAACAGGGAAGAGGAGAAATAAAATAACGTTTCAACTCCTCCTCTTTATTTGCATTGGCTTTGCCTAATCTGAACTAAATTATGATGTAATTTACTAAATATTTAATATAAGTTTAAATGGAAATGTAACATCTCCATAAAAAGGTTAACACAAATTACAGGTTATTTTCAATGTTTTATTTAATTCCAGAGAAGTGGCAGATTTCCTTTAAGATAGGATATGCCCATATTCTACTAAAAAGGAAATTAGTAATGGACATATTTAAAAAAACAAAAAAACAAAACAAATTGGGAGCACAAAAAACTCCAACTAACCATGCTTATCAAAGATGAACCATAATTTGAAAGATTTAAATATAAACCTTTTGTGTTTCAGTGTAACACATAAATATATTATGTTATTGGTAACTCTTCAAAATTATACAGTACACGTTGAAAGAATTAAAGTGGTGAGGGATTTAAACTCAAAAGTGGGGTTTGTATTTTCTTCAAGTTAGTAGAAATTGTAAATTCAATGAATAAAGTGTCATTTGAAACACTAATCATAATCCCACATGTCTTAGCTCCTCTCTGTGCTTTAATAAAAGGTTGCATGAATTTTCTACATATAAACAAAGAAATAAAATAAGAACTGAAGTAGTGACTTCAGGCAAGATGACAACTGACTTGCAACATTATGGTTACAATTGTTGGGTTTAAAATACCTCAGCCCTGTCTAATTTAGAAAAAAACAAGTTTTACCAGTTGTAATATTTTTTTTTACCAATTTGCGTTTAAGTTGTCACCTTGACATATAATGCACATTTTCTATTTTTTATCTAAAAACATTTCTTTTTAAAACATTTTTTTATAACATAAGGACAGGCTAGTACGGATAAGAATAAAGTTTAATATAACTAACCATATCACTATACATATGTACATTGTCCTGTATCATTTTTATAAATATATTTTAATGATCAGAATTATTGCCTTTTATTTCACAAGGATCACACTGGTGTACTATGTTTTTCCACTGTGTTATTTAAACATTTCCCCATCATGAATTATATCCACATGTAGAAAATTAGAAAAAAATAATAATATTATTAATGCTAATTAATAATATAATTGTTCTTCATTTTCTATATAATAAACTTCATGTGACCAGAATAGGATATTGATGAAGTCTTTTATATTTACTAGCTTTATATATATATATATATATATATATATATAGCAAGTCATCACTCATTTGCGCATTGACATAGTTCCTTTATGGAAGGCAAAATAATCCAGAATAGGGATTAAGTCAAAGAGATAGATTTGAACTAAAAATAGAGACTATGTTATGATTCTTTCTGACATTCATAAGAAAACATCAATGGATAAGCTATGCAATGCCTTAGAGTCTGTATCAAATCTGAGAAACATGTTTATCGCCAGTACTTTCATTTTATGTAGACTTCTAAACCAAGAATTTGTTATCTCAAGGCAGTGCTTTATTGATTCAGAAAACATGAATGCTTCACATAAAAGTAAAATGCATTGGCACAAAAAAGCTGAGCCCAAAATAAAGTCTCATGAACATCAATATGATATATAAACCACAATGATTATTTTGTAAGAACAGTCCATGCAGGGCTGAATTAAAAGTCTCGTCTAATGCTGACAATTACGATGGGCCTAATTACAGAAAACACTGAAACAGTCATACCTCCCAAGTGTCATGTCTCTGGTGGAAGTTGTGCTAGAGGGAAACTTACAGATTTTAGCTATAATAAAAAACATATCCTATGATAACCCCCCACTATCATATCTCAAGAAAATCCATAACCTCTAAAAGCAGCGTCTGTTGAAGCAGGATGTCAGTGGACCACTGACATGAGTCACATAAACGGCACTGCCCAAAGGGGCGGACATGTCCAAAAGAATTGGAAGATCAGCCTGATGGCAATATATGTCAGACTGCCTGCCAATCATGCAACCTGGTCAAATAAGGGTGTACTATGCAGACAGTGCCCTGAGCTTGGCACAAATGGGTCTAATGATGTTCTCACTCTACGCATTCTGGGGACAGTTCCCTAGCACTCATTTACTAGCAGGCAGAAGCTCCTGTTATGAAGTCTGGGATAGAGAGAAGGTGAAGGTTTAATCTTTTAACAAAGTACCTATTACATGTGCATGGACCTGGAGTTTCAGCTCCATCAGACCCTAGGTAAAGCCAGCTCTGAGTCCATGTTGTGAATTTAAAATTTACTGATTCATTTATAACATATAGGAGAATATGAATTGTGAAATTATTTTATAACAATCAATCTTTTGTATTCAATTAGTATCATTTTGTACAAAATAACACAAATATTTAATGCTTGGGAGAGTATTGCAGATTTATAAATTACATTTTGCTCTACTAAGAGTATTGTTTTACTTTTTAAATTATTGAGGTTATTGCAATCTAATTGTGTAGATAAGCAGTAATTAATTAGATTTTTGGGCAATCGTCAAGTCGCCCATATTGGTAACTCTGAAGCAAACAAAACAAGGAATAAATGATCCATTTTGTTTGTTTTGTAATTTGGAGTTCTGTCCATGCTGCCAAAAATATACGATTGATGGAAAAAAGATGATTGATACTTAGGGGACAGAAACGTACAGGTTTATAGAAGAAACACATAAATTACGGCTCACAAAGGTATACTACAAAGGAGGGGGATAACTCCTAATGGAATCAAAAAGGAAAAGAAGGAGTAGTATACCCGTAATTAGGTACTGGAAACTTGAGGAGAGTACCACACGGAAGACTGATCATACAGTTCAAAAAAACAAAAAACAATTTATTAAGTAAATATTAAAAATTGCCAACCAAAAGTGAGGCAATCACCCAAGTGTAACACACAAAATAAATATAATGTGAAAATACATAAATCGAAAAAGGTGCTAAAATCAATGAGAATAGCTTGATAACAGCAGATTAGAAAGGTTCTAGTATTACACTTACTAGGTTTACCGTTATAGCACACGTCTGTGCTATACAGGGATATGTGTTAACCATACGATATAAGTAGGGGAGGGATGGGGGTATGGAACCTGAATATAAAGTAAGAATGGATAATAAATCAGGTACACGGACTAAATAGCCCACCCGTGCCTTCGAGGGCACCTACATCCAGGTGCCCTCGAAGGCACGGGTGGGCTATTTAGTCCGTGTACCTGATTTATTATCCATTCATTTTCTCATAGTTCCTCCTACAATTATCATCTTTGCTAAGGAGGTTAGCCTTAGGTGCCTCTTTATAGCACATTGCTCATTTCTTCACAGTGAACCCCAAATATATATTCTTTCTCTATGTGATACCTTAGGGGCTTCCTCAGCATATCGTTAGGTGTGTGTATATAGTAAACCAAACACAATACAAATTTCTGACGAACTTAAGGCAGTTTATCTTACTTTATATTCAGGTTTCATACCCCCATCCCTCCTCTACTTATATCGTATGGTTAACACATATCCCTGTATAGCACAGACGTGTGCTATAACGGTAAACCTAGTAAGTGTAATACTAGAACCTTTCTAATCTGCTGTTATCAAGCTATTCTCATTAATTTTAGCACCTTTTTCGATTAATGTATTTTCACATTATATTTATTTTGTGTGTTACACTTGGGTGATTGCCTCACTTTTCGTTGGCAATTTTTAATATTTACTTAATAAATTGTTTTTTGTTTTTTTGAACTGTATGATCAGTCTTCCGTGTGGTACTCTCCTCAAGTTTCCAGTACCTAATTACGGGTATACTACTCCTTCTTTTCCTTTTCGTACAGGTTTATATACTAAAGTGAGAATTCAAAGTGAATTCAAAGTAAATTTTAAGTTGAAGGCTAGAGTAGAACTGAAAGCACAGCTTACTTGAAGACTTTTTTTTATTTTGGCTACTATAACCTTAAATTTGATATGACATTTAGTGAATAACTCATATGTAACTAAATGTGTTTTTATCTGCATATGATTTTATTCACAAATAGTGAAGTGAGAAGGGACCTCGATGGAAAAAAAGGAGGAGCATTAAAAAACACATTTGTTTCTATATTTTATCATGTATAAATATATATACTATATAAATATAGATTATTTTTTTTACTGCTCCCCTTTTTTCCCCCTCTTTATTGGTTACTTCTTCACAATTGATCTGTAAACCATACGGCACGATGGTTGAACCAAAAACCTGAAAGAAAACATTTTTTCACATTCACCAAAATATAATTTAATCTGGGTCTGTTAACCTGTCTATATGTTTGTCTGTCTGTCTGTCTGTCTGTCTATCATCTATCTATCTATCTATCTATCTGTCTGTCTGTCAGCCTGAAACCTGAAAGAAAACATTTTTTCACATTCACCAAAATATAATTTAATCTGGGTCTGTTAACCTGTCTATATGTTTGTCTGTCTGTCTGTCTGTCTATCATCTATCTATCTATCTGTCTGTCAGCCTGTCAGCCTGTCTGTCTCTGTTTGTCTATTTATCTATCTGTCTATTTATCTCAATTTTTTTTTAGTATTTAAAAAAAAAACACAAGGGTTTCTCTTCAACAATAGTTTCATATGCTGTTTCATTAAACATACGTGCTACTTTAAACAAAATGGAACAAAAATTACATGTAACTTACGATTAAATCTGTAGTGCAAAATTATGATACATTTTATGTTTTGCAAATAGTCCTAAAAAAATAACATTATTTCTTAAACCAATCACTCACTAGAGTGCTAAAACGTTTTTAAATGTTTGTAGTTTATGCAGTTAATGTACATTGTTGTGCAAAAATATATAAATCTAAACTACTAAAATAACGAAATGTGACAGTTTCCCAGTGTTAACTAGCTACAATTACATTCAGTGCAGTTTTGTTTCATTAGAGAGCAAGCAGCAATTAGCACACAATTAAGCCAATTACCTTTAATTGTATCATGACTGAGTTTAGGTTTTCATATTTTTACGACACAGCTCATACGTGAATACATAGCTAGCAGGGCCAATAAAATGCTATCAACAGCCAGTAGTGGCCCTCATTTGCCAGACGTATTTCTTATTAAGCCCCACCAATAGTGCTATCAGCTCAGCGGGACCTAAGCAGAGTAATATTGGTGACAATTCTAAATGGTCATGTCAGCCAATACATTGTAAGCTGTGGATGCTAGCTGCAGGAGATTGAATTCAGCCCAAGCAAGGGATTCAGCCATAATTGGGAGAAATGTTTGAGAAAACTTACCCCAGTGACCAAAAGCAGCCTCCTGGGTGACATAATTTAGGAGGTGTAATTCTGCAAGAAACCATTTTCACAATAAAAATGGAAAAGCGGTGGAAAGCATTTGTTAGCATGAAAAAAAATATTGTTTAACAATAAGCATTATAATACTTCACATAGAATCTTTAATCGCAACAGAACGACTCCACATGGAACCATCCTGAAATCTCAAACGTCACAGAAAAATCACATCTATAGCTATTTAAATTTGGCATCTATTCACTAAATAATATGTTGCTGTGACCTGAGAATTGAGTTTAAGCATTTGCTATTTAAAATGAAATTTTAAAAAAAACAAACACATGTCTAGGTTTGCTTAATTGTAGATATTATCCTGTTTCTGCCTAAATTTTCATTGTCACTTTTTTAGTCACCAACATCCCTGTTTAGTGAATAGACCCATCATTGCCAAATAACCACTTCTAAAATAAATGAATGCATGAAAAATAAATATCAACTACAGATTATTTTGACTGTGCTTTTACTGTGTTTGTAGTCATCATGGAATCATAACTTTAAAACAGTCAAGAAATGTATGTTTTTTGTTTAAAGAACATGATTTTTTTTTGTGTTTTAGTTATGTTGACATTGCTCTCTTGATATGATATTTATCTCCTACACGAACTAAGCCCTGAGTAAAAGGTCCAAATTGGCCATTAAAGTGAACCTGTCATGATTAATGTAACATGCTGTCACTTTAAAGAGAATTGCATTTTAGCCAAATTGCTAGCAAATTTATAGGTGACTTATTATTTAACTATACATTAGATTGACCTTCTTTATCATTAAGCCTTTCACCTGCTGTCAGTAGTGACGGAAAGATTATACACTTGGTGGTCCGGAGCAGTGATTGCCCAACCTCCAAGTAATAGGGAATACTATAGACAGACAGACAGACAAACAGAAAGAAATACCTAGTCCAGGTAGACAGACAGATAGACAGATAGATAGATAGATAGATAGATAGACATACAGACATAGACCAGATTGACAGACACAAACAGACAGAAAGATAGAAAGAATGAGCAAACTATATGTGGGTGACAGGTTCACCAAAACATAAGCTAAACAGCTAATTGAGCTGACGCATTAGGAAGCATAAAAAACAGTAAGGGAAATTTGACAAACCGGGGATGCTGAAATGAATAATGAAATGGATAGGCTCAAGATAAAATTATAGCAGGTGAGATACTAAATGAATCAGAGGAAAGAAAGACAGCTGTTATAACAAGGGTATACTGTAATACAGGGAACGAGAGATAGTGACATGGAATATATTATAACACGTGATTTGCATTGCAGAAGCCCTTGATTACATATTCTTTAGAGGTCAATCCACTCTACTCTGAGCATCACTAAAATGGTGTCACGTCATGACAGCAAACGTTATTCAGAGAAAATTGCTGGGGTAAAATATTCACTATTTCACTTTGCTGCTAACACCCATGAGAAAATAATTAAACACTTCAAATATATCACTAACTTAGCATAAAAAAAAACAAACATACGTTAAAATGAGAAGTTGCACTGGTTTCCACGTTATTGTTAAACCGAAAGTAGTTTTTTCATTATTTTTCTCTGCTAACTATAAGCTACTCAACTTCAAAAATATCATGTCACTGACCCAACCTATGACTAACAAACAACAGCAGTTGTGATGTTCAGAATCTGTGATGTGAAATTGGTCTCAAGATACAGCACATTCGGAGAAAGCAGTTATGTCAAGTTATTTAGGGTTTGTATAACATTCTTCCTATGTAAAATGAGGTTAGAATAATATACAAGGATGTAAGAATGAAGCAAGTTCAGCATTTTTTTTGATAATGAGATGTAGAAAAAATGGCATGTATTTTTGATATTTTATTTTTAGATAGTTATCTCTCATGACAAGTAAAATGCTAATTAATAAATTAGGGGGGTTATAGAACATTTGTCAAAGTACCCTTAAAGTGGCACTATGATTCTTTCTTTCTGTTTTCTATATTCATAACTCTAGTATCTTATTGATTATACTCCTCCTCTCTTACCACTTGCCTTTACTCATATTTATGATATAACTTGATGCTGGATTGACTTCATATTGATTTTAAACCAGCAATTAAGTCAAATTATTTAGTATTAAAAGAAGATCCAGAAGTCAGCCAGTATCATCTCAACACCTCATTGTTTTAGAGTCTGTAACATTACCTGGACTCAAGGCAGCTTGAAGCAGCTAATTTGATCAAACAACATCAAACTGGTTTATCCAAACTTAATATATGTATATATCTCAGAGGCCCTTAGTTGTGTAATAAAGTCAATGTGCAATGTGGTCAGTATTTACTTTTTATTGTTTTGAACAAAATGTACAATGTACATTTTATACAAATACATTTACAAATGTAAAATTACATTTCAGATTGTTGTGCCATCTAGGTCCAGCAAAAGATCTGCAAGAGTATTGTATTATCAGCAAAATCTTTGTTAGCAGAGTGTTATTTTAATTGTATTTTTTTAATTACACCACATTATTTTTATTTCAGCAACAAATAATATCCACCTTAACATTTGTGATCACCCTTTCAAATTTCATCACCCTATCAAATTAGAAAAACACTTATGGTACATATGTTTTTTTTTTCATAACTGGGGAATTAAAATCCAATTTTGAATAATTATCAACATGTTAATAACTTACAATGGAAAACAATTGGATTTCAAGTGTTTTAATAATCACAAGACTTAGCAACATTTTCACAAATTCAATACCAACAGAAATCACTGGAAACACTTTTCTAATAATTAACCATTATTCTCACATATTTCATAGTGTCTATAAACAAGCATAAAAAATAACAAACACCTATTGAAGTTGTTATAGTGCCTGCAATCCTGCTCCCCTCATCCTACCCTCCAAACCCCAATATTAACTTTTTGCTGGCATTTCGGATCTGGACTGCCCGTATGGGTGGGACCAATCTGATATGCTTCAGATATGTTCTCTCTGTAATGGCACAAGTTGACCTAAAACCAGCTTGAGTTCTGAGCGGGGACCCACCGAAGGCAAGCTATTTTAGCTGCTGTCCGTTCTCAGAATACTCTTGCGACCCATTTTTTGCTCTCCATATATATATATATATAATTTCATTCTAAGTGTATTTTGATATATATATATATATATATATATATATATATTAATATCAAAATACAGTTAGAATACAATAATATATATATATCTACATGTATATATATATTTATATATATATATATATTTATTTTTTATTAATTTTACATTTTATATTTATTTTTAATTAATTATTATTTGTTTTTTATAATTACATGTATATACAATAGATATAGTTATTATATAATATATATATATATATATATATATATATACACGTGTGTAAGTTTACTCTAAGTGTATTTTTATTTTAATATATGTATATATTAATAGAAAATTCACTTAGTATATGTGTATGTATCTCAGCGATCAGTAAGTACATGGTAGAGGGAGGGAGGTAAGTGGTTACTTTTTAAAAATTTTAATTTAATTTAATTATTTATTTTACTGAGTGCCTCAACCCCTTGAGGCACTCAGTACAGACAGAGCATCGGAAGCCTGCCTGAAGGCTTCCAATGCTCTACCTCACTGCCGGGCTCCACGTGGAGCAACCCAGAAGTGATCGTTCCGGGGGGAGCAATCACCAGGTGTTCTCCTGTGGCCCGGCAGTGAGGGGGTATTGCAGCGATGCCTCGACATCGAGGCATCGCTGCAATACCATCCAAGCGGCTGGAAGCAAATGATGGCTTCCAGCACTCTAACTCCCCACGTCCGTATCAGGTACGTCAGCGGTCCTTAAGGACTGTTTTTTGTCGGACATACCTGATACATCCGCGGTCGCGATAGGGATGAGGAATCCTACTTACCAACTATCATACGATTTTAATGTCACAAACACATTAGCAGTACCATCATGGTCGGCCATAGAGAATGATTAAATGCAATGATATAATGATACAATAACTACAATGATCCTCTATAGAGGAATTGTAGGCACATCATGGCAAGTGCTGCACATGCACCTATGTTTCTGAAAGCTTCTCTATGAGGAGCATCGGAGGCACACCAGGATGATGCAGCCCAAGTAGAAGGGTTTTTTCATTTTATTAAACTCCCGGGGTGGGGGCCTAGAGGGGGAGGAGATTTCATTAATAAAAGACATCAAGACTGTAGTGATAGGAACACAGTGAGTGTATTTCTAATGCTTCTGTGTTTCCTAAATATTTTGCTTTTCCTACAAACTTTTGTTGAAAAGCTGTATTTTATCATGTTGTGAGTATGATAGCAAATATGTCCTAACTTTTTAACATCTGTGTTCTTTATTATTATTAAGTATTTAGCATCATCAATTAAAACAATAATTTATATATGAAGTACACTACAGAATCAGGATAGTTCAGTAATGTTTTTGTTAAAAGTACATTTTTTAACCACTTATAAACTTGTGTGCTTTTTTCCCCGCAAAATATTGCCAGCTGGAGTAATGACTCATTAATGATAATACATTCATTTAACCCTGAAGGCACATACCAAGGAGAAATATGCCATTTGTCATTAGCACAAATGAAACAATCATCCAAGGATATGAGACAATTGCTCTGTTATATACTAAAAAAAGGACATGAAGTGATACTTATTTTGGTAGACGAATGCAATAAAGAATAAAGTTGTGACTAATTTCACTTGTGTAGGATATGTTGAATCAGTTTGATCCCCAATTTTTGTTTGTATTTATGGCATTATGTGTTCCTTCCTTCCTTCTTTCCTCCCTCATTTTATTACTCCCTTCCTTATTCCCTTCCTCCCTTCCTATTTCCTACCTCCATTCCCTTTTCCCTTCCTCCCTTCCTTCAATCCTTCCTTCCTTCCTCCCTCCCTCCAGTTTTACCTCCCTCCCTCCATCTCTCCCTCCCTCCCTTCATTCTTTCCCACCTTCCTTCCTTCATTTCTTCTTTTCTTCCTTCATTTCTTCTTTCCTTTCTTCCTTCCTTCCTTTCCTCATCTTACTCATATATAACTAGACCGGAACAAAATGTAAGCACAAGGCTAAGTAAAAGTTGCTAAAATTTCACACTGATCTATAATTATAAAAAGTAAAAAATTACTTCTCATTGTCATTGGTGAAAAGAGAGTTCATTGTGATAGCAGTGGGATATTTGGTAGGTAAATCATAATAGACCAAAGCCTCACAGCAAATCTGATAGATTGAAAGAGCATTGCAAATGTAGAAAGGAATAGTCATGTCATAAAATGCTCTTTTAAGGTTGAACCACATGATAAAAACTAGATTGTTTTACTTTAGGGCAATCCCGTTGAGATATGTGTTCAATCCTCCTCATCAGGTTTCTATCAGCTCAGTCCTAAACTTTGGTTAAACTCGGTGTGTTGGCCTTTCATTACTGTAGAATAGTAGTTGCATAAAAGAAAACATGCAGACAATTCCATGTGATTCGATGCATGTGTTGTATTTTGCAAGGTTTGTATAGACAGCTCTGCTGGGAAAAATAGTGTGAAGTATTTCAATAGCTTGTGATTCTCTTTTAAATCATTGAAAATAAGTTAAATCAGATGTCTTGATGCATACATTCAGCTTGATTCAACTATAAATGTTATGATCAGACACAGATACTCTGATATTAAACATAATACAGAATAAAAAGTCCAAAAGCAAGTGGATAAAATTGTAACTTTTTAAAAACTCAAGTATTTTTTTATACCTGTTTATCTTAAGTAGAGTATGTATTTTGTTTGCATGGTTAGCCATGCAACTGATGCGTTTCATATACCATCATAGATTCTCAGTAGTCTTACGTGTTCCCAACTTGCCCCATTACAGTCTATAATGAATGCGGTGGCGAGAATCCTCTTCCTGTCCGCCCGCACCTCCCACGGTTTCCCCTTTGTCAGACCCACAATTGGCTTCCCGTAAGATATAGGGCTCAGTTTAAGATCCTGACACTTGCTTACAAATCTCTATACAATGTTGCTCCCACCTACCTATCCTCACTAATGCACAAATATGTCCCGTCTAGGCCCCTACGCTCTGTCGGAGACCTACGTCTAACCTCTGTTCGTACTCCTACCTCTGATGTCACCTTAAAGACTTCTCTAGGGTTGCACTGTTTCTATGGAAAGCCCTTCCCCTCTCTGTTAGACTCTAACCCAATCTCCACCCCTTCAAAAAATCTTTGAAAATGTACTTCTTTAGGAAAGCATATCAATTAAACTGTGAACAGGTTTCCCTCCTCGCACCCTGATTCCTCTCCTGAAACTGTCACAAAAACAAAACATACTTTTCTACCCTTATTTTTTGTGTGTCATTTTGTGAAAAAAATAAAATAAAAAAGGATATTGCCAGATATTATACAATGTAGTCTATATTCTCAGATCTGAATATTCAACAAGATTCTATTTACTAAACACTAAATTTACTTTTGCAGAATGAAAGTTAATGAATAGTGCATTGACCCTGTTCTTTCTAACAATGGTCTTGATGTAATGATCTTTCCAAATGATTCAATATTGCCAGAAAACATTTCCAAATGTTATATCTATTGAAGTCATCATTAAAGTTCATGGGGATTTTTGTAGATAAATTATCTGGAAAGTTTTTTTTCTAGCGCTTTTGAATTATTTGAAAATCTTATTAAATCGAGGCCAAAATTTGGAGAGTAAATTTTGTTATTTGATATTCAATTTACAGTCGCTCTGTGTGGTGTGGTGTGTTGTTGCCTCTTTTTCATTCTCATTCATATTTTGATGTGTTTATTTTAAATTGGGGAAAAGCTCGTGAATAAGCCAAGACTTCCAAATTGATAGGCTGTCATGTTGTCCAATCCCCTGGCAAAACTAACAAATAAATACAATTCTTCTTACTGATCCTATTTACCTCTAAAATCCTTGTGCCACAATAGGGAGTAACTGATGTATGGAACTTTCATTTACCAAGCATGATAAATCAAGTGTAAAGTGCGTTAGCATCCCAAAGTTGCTAAAGCCGTAGAAACTCATCACCTGCTCATTCTAATCGGGCGTTAAACCAGAATACACCAAATTGAGCTCATGAGCTGGTTTAATGTAATTTAGGGCTAAACTCAGACAGACTCTGAACACTGCTAAATGTGTTCCATAGCTTCAAAGCATGAACACATAGGTTTACATTTTACACTCAAGGAAGAATAATACCAAACTGAAATGTGATGATTTATTTTTGAATAACAGAGGTCTAAAAACCATGCTGCAGGGCAATATTTTCATTATTAAATAATAATTTATAAAATGATAATATGATAAAGCTGAAAACTTAATTTGACAAATAGGGTTCCTAAAGCTTTATAAGATGAAAAAAAAAAAAAAATACATATCAGCATTTGTATAATCCGTGGCAGAAAAAAAAACACTCACTAAAAACAACAGTAAGCATACTCTGTAATAAAATACAATAAATCATCACAAACCATAGAAAACAGTTTATATGTTTTCTTAGAGCAACTAATCTTCTCAGCTGATCCATTTTTGGATTCATATCAACGATTATTCAATTTCGCTTGACATCTGTTCTTTGCTGGCTTTGCACATTATGCAAGAAAATACCTTTTATTATCAAACTTTATCATTTGTGGCTCTTCTAAAGTCAATGTTATTTATTAAATAAACAAAACAAGATTTTGAAACACAACCTGCAGGAGTTTATCTGGCAATTATGGGAAGTCTGTAGAAAAGTATCAATGCAACTGTTTTTAATTTTCCTCTCACACTGCATTGCAGAATCCTGCAGCATAGGAGGGATAATGATTAATGTATTCCGAGAGTATGTAGCAATACTAAGAGCTGGAGGGTTACTGTAGTTCACTTCTTTTCAAGAAACAGCAATCCATGTTTATCTAGCTCTTTCTTGCTCGTTCTAAGTCTCTCTACCTCTCTATCTTAGGAGGACAGCTTCCTCTATATGTGACATGTAAATCATTAAAGCATATTAGCAGATAGACAGATTGATAGATAGACAGACATACTGATAGACTGACTGACACACAGATTGACATACATTTAGACAGTGTGACAGATAGATTGACAGATCAACAGAGACATGTAGATAGACAGATAAACAGAAAGACAGATCGAATGAATTCCCTTGTCAATTTTCCATTATTAACAATTTAGTAAATATCCTTTTTGCTCAATGGTATAGATTAACGTTAACATAGATCTGTTCTTATTGTAGAGACTACTTTTTTTTTTTTTACTTTTCACTATGTTACATAACCAAATATTAAGAAAACTGTCACTTTTTTTACGGATACTTCCTTGCATGGTACCACTGCAGGGAGAGCAGGAAGAGAGATGTACTTACCTAAAGTTCTAGTTCCTCAACAATTCAGTCTTCAAGTAGAGGTTCACGTTCATTTCCTAGGCAGATGAAACTACAAGGAGCCTCATCACTTAGCACTCTTGCGTATTAAAAAAAAATATATGTATATATATATATATATATATATATATATGATACAGAGGTTTAAGAAAGATTACAGGAAACAACAGGATCTTCTATGGATCACCTTCTACACATGCAATGAGATAGCAAGTCACAGTTGCCAGGAAATGACAAAACAATGCAAGTGTGAGATATGTGGACCCCACCATCTGCCTTAATTTGCCAAAGATCTAATATCTAATTGTACATAAGATGTCGTAGTCCCATCTTTGTATTTTGATATCTTTTATAAGTTTTTCCTAAAGTATATACATTAAGAAAAAAATAAAATTTAAACTAATAAAGCTGCATTAACAAATATAATAGAGTAAATCAATCGAGAAAAAAAATCTTCAAAGGTAAATGTAAAATTATAGCTTCAGCTGGGAAAAATGTATCATTAAAATGTTACATAGGATGAGCACTTGATAATTATTACTTCCATATCTTATATGATTGTAGTGGACCACAGGTAACCTCCGCTATTTCGCTTCCTTCAGCTGTTCAGGAACCCTGAACAAGCTTATGCAATGTATGATCATATAATGTAACTAAACCCCCATTATTTTTGCCTAGATTAAGTGTTTTTTAAAAACTGATAAAATCTGTCAACATTAAAGTTGCTGTTTAGTGGCTAGGTGAGTGCGCTGAATCTTGTGTATTGTATAAATTGGCCCCCAGCAGCACCCCATTTATGCATGTTCAGGTGAGTGCAGCCCCCTTGTTTCATATATATATATATATATATATATATATTTGTGAGTCTAGCCAACTCCTTGGTTTTGCACCTCTTCCTGTCACAGGTGCCTCATCCCAGGGCCCTATTTAGCCTTGTACTGCAGAGAGCCCCAGATGGAATTTTTTCCACAACTAAGTGGGTTAATGTCAAAAGAGCAGACATTAGGCTGTTAGAGTAGGACCTGCCAAAGATGGGGTACATTGACGATGTGGCAGGCTTATGCAATGTATGATCATATAATGTAACTAAACCTCCATTATTTTGCCTAGATTAGGTGTTTTTAAAAAAACTATTGTTTATTGTATAAATTGCCCCCCAGCAGCAGCCCGTCTATGCATGTTCAGGTGAGTGCAGCCCCCTGGTTTCATATATATATATATATATATATACATATATATATATATATATATATATATGTTGTTATGTCCTGAGGAAAGTTCACTATGGTGAACCGACCAAAACGTTGACTGTTTGAATTAAAAGCCTTCATATAAGTCCTTGAGTGCTGGCTCTCTTTTGGAATCTATATCTTCGTGCAGTTGAGCACCGGGCCATTAAAAGAAGGAAAGCTGGAGTGCAAAACTTCTACTAAATTGTATATATATATATATATATATATATATAAAACAGATCAACCTCTTGCACCCATACTAAAAAAAGTATTAAATATCTGGTGCCAAGTCACAGCAATATAGAAATATCAAAAAAATACCGGCACTCTAGGTTTTCTTCATCCGATTTATTTTTGGTGAATCTAAAGATGTCAACGTTTCAGCTCCTGGTCAGAGCTTTCATCAGGACACATTCACCAAAAATAAATTGGATGAACAAAGCCTAGAGTGCCAGTATTTTTTTGATATTTATATATATATATATATATATATATATATATATATATATACAGATGGGACTAAGAAATGCAAACCCGTCTCCTGAAAGAAGATGCTGTTTCAACATAAGCATCAAGCAATGTTATATTATATTAAGTGTCTCATACAGGCTCCTGCAAGACTGTGTTTTTATGAGATTCTATGACAGAAATTTATGCATTGTAGACATTCTACATGATTCTTATAGAAAGTGTTAGACTCTGTGATAACAGGTTGGATTTCATGAGATCTGCTATAAGTCAAATACAATATGTTGGGAAATTTCAATAATATGACTAAATAAACTGTATCAATGTCAACCGTGAAAAATCAAATGCAACAATTGTGCCAAAATGCCCATATAGATGAATATGCTATGCTCGTAAGATGTATCCCTTTAGCTTTTATTTCATTTTAATATTTATATAATTTTGTGTTTCTCTTTTGGTAGTACATTATGATGATTAGTGATTCACAAAATATACATGCGCCTCTTAATTTGTATAGACACTCTGCCCAGATCTGATTTTCCACATTAATTCTTAAATTTGCAAAATTACATAGGATTAATTTGGTAAAAAATAATATAACTCTTCTATTTGACAAATGCACATAGGTCAGGTTTTATTAATAGTCAAAACAATAAAAACACAGACGTTTATTTGAAATCAGGTTTACAGATAATGTTTAGGTTACACCATGTGACCTTTGACAAACCTGACCAAAACATTATTTGTGAACCTCATTTAAAATTAAAGCTTTCATTTATCAGCCACCTGGAGTGCCTTGAGCCATTATACGTTATGGCTTGGATTATTCTAAGTGTGGCCACTTTGGTGTCATTGGAGTATTGAGGGCTATTTATCATTATATTGCATACTGAGTGCAGTTCCTAATTTGTATATTGAGTAATAATTCTGAACATGCATATTCAGTTTCTTTTTATATTGGTGGGTTGTAAGATAAAGCAACCTATACGAATTGTAGAAACGTAGGTATGTATTAGCTTCAAATCTATGCATGAATTTCCTCCTGAAATTACTAAAAAACATTTTTTTTGCTGTGGTTTTTGTGCATTATCACTGGGCATTGTGTAATAAATAAATACCCAAATAATGAAAAAGAGTCACTGGTTCCAAGAACATTTATTAACAAAAAAAAAAAGCCCTGTGATCTATTATTGACCAAAAATAAATTAGAATCTTCTTTCTTCCATTTGTGATATATTTCCCCTCTTCTCTTACCCATATAAACTTCCAAATGTTCTATATTACTCCATTCAGTAAAAGGTTACTCAGTGTTTTGAAGTGGTATTGGTACAAGCAACCCGTAAGTGTAGTGTTTGAGTAAGAAATGCTGCACATGCTGAGTTAGTTTATTTTGCTAATGGATGTGTACCTGTAGGACTCAAGCAAAAGAATTGCCTCTTGTTGTTTGGCCCTGAGAAGAAATTCTGCATGACCACCAACACTCAGTGAAAAGAGTGTTTTTTAATATTTATAAGAAAACAGTCTGCACTATGACCTATTTCTTTTCTCTCTTTGTCAAATCTGTCTGTGCAGAGATGATGGAGGAAAAAGCTTCATAGTTGCAACTTTGCTCTGTACGAAGTGCTTCTCTCATAAACACTTGAGTGCATTTCAAATTAATTACACAAAATAAATTAAAGGGTATCATATTTTTTTTTATTTTGTACCCATTATATCCTCAATTCTCCCAATATATGTTTTAAGGAATTGAGGGAAGGTGCTGTGATACAAATGGCTATATTATAGAGAGTATACATGTATTGGTGTGTTCACTTGTGTGGCACATTAAATTATTATGCACTAATATCACTGTAATTATTTTGATTGCGTTTTCATGAGTGATTCCTAGATTAGTTGGGGGTTTTGTATATTTATATATAAATTTAACTTGCATCGGAGGTCAATATGAGTCCTGTATATATCACTACCATCACCTGCAGAACCTTAGACTCAAATATAATTATATATTTGTGTACAATACAGTGGTAATTTTGATTTACATTGATAATCAACCATAATATTGAAAATATCTACTGTTCAGTAATTAAGTCAATTCAGAGTTAAAATATTGAGGAATTATTTTTGGAGTAAAGATAAGCACTAGCTTCAAATGAAATATGTTCAAATCATGTATTCCCTAAAGTCACTATATATTCACTATATATTTTACTCTGCATTGATTTGTGTAAATTTGATTCAGCCATTGCACTGGATAATCTAGATTACATGATTTAGAATGAGAAGCTATCATTCATTTCAGGACCATGGACAGCATGGTACCCTTTCTTCTTATCTATAGTTTCATTAGATAGCTGGTACATACAGGGACAAGTAGTAGATTATATCTCAGTTGATACTAGAGAAAAATGTTTAATATTTATTATTTGTCTAGCTAGGCTTTCTGACAACTAGTAATATGGAAAATATTTTATTCAACTTTCTTTTAAAATTTTACATGATGAAAAAGAGTCAGATACCAATACCAATAGTGTAGACATTTAACTGCCATTTTAGAGTCAACATAGATTTTTCCAAATGTTTTCAAAACTGAAAATCACAAATTGTGCATATTTTAGGTCAACGGCAGAAATATGTTAAAGACTAATCATGACAATTTTTTTTTTTACATCTTATATTGTTATACCGTGGCCGTAATTTTCTTTGGACACATCTTTTCAAATTACTTAATATTTTTGGTTAAACTGCAGAAGTCAACATTAAAGTGTATGGGATTTTTTGTAGATAAATAATTTGAGCTGTTTATCCAAAAATAATAAATAATTTGAAAGCTTATCGAAAAATATTAAATCAAGGTCAATCTAGGGCAGCTGTATTCCTGATACATTTGCTGACAATCCAGGGTATGGAGGAACATTTATCTGCATAGCTTAAAAATGATTATGCATCTCCAGGGTCTTAAGTCCCCAATTTCTCCTGCTGCCTCCCTGTCCAACTATTAATCAATCAGCCCAGCCATGCCCGATTAGAGGTTATTTTGCTTTCTGGATGTGTATGTGCTCCCTGACTGCCCAGACTATCATCATCTAGCCAGAAGTGGAGTAAAGCAAGATGGTTTTGTAGGAAGAAAACACTGTCAGTTCTTCCTCAACTAGCATTAGGATAAACAACAGGCATTGAAAGAGACACATTGCTTATTGACTGGCAATTATGAATGTGATTACCTATTAATTTAATAAAGTAATAATTGGATAAGAACAAAAAAGCCAAATATTATTGGGGAGGAAAGTGGTTAGTAGTGACACTCTTAAGGATGAGAATGACATGATAAGAACAAACTGATGATCTAATAATAAAAATAAGACTCAGATACAAAATCTGGTTAACTTACATGATATGATAAATACAGTTACATTCATAGATGCATACATGTTTGCATAAATGTTTATATATATGTAAATAAAACAGTCTAGCACGTTAGGTTGCTCCTTTCTATATATCTTGGTGCTATAGGGAGATATGTAGTACATATACAGAGTATTTGATGCATCTTATAGAAATACACAACAGTAGGTTTCAGAAGTAATTATTAATTTCATATTAGCTAGATATTTGTGTTACAAATTGTAATGCAAAGGTGAATGTCTCTTCTGTTTCTTTAAAAATGTTCAGCATAACAATGAGTTTGTGAAATGGCTTGTTTGGTTAATATGCCCACTATTGTTTCTTTTCAAAGCTCAGTGTTACAGTAAACTGTTCTCAGCAGTGTGAATTCAATATACCAAACTCGTCAGGTTGATAAAATCATTTCTAATCCTAGGAATTGTATTAAATTTAGAAATAACTTAATGTGTTTTCCATGGTAAAATTCTTTGCTTGTTATTATTTTTCATGCTAAGGGGTAGCAGAGGAGTTGAGAGAAGTCAGTTCTGAGGTCAGATATGACTTATTATGAATGCTATAATTACAGTATCTTTATTCTTTTAGGATGCAATCTGCAGTGTTAGAATATTACTGTGTACAGTAGGTATTTTGCTATAAACTTCTTCATGGCACTAATTATGAAAATAGCCTTATGTCAGATCCTTCTTAATGACAATATGTTATTTCTTTAGTGCAAACCAAAAATGTATGTATCCAGATACTCTCGCTATTCTTTCTAAAATTTAGAAAATGCCATGAAGCAAATACAAAGTTCTATAATAGCAAATTCAAATAATTCAATAGAAAATATACCCTAAGTAGGGACTGCACAGTCTATTAAGTGCTCACCTGTCTATTATTTTGACTGTCCGCCCTGTTATCCACTCTACCATCTATCTTCACTTAAAATGGTTATTAATATGCTTATGGTTAATTTATTATAGCTCACTGCTTCTATTCAAGTTCATGTCAGCAGAACACATTCATCAAAAGGAACTAGGCTTAAAAAGGCAGATTTGGTTTCTGACACAGAATAATTTATCAGGGCTCAGAAGAATCCTCCCACCAACTGAGCTGTTTGAAAGTTGGAAGATAAAAATGTAATGACTTGCAGCTCAAGAGATAGAGAAAGTATTAAAGACTCTAAGGAGTAGAGAAGGAACATAGATTTCTGGCCTGGAAAAACAAAAATGTTAATAGAGATTATGTTCAATGTTCATGATTCTAGATTTATTTTTTGTATTATTTTTTTTTATTTTTTTAACTTTCTCCATAGATCAGAGAGCAGAAGAATTACACATGCATTTGTGGCAGTGACATTACTTAAAAGAACTTGTTACATCTGAATTTCCCATTTAAAAACATAATGAAAAACTATCTTTATATTGCAGAAAAATGAATGAGCAACTGAATACATTCTCAAGACAATGCAGGGGCTACTTTTTCTTTTGAAATAGCAATAGAGAGAAGTTAATTTATTAGAGGATAGATCAGTTGTGCCATACTTATTTCTAGCTGCTAGACAGCTGATTGTACTTAATTGCAAAAGCAATTATAGAAAAAAGTACCTCCCACTTATAGAACTATTAGACAGATGTAATAAAAATTACATTTATAAAAAGATGGCTATTGTCACGGTTAAATAGCATCAGCTTTTTGAGAGAAATTGGTTTTCTTGGAGATAATGTTTGGAACACACCCAAGACCTGACTCAGCGGGGCGAGGTGATCACTTAGCCCCCTATCACCCACCCCTTTGGGGAGAACAAGGTACTCTGGGGAGGATAGGTGGGATCATAGCGAGCTATTGCAAAGAAGATAGTACTCTGAGGCCTATGACTAGGACTGGGCATGCCCGAGTAGGATGGAGTGCAACCCATTGGGAGTTGCTGGCAAAAAAGTCTGTGTACATTATTTATATATGAATTAATTATTTTTGTATGTATTTTTTACTGTTGCAAACATGTTATCATACAATGTAATATGACTGCTACTGTTGAGAGCCATTTTTTGTACCCTTTTTTTTCCAAATAAATTACTATTTTGAAAAAAAAAACATGGAAAATGGAGCAAACCAGGACATTTATGAATTTCTTAATTTGCCATTTTCGATCAGCCATCTCCAACAATGCCTGATGTTAAAAGGTATCTGCTCACACAATGCACATTCATGAGAAGATCTTTGAAGGATGGCACAGTCTATCGAACTATAATGAAAACTCATTATTTATACTCTCAGGTATGAAAAATGTTAAAACAATTCATTTGATAAAGAGTACGTAATCTCGCATGAGTTTAAGATAGAAAATGATTTTACCAAGAAGAGTTATCTTGAGGTGTATATATATATATTGTCTTCATGCTACAGATGCCACCAGCCAGACATGTCACTTATCACTAGTGGCTGTTAGCAAAAATAATATAAAAGCTCTACAAGTGACAAGTATATTTTAATTTAGGATGGAATTTATGTCTAGGATGCAATACATAGTAAAAATGTTTTATTGTTCCAGATCCTTTTAATCTATATGAGAGTTATAGTAGAATAAAGGCGCTCTCTATGACAAGAAAATAAGCAAAGAAAAAATGTGGAAAAGTTACCAAAATAAATCTCCAGTGTTACTTTTCAAAGGTATCAACCTCCACACGTTATTTAAAGGACAACTATTATTTTAACCTGAGATTTTTATTTATACTTTTTTTTGTGTTGTTTAAATAGGTTTATTGTGCACGACAAGATGCTATTTATTAGTCTCTAAACTAAATGCAGTAAACATTCCGGCATCTTGAGCATAAATCAAGTTCTTTTCACACAGACTATCATTCAAAACAATCCATTACTTTTTAAGCAATTGTTTCTGAAAATCTCAATACAGCTTTTTGAAAAAATATATTGTGTGCTGTTATTATAGCAAATAATTATTGACTTGATTAGAAATTGCAACACAGATAATAATGAGAAAATATGCATTTTTAAAATTGCATTTACATTTTATATCATTGTAATGCTAGGAAGACTATATACATCACATATACCATAGCAAATACATGCTTTCCTAACTCTAACCAAGACCATTTCCTTAAATTGTTGTGGAATAAGGTTGACAGAGTCCAACAAGGATCCCTGGTGCTCTGTGGGGATTTTAACTTTATAGTACACCCAAACCAAGATTTATCTGCACAATTCACAAAAAAATTACTTAGGGCCTTACAAGACCAGTAAGTCCCTGATATCCCATACTCACCTCCACAACCTATTAGATGTATGGAGCACATTACATGCAGGAGAACATGACAACACCTTTCACTCAGCAGCCCACAACTCCTACATGAAATTCTATATTAACCCTACTGATTTAATCCAGGTAGAAAGATGTGTGATATGACAGGACTTAAGAGACTCTTTCATGTACAAAGGGAATGGGTTTTGGAGGTTTAATGAATCTTTACTGTAGGACATGGAATTTGTTAGGGACATTCAGAAGGAACTTAGCGAATATTTCAAATGGAATGAAATTCCTGAGGCACCTTTGGATAACCTATGGTTGGCTCACAAACCCATAATTAGGGGCATATTTATCAGGCAAGCCCCCCACCTTCAACTTTAAGTGTGACTTACAAATGTCAGATTGTGTGAATGAACTAGCAACAACGACACAACACAACGAAAGGTGGACATCCCCTGACTTAGCTGGCAGAATAAAAGCTCTCAAAAACTTTATGGTTAAGCAAATTTACAAAATACAAGTTTTTATTTACACAGGCTAAAATCACAATTTTATCATCAGGGTAACAAGGCAGGCAGGCTGTTTTTCAACATGCCTGGTCAGTCTAGGCCAGGTGATGTTTGTCGCTGGGTGGCAGGGGATGGATAATTAACCAGAGTGGTGGATCTGTTGTGCCTCCTGCTCTCATTTGAAGCAGAAAAAGCATTTGTTTGACTGTGCTGAGGGTTCTTGGCTCTCTCAGAGTTTCGTATGCTGGCACAATTTGTTCCAAAAAGATGGCACTCTACAATGAGTGCCCATGGGCAGATTCTCCTCAACTAGGTTCACCCTAACCAATAATTCTAGGCAGGGTTGCCCCCTGTCACTTCTCCTTTATATTCTAGCATTAGAACCCTTTGCAGAGCTGACACAGTCAGCACCAAATACCCATCGTCTAAAGATAGGTTATACAGAACACAAAATCAGTTTACTCGTGGACGACATTCTGTTGACGTTAACTCAAATGCCCACATCAGTGTGTGCTGTACACCAAGCCCTCATGAACTATAGCATTGTATCTTACTACAAATTAAATTAATCCAAATCCCAATGACCCCACAGCCTGTTATTCAATGCCTTAAATTAACATATACATTTGATTGGACAAAAACATACATAATTTTTGGGCCTCTGTATTACACAAAACACTCATAACCTTTTTGCAGACAACTATGTCAGGATCTGGAAAGAAATTAAAACTGCAATGATGGAATGGAGCGCTAAAGACATATTGTGGATAGACAGAGTAGCCCCCATTTAAGATGATGTTTCTGCCTAAATTACAATACATTTTCCGCTTACTACCAATAGCAGCCACCACATCCTCTTTTAAAACAGTACATGTAGATTTCACAAGCTTAATATAAGCAGGAAATAAACCTAGATTATCTGCAAAAAAATTTCACAGATATTACAGCGAAGGCGGGATGGGAGTACCTCACATTGTTTTATACTATAAAGCGGCAGTGATAGCTCTACTAATAGCTACGAGTACAGAACAAGAGAACCCACAGTGGGGTTCCACAGAAGAGAATAATATAACAGGGATCCCACTGCCAGTATTTAGCTGGTCTCCCCCCGAGACCGGAGCCCTCAGGCGCCCGACATCCCTCAGGCTACTAAGACTCTAGTTAACATTTGGAACAAACATAGACATTACTTTCTCACAGCAAACAAATTTTCCAAAGCTACCCCAATATCAGTATTAAATCCCAGTAAATGTACAATAGTCCACACATACATGAGTAATGTTCAATGATCCACAGAGAAAAATGGAAATATAAAAAAAAGTGCTCAAAAATATGCAGACCACGAATACATGGCATCAAACTGCTCTGTGGATCATTGAAGATTACCCATGTATGTGCGAACTATGGTACATTTTCTATTTATTGTTTATTATAGGGAAAAGTCCTGCGCCAGGGTCTAACTCTCACTACATGAATTCAAGAATTTTAATTGTAATTTGGACACCCCTTTTGGCGCTTCTGACACTACATTACTTGGAGCTGTGGCAACTTTTGTGAATGGGACGGTATATCACATTCACAAATCTCTTTCAACTTATTGTTTTGCCAATAGTCTTACCTAACTTTATCCAACATTTTAATGTGACTAAATGGAAATGGGTGGGTATTCACCATGTATATAGTTTTTTCAATAAAGGAAGCAGAATGATGTTTGCACAACTAATCGATAAAAATCAATTACCAACCACATTTCCTTGACTCTAAAGCATTAAATACAAGGTAAAAAGCTACAGATATACCTTTGTCAATGTTCAAAAATATGTGTTTAGGAGTTACTCCCCTCCAGAAACAATTATCGGTATGCTATCAATCACTTAACAGACATGAGTCTTTCGTACACTGCAGCTTGTTCTAAGGATAGTGGGATGTACATATCTGATTCTCAGTGGAGGGATATACTGCCTACACTCAAGGGGGTTACACGCTCTGCTTCACACTTGGAGCTACACAGAAAATTGGTATTAAGCTAATACATGTTTCTGATCAGATTTGCGCATATTTTTCCAGGTTGTTGAGCCTTATGTTGGAGATGCGGAGAACAGAGTGGAACTATGATTCACATGTAGTGGACATTTCAACATCTCTCTGCAATGTAGAAAGAAGTCAACTCTTTAATCACTAGAGTAACGGGAGTAACACTTACCCTACAACCCCTGAAAATGTTGCTATTATATAAACCTGAACAAACAGCTTGGGAACATAAAATTGTAATAGCTCACCTTCTGTTAGCAAATCTTTCTCTCGTGGCTCTGAAGTGGAAATGAGTAGTGTCATCCACTATGGGAAAATAGTGCCAACAATAACTCGCAATTTGAACATGTTATACCAAGCTAGCTGCCAAGAGAGACAGGACGCTCTCCAACTGGCAAAGTAACTTAAAAAAACCCCACAGAAAATATGCACAACAATATGGGGCAGGGAGAGTAGAGACTTGTGGGAGGTCAGAACCATGGATGGCCTCCCTTTTTTTCTTTTGTTCTATTTTTTCTTAGTCTTACTCTTTATTTTATTTCTTTGGTTGACTTTGTTTATGTTTTGCGAACATCTTGTAGGACTTGTATTGTCTTACAAGATAGTAGACCACTAATGTGTCTCTCAACCACTGCACTATCAAATGAGTGAAACATGAAATTTGCCTTTGTCTTTCCTACCACTAGCAATAGAACAACTCTATATTGAGTATTTAAATGTATTTACCTCATCAGATCCCACCACCAAACAAAGGAAATGAATTGGCAACAAGCTTTTTGGTTTTGTATGAATACCAAGCTACATAATATTATTCATTGCTACATGTAACTATCACACGATCACAAACTATGTAAAAAAAAAAAATCGGTATTTTTAATATCTGTTGTGATCAGTTGTTGTACTTATTTTGCTGGCAGAAGTGTATCTTTTTCTACAACGTCAATAAAAATTGTCATATAAAAAATAAATAAAGACTATATACATAAGAATATTTTGTATATTTTAATATATGCATATATTATATATTCAAGAATGAGATATAAATGAACCAAAATATGATTGTATAATGCAAAACTTAAACTGAGTATGAATAATTTAAATGTATTGAGGAGAGCCTTAGTAAACTGATGTACTACGGATTATGTGCTCCATTTAGAATATTAATTTGCAGGACAAGAAAGAAAGACATGTGAGCATAGTAATGCAATCATTTCCTATGAACAAGAGTCCTTACAATTGAATATTAATTTAAGGAACCTGGTTATGGTAACTTATTATTCCCCCACACTATGTGCAGTAATGTGTGGGTACATTGATGAAGCAGGAGAGCCATTGTACCCCTTATTCCTTCTACTTTTCAATCTCCTAAACTTTGAGTTTTGGATGGTGAAATTAGGGTCATGGGATTAGGGCTCACTCTTGTTTGAGATGGGATCCAAATGTATTCTAAATTCTATATTAACTCTCCATACCACAGTCTATGGGATCCTTAGGGAACCTGGGTATGTGTGAGGCCCAGGTTATCATAATAATTGTTATTATTAATTTACCATATTCTACCTAATGTGGTCATGGGAATAGCTGAACCAAATTCTGTGTCCTCCTGACAAGTAAGACACCTGGGAAAATCCACACTATTTTATTGGCTTAAGGAATTGTTGTGATGTCAAGTCCCTATCAAGGAAATTACTTCACAGCCAGTTAGCATCACAAGGGTTCTCAGATAACGTTTCCTTTAAAAGTCTTTTGAAAACTGATCTTGAAAATGTAGATGAAAACTGGATATTTCTTGTTCATCATTTTCTTCATATGTCACTATTTGGAAATGTTTACATATGTATTGTACGTATTTTACAAAATTCTCCTTTATAAAATGGCAACTGTCACTTTATATATAGCTTGCTTTTAAATATGAATAATGCATTGCATTGTAGTTTTTACCCAGATATATAACATGATAAGGAGATAATTGGCAATTTCAATGCAAAGTTATAAAAAAAAAATCTTTATTCACTTCTTTTTAAACAAAGAACATATTGTGTGAAGGTAGAAATTCTAATCTGCATTTAAATAGAATTCCACCAAAATACAATCAAAGACCTCAAGCTACATTTTTTTTTACAGAAAAAAATGCTGCTGGCTCAGTGCTGTATTATATAACATAATCCTTCTATCATAACCCTTGCTTTTCTTGTACTGTATAGTTACTTCTAACAATTTATCAAAGCTTATTTCCTTCAAGCTTTTTGTAGCAGTCATCATAAGTACCTTTTCACTATTAGAAACGTTTACTTATTGTCAACGACTATTGCTGTCAATGATACTGTGCAAGGAATTTTTGCATGCATTTAGTTTAGTAATAACAGCAATAGTCATGATACCATTGTACCACAGCTATTAGACAAATAAATAGAAATGATCATTTAAAATCACGGTTAAAACATTTTGCATTAAAAGAAAAACAATTCAGTGAACAAAATATATATTTAGAACTGAACAACTGCACAGAAAAAGAATTCTATTACACATCTGTTATTCTAAATAATATTTCAGAGCAAATCAGGTGGCATGAGTGGGGTGCTGAAAGAGCTTTACTGACAATAAGAAACAAGGATTGAATTAAGCTTAAAGAACAACAATAAACTGATGGTTAGAATTTAAGTGTATTTTAGTCGTAGACACATACAGAGAACAGGGACAGACTTGTTCTCTATTATACAACTTTGTACTCTAGTAACAGCGCCACCTACTGTCTTGCCGGACAAACATACATATCATATAAGATCATTGGTGGTAATAGTCCAACATGATGGAATTTGGGTACAAAGTTCCACCATATTCATATTTAATTGGAACCCACTGTGGTACTGAGGTGGACAGTGATATATCCACCCTCCTTCTCTAAATTGAAGCAACCATGTTTTTTCTCTGTTTAGCAGAATGCCCACATTAGCTGTATATATAAAATAAATATCTATCTGAAAATGATCCTGTCATTTATATGGTTTTTTGGTTAAAAGAGTCACTTTAACATTTACTTGGCACCCACTTCTTTGAAATATTATCATCTTTAAACCATGTTCCAATATCAGTTGTTTAGTGAATAAACCTCAATCAGTTAAAGGTTTCCTTGTTTTGCATTTAGTTAGAGATTTGTTATTTAGCTATAAATATGTATTTAGTTATTTAGTTTATTGCATTTCAAGATTTTACAATTAGTTACAAATATTTATATAACGCCAACATAATCCACAGTGCACACATTGAATTCTAACAAAACATGCTTGACATACTGAAACAGTAGGTGAAGAGACTAAAATCTCCAATTTTCTATATGATGTTGTCTAGACATGTACAAGTGATTTGTCTGAATAAAGTTTCCTGTAATCAACAAAAGAATTGATTTTGAATTGTTTTACCTGTAGGTTTACCTTTTGACCCACCAGGTGAGATTGATTGGGAAACGATTTGTTCTGGTATAGATTAACATGAAATTTATTTAGACAAATTTCTTATAGGGATACTATAGCTCTCTTGCACCCACAACCTTCGTTGACTCCCCCCATCAGAGTAATGATTAGAATAGCCTTACTGTACTTACCCAATTCCAGTGCCGAAGTCCCTTGGCACTGGGTCAGTGTAGAACCCCCTCCGATGTCATCCAACGGGGAGGGGTGCAAATTTGCATGCGTGGTTAATTGGTGAATTGAGGACTAAAAGTCACCTAACCACCCGGTAGTGCCATTAGTGGCTGTCTGATTAACAGCTACTAGAGCCAGTCTTAACCCTTCAAGGTAATTATTGCAGTTTTTAATTGATTAAGGAGACAGGGACGCTGCACCCAGACCACTTCAAAGAGCTGTAATGGTCTGAGTGCCAAAAATGTCTTTCTAACACAAATTTTGCACATCTAATGTTATGTATATTAATATTATACATTGCTATTCCTTGGTGTTTAGGTAATATGTTTATCTGAGTATGTGTTTACATTTTAATATGGTTTTCCTAGTTTTCATTGTAGAATACATACCATTATAGAGTACATTAAACTGTCCCTTAGATGTCAATTCATGACAACCCATTGTTTAGCAAGGAAACCCAAAAGATAGATCCACAGAACATTTTGGCATTCTTTTAGTTGGGTTCCTGCAACTTCCATAATGCTTTGCAATTTATCATAAAAAGTGGAATCTCTGAAACATCAGGGGATCTATTTTTGGTTACCCACTTTAATTGACTTTAAAGTTATATCTATCGGTTATATTGTCACTTTTATCCATGCGCTTACCTCTGCCTATATGATTGTTTCATATGACTTTAAATGATCATTTTGCTGTACTCCATTCAGTATATCCCTGGATGCTCATGATGATTAAACTAGATATAATCAGAGTTTAATGGCCCCACTATCAGATTAATTATTACCATTTAGTATTCATACAATCACATTTATTATAAATTACAATAAATAGCGTAAGGAAATGTTGGAATTTTTTTATTTATTCATTCATTCTCCATTTGTCATTCTTGTAGTCATATGTTCTGCAATTAAATCATCACACATATGGAGTGCCAACTTCTGATCTTGATGTTAAAGCAGATGTTTTGCCAGCATGACGTCTGTAAGATCATTAAGGGCGATGTAGTCCACGGCATCTGGACTGCTGAAGGTTGCCTGTTCCTGATTTTGGTAATCCTGACTGTGTCACCAAGACTGCCATTTCCAGAATTGCATGGCTTCCTAGCATATTATTTTTATTATTATTATTCAATATCCTTCTGAAGATATGGTTTCCAGTACATGGCATGAGCACTTCTCTCTTTCTACTGCTAATACCTCTCCCTATACAGCCAAGCATTCTGCTAGCATTTCCAGCTGCTCAATTACAATGTCTTCCTACCTTTAAGTCATCTGAAATAATTACTCCTAAATCCCTTTCCTCAGATGTTGAGGTTAGTAGGGTATCAAATATCCTATACTCTGGCCTTGGGTTTTTACATCCAAGGTGCATTATCTTGCACTTAACAGGTATGTAAAGTAAAAGAGGTTACTCTGGGAGGCCATAAGCTTTCCTAAAGAGATACATTTTAGGCCCTTCATCAAACAATTGAAGACTAGGGGAGAGTCTGATGGCGGTATGCAGGCTTTTCCATAGGAAGGGATCCGCCCGCGAGAAGTCCTGCAAGCGTGAGTTGGCCATACTGGAGTGAGCACGACAGGAGAAGGTCACGGGCAGAGCGGAGAGACCGAGAAGGGGCATACCTGTGGATCTGTAAAGAGATATAAGAGGAGCTAGAATTGTTCAGTACTTTATAGATATTGGTTAGCGCTTTGAACGGATTCCTATAGGATACAGGAAGCCAATGTAAGGACTGACAGAGTAGTGAGGTGTGAGAGGACAGACTAGAGAGGAAAATCCATCTGGCAGCTGCATTCATTACAGACTGTAGTGGGACAATACGGCTTTCCGGAAGACCAATTAGGAGAGGGTTACAATAATCCATGTGGGAAATTACTAGAGCATGGACAAGCTCCTTGGTAGCATCTTGCGTAAGAAAGGGGTGGATGTTGGCTATGTTTTTAAGATGGAATCTACAAGTAATTGAAAGTAGTTTACAGGCTGCTCAGGTCAAAGGTGAGTTAATGGGAATATTGAAGTCCCTGAGAATTAGGGTTGGAATATTAGAAGAGAGGAAGTAGGGTAGCCAGGCTGCAAAGTGGTCAAGGAAGAAGAGAGGGAGACTGGGGGGGGGAGGGTGATAAATAATGAAAAGGTTAGCAGAGAAGGGTTTGAAAAGGCAAATTAAATGAATTTCAAATGATGGGAAAGAGAGGGAAGGGGAGGTGGGCAGAGGTTTGAAAGAGCAGTGAGGTGAGAGGAGAAATCCTACACCACCACATAGGTCTCTTATACAAATTATTAAGCACCAGACAATGTTCAACGGGCAAAACCCAGTTATCACTCACCTGTCCTTTCAGTGGCAGAACTACTGTTTGTGCAGACCATGTAGCCACACTTTGGAGAGAGCAGACAGGGTCAGTAGTTCCGCTGCTTGAGCGCTTTGAACGGATTCCTATAGGATACAGGAAGCCAATATAAGGACTGACAGAGTAGTGAGGTGTGAGAGGACAGACTAGAGAGGAAAATCCATCTGGCAGCTGCATTCATTACAGACTGTAGTGGGACAATACGGCTTTCCGGAAGACCAATTAGGAGAGGGTTACAATAATCCATGTGGGAAATTACTAGAGCATGGACAAGCTCCTTGGTAGCATCTTGCGTAAGAAAGGGGTGGATGTTGGCTATGTTTTTAAGATGGAATCTACAAGTAATTGAAAGTAGTTTACAGGCTGCTCAGGTCAAAGGTGAGTTAATGGGAATATTGAAGTCCCTGAGAATTAGGGTTGGAATATTAGAAGAGAGGAAGTAGGGTAGCCAGGCTGCAAAGTGGTCAAGGAAGAAGAGAGGGAGACTGGGGGGGGGGGAGGGTGATAAATAATGAAAAGGTTAGCAGAGAAGGGTTTGAAAAGGCAAATTAAATGAATTTCAAATGATGGGAAAGAGAGGGAAGGGGAGGTGGGCAAAGGTTTGAAAGAGCAGTGAGGTGAGAGGAGAAATCCTACACCACCACATAGGTCTCTTATACAAATTATTAAGCACCAGACAATGTTCAACGGGCAAAACCCAGTTATCACTCACCTGTCCTTTCAGTGGCAGAACTACTGTTTGTGCAGACCATGTAGCCACACTTTGGAGAGAGCAGACAGGGTCAGTAGTTCCGCTGCTTGGACTGCACTGCTAAAGCAGTGCCAGACTTGGCAGTAGTTCCTGCTACCACAGCAGCACATAAAGAGGGAGGCATGGCCACATACAAGGAGACTATGCTGAAGTCCATGCTTGACTCTTTAGGATGCAGCAGGGATGGAGGATGAGCCCTGACAGAGGAGTATATGTTTTGTGGAGGATTATCTGGTTGCCACTACTGGTGGGTGGTGCAGTGAGGTATTTGGTGACAGCCCACCCAGCAAGAGCCAGCATTTTGCCAAATGAGTAAAATGCTAATTATTTTTTAATATTAATTACTAAAGTGGTATTGAAGGGAATGGCTTTTGTCCTGCTCCACTGGCAGTGTGGGGGACTTGGAGGAGAATAAGAACCACTACTGCTGTGTGTGTGTGTGTGTGTGTGTGTGTATATCGGTATGTGTGCCTGTGTTTATCTGTGTGATTATGGCATCATATGTGTATATTTTTCGGTATGTGTGCGTATCTTTCTTTATTTCAGTGTATGTGTATATATGCACACAACTCAGCAATCAAATTCTAACATTGCACACAAATACAACACTGCATTCAATCACCAGCACAATAAACACATCTATGCATTTAAATGCCAGCACTATATACAAATACACCCATGCAATTAAGTACCAATACTATATAAAAACCCTGCAATCATACACCAGCACTTCACACATTCCAACACACAGACATTGCTCACAAATACAACCCAATAGAGATGAGCATATGGTAGATTCCCAGCTGGCAATGTACTATGAGGGTTGTACAAAAGTTAAGGACCTACCTTTAGGCATTCGTGCTAGAGAGCACCCCTAGTTCAATCACTAGATTGTTCTCTGGATCCTTCTTGCATTCCTGTTTCTATATGTTGCCCTTTCTGCTACTGTACTTGTTCTCTAAATACATGACTTATCGCAAGGACAAAAAAGTGTTTCCACCTACCCTGATATGTCAGCCGGCAGAGGCAGGTAATGCTTTGGGCCATATTCTGCTGGAAAATCTTAGGTTGTGGCATTCATGTGGCTTTTACTTTGGTACCACCCAGCTAGAGATTTTGCAAACCACCTACAGCCCTTCATGGAAATGGTGTTCCTTAATGGCAGTGCCTCTTTCAGCAGGATAATGCACCTGACTACACTGCAAAAAAATGTTCAGGAATATTTTGAGGAACATGACAAAGTGTTCAAAGTGTTGCCTTGGCCTCTGAATTCCCCAGATCTTAATCCAATTGGAATGTACTGGAACAACACATTTGTAAAATGGAGGCTCCACCTCGCAACTTGAAGGACTTAAAGGATCTTAGTTACCACTAGGCACCACAAGACACATTCAGAGGTCTTGTGGAGTCCATGCCTCAATGCTTCAGAGTTGTTTTGGCAGCATGAGATGGACTTAAACAATATTAGTCAGGTGGTTTTAATGTTGTGGCTGATCAGTGTATGCTGAATGCATATATAATGTATATCAAATGTATATGATTTACACAGGATACCAAATAAGGAAGTAATCTACAAAAGAGATGAAATTTCAAACTTAAGAAAAGCCCTCTTGTTAACATTGTGCTTTCAGTTGTTTATCGAATATTTCCCTGATTTGCTATCCTTACATAGAAAAGTATACCTGCCAATTACCAAATAAGTGAGCTATCTGAAAAACAGAATTGGTACCCTTATTTATGGCAATCCCCCTTCCCAAAATAGGGAGCTATTTTTTAAACACCTGTAAAAACAAACTTATGTAAATACCTTGCCAGAATTCCTTGCCTATGCACCTGTATATCTTATTCAATATGATTTGTAATGTAATTACACCTAAATGGACATTTCCAAAGAGCAATCTTTCTTTGAAATTTCACCACAAGACTTATTTCTATAAGTTTCAAAAATAAATTTGCTTGGGCTTGATTCAATAAATGTAACCCTTAAAATAATGTAAAGTGCTTTTTGATTTCCTCTTCTGCATGCCTAATGACTACTCTACGTAACCAAAACAATAAATAGATTTCCAGTGTTAGAAAGCCACACATTGAGCACCATTCATATTATGTCAAAATCCAGCAATCTGTAACTCGATGTTTAAATTATTTAACCTGAATGTTATTATTGTGATATCCCACAGTTAGATTCCATAAAAAGCTGAAATATGTCACTGTAACCTGAAATGCTACAATTCACGGATAACCTTTTAACACTTAAAATTATTCTCAGCATCTTTTTTCCTCTGCACAACAGATTACACTTCTAAGCCAATCTAAGCCATTAACACGAATGTATAAACCATAGCGACAACTATGTTACCACATGTACTTAGTTGCTATAATCTGTGATGTGGTGTCACGTGATCATTCATAAAATATATTTGCTTAATACTGTGTGACACTACGTGGGTGAAAATGCTAGCCGAATACATTGGAGTGAAATAGGCAATACATGCATCAAAAAAATCATGGTTTTATGGCATAGTAGGTGTGAATGTTACTTATGGAAATAATCTGTATCGATGGTTGAAGGCATAATCTGATAAAAAGTTTAATTCACTTTTATTTTAAATTTACAGAAACACTATAGCTTTATGCATACAGACATGTATACAAATCTAATCCTTCAGTGTTTTACTCACTATTTAAATCCAGGGCCCCTGAAAATCAAATTAAATCTCACCTTGTTTTAAGCATTGAGACTTACTCTGTGCAGCCACCTGCTCCACCTCCTGCAGGTTGTCTCCTCTGTGTTCTTGTCCAATCAAATATTTCTCATAGAGAAGCATTGAATCCAATGATAAGCATCAGAGGACATTTGACTTCCTCGTGCAAAGCGTGAGGACACTGAGCATCTCAGAACCGAGTTTGACTCTGTTGTAGGATCAGAAGCATCCTCTAGTAACTGTCATGAAGGCAACTACTATAATATGTTTAGCCCTATTATATAGACATTGCTGTATCTACAAAACTAACAGGACTTAAATGACAGGGCCACTGCACTGAAGCTGGGGGCTACGGCAGCAATATTTATACAAAATGCATGTTCAGGGTGTGCCCCCAATTCCCTTTTTTTTCTTTACTATGTAGGTCTGGATTTGTTTTGGGTTGAGCACCCTGCCCAGCCTCCAGCTTCAGATGCACCTTTGGAGATGACCACAGTAAAGTATAAATTTGAGGAGGTTTTGGATAGTCACTTTAATTATAATTTTTATAGAGCAAATATATGATATATGCATTGTGAGTATATACATCAAAGCAGTATCACTTTGTTTTGTTTTAAACACTACATTTTTTTTAATTGCATTTATCACATTCATTTTGCATTATATATATTCACAATACTCTTACAACAGATCTATCACTATTTAATTTGTCTTGCACATTGGAATTAATGTAGAACCCACCGATATTGAAGTACTGTGAAATAGTGGTAGGCTTAACATATTTGTTTGCTGAGATAGGTGATATGAAGTAGCCTTATCAAATGCAAAAGCCTTATCAAATGCAAAACAGTATTTTTATGTGTGTGCTGTTCCTTAATTTGTATTATGTATACTTTTTGGTGACCACGTCAGTATCATTCCTGCTATATTCATGTTCCAGGTGTGCCCCCAATTCCCTTTATGTCTTTCCTATATAATAGTCCTTAAAGGACCACTATAGTGCCAGGACCACTATAGTGCTGCTGGGCGGGGAGCTCTCCGCCTCCGATCCTCCTCCTCTCCTCCCAGTCGGCTGAATGCACATGCGCGGCAAGAGCTGCGCGCGCATTCAGCCGGTCGCATAGGAAAGCATTATCAATGCTTTCCTATGGACGCTTGCGTGCTCTCACTGTGACTTTCACAGTGAGAATCACGCAAGCGCCTCTAGCAGCTGTCAATGAGACAGCCGCTAGAGGCTTTGGGGGAAGGCTTAACCCATTGATAAACATAGCAGTTTCTCTGAAACTGCTATGTTTATAAAATAATGGGTTAACCCTAGCTGGACCTGGCACCCAGACCACTTCATTAAGCTGAAGTGGTCTGGGTGCCTAGAGAGGTCCTTTAATACAGATAATCTGCTGTGAAAGATACTTTTTCATATAGAACATGTCCAAATTCTACAAATTATTTGACATTGATTCTGTAACTGATTCAAGGATAACTTTCTAATTGAATATAGGCAAAAATATATGAATTGTATAAATGCAATAATATAAATTCTTGAAATTATAAACAAATATTGGAGTTGTAATACAACAACAACAGCTAGGAGAAGTTAATTTAGATTAATGAAGAAAATAAATTAGAAGAATTAGTCATGTACTTTAAAACAAAATAACTACATCAGAGATAACTACATCAGAAGGCAAGCAGTTAAATGACAGCACATACCCTTTAAATTGGCTAATAAGCAGCAACAACTCCAACGTGTCCCTTGATTGTGATATATATATATTTATTCATATTAATTGTATTCATTTCTCAGACTTTTGGGAATTATGCTGACCTACAATACTAACTGTAAAAACAAGAGCAGGAATCGAGAGGCTTTAGCCAACATATTCGCTTGGCACTCAACATTCTAAATCCTAATAATACTCATGTGAAATGCTGACTGTGTTCAAGAGCTTGAGATACGAGGAAACATCTAAATGCTTGAGCCCAAGGGACATGAGTTGCACAAAAGCTTCAGTCTTGAAGGAATACCATCAATGGGGTCACAACTAAATTTAATGCTGTACCTCCTTAAAAAACTTTTTATTTGACTTTGTGAAATCTAATACTTGCATTCTGAAAGTCTCTGGTGTAATTATTGCAATGATTTTGTTGACCTCGTCCCATTATCAGTTTATATTTTCATTATTGTTAAAGGGACACTATAGTCACCAGAATAACTACAGCTTATTGCATTTGTTTTGGTGAGTAGAATAATTCTTTTCAGTTGTGATAACTCCACTGGCCACTCATCAGATGGTTGCTAGAGGTGCTTCCTATGGCAGTGCTGCACAGTGAGCAGCACTGCCATTCAGTGTCTCCACCCTCTGATGCATTGATTTAATTAATCTCTACGAAGAGATGCTGAGGGCTGTGTTTAACTTGTGCTGGCTCTGCCCCTGATCTGCCTCATTGGTAAGGATTGTGATTGGCTCAGACCACCACTTCTGATGATGTCAGCAGACAGCAGGCAGGTCAGAGGCAGACAGGGGCAGAGCCAGCAGCATCAGGCTTGAACACAAATAAGATTTTGCTATATTTAGGGAGGCAAGAGGGGGCCAGGGGGGGCTAGATGATCTTTCTAACACTGTAGGGTCAGCAATACATGTTTGTGTTCCTGGCCCTATAGTGTTCCTTCAAAGAAAAGTGTAAATATTTATGTTTATTTAACATTTATATAATATAGTACTATTTCAATCTGACTTTTCCCACCTCTACTGTAATGTTCATATTAGCTACAAAGGTTTTCGAGTGAATAATATAAACATTACAACAAATGTTTCATACAGATCCTGACCATGCTGTAATATTCAGTTGTAAATTACAAATATAACTTTTATATGTATTTATAGGAGTTAAATGTTAATAGTCCATAATAGTCCATAGACATTATGTGCTAAACAACTTTGTAAAACAATGACATATTTAGTAAAACCATTCAAGGATAATTTCACATTCCTTTGGCCTCTCTGTTCAATTACACAAATAAGCAATGGTGGTAGATTGAATGGGCATGTCAGAAATATCTCTATTTATCTATTTATTTTAAGTCGAGATTGTAGGTGTATTAGTCCAGTGATGCAAATGAAAAAAAAAAAAAAACAGATGCAATTTGTATCTTGTAATACCTTTTTTATTGGACCCAGAATTCCTGCTCTGATGCAAACGAGCACAGTTAGGCACAGTGTTTCAGACTTCATCTCCGCATGTGTATTAAGATAAAATGATGTAAAAAACAAATAAAATTTGTATCTTGTAATACCTTTTTTCTTGGAGTAACATAATTTTGTAATGACATGCTTTCAGAATACCCTCCCTTTTCTCAAGTCTAAAACATTTCTAAACAAAGACGACGCATAGAATTCAAAGTTGAGTTGTTATGTCTCTTTAACCCCTGTATCACAACTCAACTTTGAACTCTATGTTTCGTCTTGGCTTTAGACTTTAAAAGGGAGGTTCTCCTGAAAGCTTGTCATTACAAAATTATGTTAGTCCAATAAAAAAGGTATTACAAATTGTATCTCTTTTTAACATAATTTTATCTTAATACACATGTGGAGATGAAGTCTGAAACACTGTGCCTATTTGTGCTTGTTTGCATTTGAGTAGGGAATTCTGGGAAAACTGTGGAAACCATTTTTCTTGGAATTACAATGCTCAAGGTGGATTGTCTAATGGTCCTACTTGAGATATGTAGATGATGTACAACAGTGCATATTGTCTATGTATTAATACATTTATAATTTAATTTGGTTTAAAGCTAAAGTTATATTAAAAATTGCTCTGTTTAAAAGTCATAGATTTATTAAAGGGACACTCCGACCACTACACTGCAACTCGCTTTCAGAATGATTGACTTTTTAACTAGGGATTGCCAGGCTCAGCTTTCCACCTATCTTACTGATAATGAAGAGCTGGTAGCTGGTAGCTCAGACACATACAGTGCTTAAACGAGGGACACATTTCTTGAGGTTATTGCTATTAAATGATATATCAGCAGACAAACATAGTGCTTGTTTTAAAACTGAGCTTTTTACATTGTGTGTTCTCATATAACCTAGTGGTTAAAACCTTTGGCTTTCTAACCAGGTTTAAAATCTTGTATGAATGAAATATTGTTATTGTTATTTTTGCTAAACCAGATAAACACTGATGTCATATGCAATGAATATATTATAATACATGAATCAACACAGAAGAAAGTTAACCTATTTGCTATTATATGTTCACTTTACTGAGAGACATGAATGGGGTTTGTGAGGTAGCTCAGTTGGTAAATCCCCTGACTACAAAGCTTGTTCAACAATGCAAGGTCACAGGTTCAAATCCTGGTAGGGTCAACTAATCCCTTCATCCTTCCAAGGTCATTAAAATAAAAATAACAACATCTATAGAGCTTTGAGTCCCACTGGGAGAAAGGTGCTATTTATTCATTATCAGTGAGTCAGTTTGTGCTGCTGTGGAAGATGGAAAGAGGTATCATAGAATGGCAGTACTGTATGATATATGTTTACCATTTCTAATACTTATTTGGAAGCTAACCTTTTACAAAATGGAAACAATGTTACCATTGGAATATTTCTCTTATTTTTTTTGTCATTACTGCTGGGGGAATGTTCCACCTCTGGATAAACTCTAGAAAATGTGTATTAATCACTTAAGGACAACATGATGGTTTATGATGTCATGCAATGCAGGGCTTTAATACCCAGTGGCAGCATTGATGGGATTCAATCCCAGCTGTTATCAAGGAACCTGGACCATGTGTTAGGCAGGGCCACCGTTCAAGGCCTCAGACTGACAGGAGAGATATGAGCAGTGCTTAAAGTGAGCACTTCTCATAGCCCCTTAAATACCACCATAGTGTGCTTTTAGCTCCACTAGTCTGGCACAGTATCCCAACAGTGTCCAAGAGACACCCATGGTCTGAAAAGACCACGCGGAAATCTTCCTGCTTGCCACTTGCAGAAGGATCAGTGCTAGGCTCTGCCAGCTGCCTAGCACCGATCTCTATGAGCTGCAGCTACTGTATGAGAGAAAGTTATTGTATGTGAGCTAGGAAATCCCTCTGCTCATGTCAGTATTGACATCAGCCAAGAGAATACTTTGAAATGTTGGAACAGGGGTGGTATTAGGACTGGGATTATTGGTATGTTTATACGTATGATTTTTGTTGTGTCTATATTTATACCAGAGGTCCACAGTAATACTACTCACAATAATGTGTCTTTGAACTAAAAATCAGTCTGTGTAAATAAGATACATTGTTCTTGTTCTAAATTACATTTTAGTTGCATACATTTTTAAAAAGTCATCTAATATTACCCAGGACAGCCCTGCCCCTGGCCACATCGCTACTCACAACCCTAAAATGAAAGAGTCCTTCTTTGTCCATCTAAAACAATGTAACGTGCGCAGACTTGTTGAATACCATCCCTGATAACATTTTATTCACTCCCACAGCTTTACAAAATACAACTGCTTTGAAAACATTACATTTATCTCTGGTTAAAAAAAACAACCTATTTACTATTTTTCTAAAATGCATCCACTCAAATTGTGGACCATAATGTGTAAATTGAAGTGCTGCAGTCTATACAAATTATGGTTTCTGCTGGAAGAAAATGAAAAGCTGTATTTCTAACACTGTTGAGTCACAGGGAGAGGATTTGCAGGTTCATTATTCTGCAAATCCCCACAGGTACCTTCTAACAATTCTGTAGTGAACCCTTATTCAAAAGACATATAGCTGTGAACTGCAGCACACAGTACCTATTCCTGTCACTTTCTGTACTTAAGTAAATTCACAAAGAAGGTCACTCCATTTCAAATTAACAAACAACCTCCAATTTAGCTTTTCTCTACCTTATCTTACATTTCTTTTATTATACTTTGCCCATTGGGTGTACAGCTGTGCTTTAGACTATCTTCAGCAAAATATTAAGAAATGTCTTAGAAAAAAGAATAAAGATATTTAATGCACAGAGATAGCATTTGGTCTTCACGGGAGTTTTAAGAGCTTTCTGTGAGCAGAACCCAGTAGCAGAGAATGCTTGTGAACAGATTGGGATGTCAGTAGTCTTTTGTTTAAGTTCTGAGTAATTGTGTATCTTAATTACTTGTTGTTCAGAAAGGTGACTGAAGAAAAACAGAAAGGCAAAGAATACGCGGGAGGAGGGTTTGAATGTGAAAGGAATTGGTTTAGAGAGAGAAGAAAAATAGCCAGTCTTTGTACAAAAGAAGAAGAAAAAAAAATTACAAGCAATCTTCGAGAAAAGATCTCTGCGTACCATCCTAGTGATTCCAATTTATAGCCTCTTTCCTGCTTGTACAATAACTCTTGGCAACACAAGGTGATTGATCAATGAATCAATTACTGTTTATTATCTCCGTACAATGACTACTGTACTTCATCAAAATGCATAAGCACCAATAAAGGAGAGAGAAACAGAATTAACCTGGTGCACCAGGGAGACAGTTTTAGCATTAAATGATAACTGCAATGGACTGTGATTATCTTTTCACTGCAGGGAATCACAGCTGTGTTCTACAGTTCAAGTAATACTCACAGCCATAGAATACATTCATCTGTTTGTTACAAAGACTCAGTAAAATATTGTATGTCGTATACTGATGGACTACACACCCCAGTGAGTGGTAATGACGTTGTTGTAACAAATAATAATTCTTGTCTTCTAATCATGATTCCACTTGCTGTGAAAATGTGTCTTTCATTTTCTGATAATGTATGATAATACACTGGGAAATTCTGTCTGTCTGTCTATATAATCTGATCTATTCTGTCTGTCATATATAGGACAATAAGAAATGTTTTGCAAGAGATTGCTAGAATATAGATGGCAATACAGGAACACTCATGGTAATTAAAGAAAAATATACGCAGACATAATTTAATCAACAGTCCAGGCCAGAGAGGGGCATAGGTGCATCGATCTGATCAATACTATTACATGCATCAAAATACATTGATGAAGTGCTTTGGGGTTAACATAATGTTCTCTCTTTCACACTTTGTAAAAGTGCTGAATTGCATCGGCTGCCAACCAAACAGCCATGAGAGTAACATTTCTGATTTATTTGTACCTGGGTTTAATGTGGCTCTATTTGGATGCTCCTGAGAAGCATCCTGTTGCTCATTACTTCTTAGTTAGTGGACTGGAGCTTTGGTAAGGGACCATTTCATGGAGGAAAGAGGTAAATTAATCCTGAATTCTACATTTTTGGGGGGAGAAAGGGATCCATGAGACATGTAACACTTCAACATCACACATATATGTATGGACCACAATATACTAATAAAACCCACCATAAACTGTGCAAGTCACCATAAACATCACACATATATGTATGGACCACAATATACTATTAAAACCCACCATAAACTGTGCAAGTCAGAGTCAGCAATGTCTACAACAGGAAGGCTACAGAAGCAGCACCTCTGCCACAATTTCACTTTATTAAAATGAAGTCATTTTGGTACTTTGACTGTGCATTTAATCTATTTACAACAAATGGTTAGAAAAATGCTATTCTGTGATGATAGTACTAACATTTAATGTGTCATGAAGTGGTCAAGAGATACAATATTTACACTTTGTGCTTATCAGGGACATACATCTGGTGGATCTGAATTCTTCCCCCACCCCCGCAAGCTAGTGCCTCCTCAATCCATTATTTATTTTGAGAAAAAGATGAAAATTTTAGAAAATAGCATATGGAATTTCACAAGTCATTACAAAAAGGGCTCACTCTAAACTACTAAACCTGTCGCAACAGGTTTCAGTAGCTATGCCTTTATAGGAATGGTTTCATCCAATCACCAGAAGTAGCTGCATCAGTGCATCAGATAAAGCCACTCCTTGGTTAAGCATGTTTTTGTGTGAGTTGAGGTGGAGGTATGTGTGTGTATATGTGAATGTATGTAGGAAGAATGGTGAGCAAACACATATACAATTCCATGTCTTCAACACAATCACTGTTCTCCAAAACAGAATTATATGTAATAAATATAATAATAACAATCATGTTTTTATTTCATTATCATCTCACATAAAAACCATTCTATATAACACTCATACTTCTTCTGTAAGCCTTGAAAAAAAAAAAATACAGTTTACTATAATCTGAGCAATTCCTATCCTTTTGAGAAACACATTTGGAGAGAACATTGATTTACAGTTATACTTCCATTTTCAAATAAAAATGCTGGATGTGCTTTTCTAGATATTCCCCACATATTTTATTGCAGAACATGGCAAACGTTGTGGTCATACTATATACAAGGCTTAAATAGTTGTTTCTTTTATCCTGTAATGATCAAAAGAGTAAGCATGTGGTGCAATAGGGATCCGGTTGATTAACTTTCAATTCCTCAACTTTAGTATAAAGATTGCTGATACCATTTTTGCACAGCGCGTATGGTTGGTTTTTTGTTTGTTTGTTGTTGTTTTTTTTGACCCTCTAGAGGACTTTTATGATTGCTTTTAAAAAATACTAACATTTAAATTATTTTAACCATAAAATATTTACAGTTCCATTCACTGAAAAATTGCTATATAAAATGGCCAGCAGAGGATGCAATTTCCTAAGTATGAAGTATTTTTTGTTTCACTACATGCTGTTAATATGACTGGATATTTTTAACTAAATTGAAATCACAAGCAATCATGTTATGGTTTCAGCAATATCTACCAGTTAAAGTAAGACTACAGCTTGCTGTTAACTAGTTTATAATTTGTTAGGTGCTTGAAGAGCTAGCCAATCAGCTCATGTAAAATGTTTTTTTTTACAGATTACAATTATGTCTATCTTTTTACATTTTTACATCAAAGACATATAAATAATATTATTTTCATATATGCTGTTTAAAATCTGAATATCCCCCCCCAAAATAAAATCTGATTTTGTACAGTAAACAATGCGTTATGGTCAGCTAAAAAATAATTTACAACGCAAAAGTCATAATAGCTAACTTCGAAAAATTATACAACTCCCTCCCTTGTCTACAATTTGTGGTTTCAGCTGATCACAATTTACTGTTTAATAAAAGCATGGGTTTATGTTTACAATGTTTACAAATCAAATACGATGTTTTACCATAAGTGAAATAAACTGCTTCCATGACAAAATATACTAAACAAGTAATGTTAAGTGTGTTATCTAAGTACCATAACCACTACATCCCTTTGTAATGTCTATGTCAGTAGCAGGCTACAGGCCCCATGCCCCAATATTTTTGAGCAGTTTGACATAAACTGAAAGTCTCCAGGGAACACACAGCCTGGCCACTTCTCTGTTTATTACTAGGGTATGGGGAAGAATCATTGATGAAGGCCTGGAGTAGTTCTCCAGGTGGGAGTCTAGGATACTGGTATGAGAAGGGAATAGTAACTGCTCATTGGCTGAGTGAAGAGGCTGGGGTGGAAAATATTTGCTAATGTGGGAGGATATGTAAGGAGGAGAGATTTAGAATTATTGGAATTTCTACCTCAGTAACTCCCTGCCTCTGCTACTGCTCAATGAGAGACAGATGAGCTACTGAGCTGTAGAGAAGGTTGTAAGTTGCTCCCAGCATTAAGAAGTCAAGCTCTTCAAAAATGTTTTGACTCCTAACAATGGGGAGCACCATGGCACTACTGGCACCATAACCATTGCAGAGCACTGTAGTGTTTATGGTGCTTGGTATGTCCATTTGACATTGAACCCATAGCCAGTTGCCATCAGAACCACTACAAGGGGCTGTAGAAATTGTAGTGCTTTTAAAGTTTACTTTTTATTGTCTTAATTAGTAATCTCGAGAAAATATTTGCTAATGTGGGAGGATACGTAAGGAGGAGAGATTTAGAATTATTGGACTTTCTACCTCAGTAACTCCCTGCCTCTGCCACTGCTCAATGAGAGACAGATGCTTTTTTATAGAGCTAAGCCCAGTGATCCAGGGCTTAGATCATAGGCTAAGAGTGATCACCTGACACTATCAGATAATGAGCTAATGCATTGCAGGGCTTAGTCCAGGAGAGCTAGCAGAAGCTTTTGAGCAGAAGCTTCCAGCTCCTACTGAGCTGTAGAGAAGGTTGTAAGTTGCTCCCGGCATTAAAAAGTCAAGCTCTTCAAAAATGGTTTGACTCCTAACAATGGGGAGCACCATGACACTACTGGCACCATAACCATTGCAGAGCACTGTAGTGTTTATGGTGCTTGGTATGTCCATTTGACATTGAACCCATAGCCAGTTCCCATCAGAACCACTACAAGGGGCTGTAAAAATTGTAGTGCTTTAAAATTCTACTTTTTATTGTCTTAATTAGGAATCTCGAGAACAGCAAATCTCCTCTTTAGCTCGTACTTCACTGCTTGCATAACTTTAATTAAATTAATTTGTTTATTAATTAGTTTATTTATATTGGGGTTTTTTTAAAACAGTAATACATGCAAACATTTTTTTACCAGCAAGGAATAATATAAAAAGAAACATATTAATAAACTACTAGCAATGTACTCAACATGGTCTGAAATATATTTACAAAATGATTTGCTTTCTCGTGGATGTAGAAGATAAAAGGATTTGCCTTAGGTCAATTTTGAGCAACAAGACACATAAATAGGTTATGCAGGTTGTATTGTATGTTCCAAGCCGAACGTAAAGATTCTCAAAATACCTTTCACAGAAGTATAAAAAGGTATATCAATATAGGGTACTACCCTGGAGAGTCAAGTGTGTGCCTGCTATCTCTAGTGAATGTGGCTGTCATTAGAAACAGCCTTTCTAGGTGCCAAAAGGAAAAAAAAATTGCTGCAGAACTGCTGGTTGTAACTGGAATACTAACTCAGCCTGCTTGTGTCTTAGCACTGGAAGCAATATGTGTGTTAAGAGAGAGATAGGGGAAATGTAAAGTAAGCAGTATACAAAGCATACTGTCTATTGAATATACTGAAAGCAAAATAAAAATGGGTTGGTGAATGCTTACATCAAAATAAGGCATTTATTCTGAAAATTAAAATATCTAGCAAACAGCTGCTAACACTGTGGTGATTATTTACTTTGGGGGGGGGGGGAGTGAGAGCACATGTGACGGAATAACCACTACAGTTGGCTGTAGTTGTGATGGTGCTTGCTTATGTAGATTAGTAACATTCAGACAAAACATTTAGTAGCCTATTTGTTTGTATAATGTACAATGTACAATGGAAATGTTTCCTACTATCCGGTGCAAGGGTCCTTTTTTAGTTTTCTTTGCAACATATATAAAACCATAAAATCTGTCGTCATCATAACTTGTAAAAAAAAATAAAAATGCATTATAAGGGAAAATTCCAATGTTCCAATATGCAAATAGATAGTCCGTGGCAGGATTTTTAAAATAAGTAAATAAAAGCACAACAGGGGTTGTGTGCATTGTTATTGTGTTTCTTTCGTCGACGAGTGATCATAAGGATATAATACAAGATGTTCCATTGTACAAAAAGATTAATCACACAGGTAAAGGTCGCAGTAGATGTGTAACCTTGCTTAATTTGCTTTACATCAATGTTCTCCTTGCATCTTGCATAATGCGAGGATACTTTCATGCAAATGCCTCATCTTTGATGAATAAACAAGCAAGTAAAGAAATAACACTAATCAAGATCTCACAACAAGTACCAAATAAACAATATTTAAATCTCAATATTACAAATAAACAAAAATGCATTTAATAATAGCAGCTACGTACGTGGTAGATTTATATATTCACAACCATGTTTGATTTTGTAATTTACAATTTTCCCTGTTCACATTTGTGCCTTGGTACAATTAGTATTTGACCGTCTTTAAAAAAACATTGCTACATTATGCTACCCATGAAAATTATAAACATTTAATGGGTTGAATTAAAGTGGTACAATAGGCACCAAAACAACTTTAGCTTAATGAATCAGTAATGGCATATAGATCATTGCTCAATTATCTGCCATTTTGGGAGTTAAATTACTTTGTTTATACAGCCCTAGACATACCTCCCTGCATGTAACTAACACAGCCTTCCTAAATACTTCCTTTAAAGAGAACTCTAATCTTTATTTTAGAATTTCTTATCTCCTGCTCTGTTACTCACCTGCTAGAGCCTACAGGAGCCTCCTGTGTTAGATTAAAGTTCAATTTATAGAGCAAGAGATAAAAACTTATAAAGTAAGTTAAGATCTAATTGAAAATGAAACATTTTTTTCTCATGCTGGCTGTGTGAGTCACAACCAGGGGAGGTGTGGCTAGGGCTGTATAAACAGAAACAAAAGTGAATTGAGCAGTGAGACTGCAATTGCATGATCTATACACTAAAACGGCTTCATTAACCCCTTAAGGACACAGCTTCAGAAGCTTGTCTTACGCTTAATGACACAAGCAATTTTTGCATGTTCTTGCTGTATGTGTTCAACTGCAATTTGCATCTCTCTCGTTTATTGCACCGACACATATTATATACTGTTTTTTAAAGGACAGAAAGGGCTTTAATTTGATGTAACATATGTTTAGATGAATGCCTTTTTATTATTAAAAAAATACAGAAAAATGAAAAAAAATAAAACATTTGTGTTTTTTGTACAGTTTTGTACAGTTTTTGCAATAATAATGTGTGCCAAATTAGTGCAGGTTAAAGAAAGTAATTAAAAATAAATTCATTTAGTTTACAGAATATATAATGTGTCTGGGATTTTAAGTTTTTTTTTGGTAGTTACAGGTCACAAAGCGCAAGGAGTAAAATAAACTTTTAATGTGGAGCGATTTTAGAATTTGGTATGTTTGTCTTGTAAGCTTAATAGCCATTAAAGAAAACAAAATTACCACACAAAAGTATATATTTATATAAAGTAGACATCACAGGCTATTGTCCTAAGGTTGTTTTGACACTTTATACGTAGCCATTTCACCGCCAATCTCTGCTAAATATTGGAGTAGAATTTAGTTTTTTGGGGTTTTGGGCACACAAACTTATAACAAAGAACTTCTCATGTGTATTTTGTAAAGTTGGTGTGTGCTATTCCTGTATAAAGTTTTATTTTGTGTTAAGTTACTTCTGCTGAGTACAACTATTCGTGAAGCTACAGTGGCATATAGGAGACCTGTCCGTTTCAACATTTACAGTAGAATTTTGAGAGGCGCATTTAATGGGCCTATGCTTCAATTTGGGGTATTATAACAGTTTGACTGTTCAAAAAAAACCCACAAATGCCTACCATTTGTAAAAGTAGACACTCCAGGGTATCTCATATCGTGCATATTGTGCCTTAGCATTCCTTGATTTTTTAACCAATATATGCCAAAATATGTGGTAAAAAATAATTTTGGGCATTTTTTACATACGGATTACATTTTTGCTGAGCATTTTGTACATTTCATATATGCCACTAAGTTCAAACCCCCCAAATTATGCTCAGCTTAGTCTTCTGAGTAAAACAATATGCCCAACATATGACCTAGACACTATTTTGTGAAGGTACACTGATGTAAAAGAGACGTGACAAGTTAAGGTTTTTAAGTGTGAATTTTCATGGAGGGTTTTAATGCGTCCATGTCCCACTTTGGAGCACTTGAGCAGGCTACATATTACAACTACACCATAAAGGCATACCATTTCTTAAAGAACACATCCCAGGGTATTTCAAAAGGCATATTTTGAACCTTAGCGTGGGATAATTTTTCCGCTAGTTTGTACCAAGTGTAGTAGTAATAAGCATTTTTTCTGCCTTTTTGACACACAAAGTGAGTTTGCGCAGTATATTTTGCAAACCTTATGTGTACTACGACTGTATACTACTTCATATGTTGCTCAGCTATGTCGGCTGAGTACAGCAATACCCCGTATGTACCTTTGCCAGGTATATGTGGACATTGAAAGGGCACATTTGAGACACAGCCATTCCAGTTTTTCTCAAATTTTGAATTTTTACGCTGTGTCCATGTCCCATTTTAGATTATTTTACAAGGCTATATAATCCAATTACAATCTTAAAGAAGACATCCCAGGGTAATTCAAAAGGCATATTTTGAACCTTAGCGTGGGATCATTTTTACGCTAGCTTGTACCAAGTGTAGTGGTAATAAGCATTTTTTTATGTATTTTTTTTACTTTGTAAAACTTTTTTTACTTTGTAAAATCCGTTTTTAAACTCTTTTTTTTTACTTATTAAATGTTTTACACTTTCTTAACTTTTTTTACACTTTTAAATTTTTTTCTGAACTTTTCTTTTACTGTTAAGCCCTAACTAGCAGTAAGCAGCACTAACAGTAAATTCCCCCCTTTCCCATAACTCTCACCCACTCCAGCTAGCAAAATATATATAATTATAAAATATTTAAATTAATTAATTAAATAAATTGAACCCCTGAGGGTTAAAAAATAAATAAAAGTTAATCCTCAAGGGTTAAAAGAAATTAGATTACAGTATAAAACTGTGATCTGTATTTTGATCACTGGCAGGGAAGGGGTTAATTTTTATTTAGACTGGGTAAAGGGGAGTGGTATTTTTTTTTTTTTACTTTAACGTTACTAAAACATTTTTAAAACAGTTTTTTGACCTTTTAAAAGCTTATTTTAAAACTTTTTTTAACATTAACCCCTAGTTAACCTAACACCAAATTCCCCAATTCTCCACTAACTTCCACCCATCCCAGCTAGCTAAATATATAATTTTTAAATATTTAAATTAATTAATAAAATAAAATAATTAACCCTCAGGAGTTAAAAAAAAAAAAAATCAGATGACATTAAAATGTATACCCTGCCAATTGATCACTGTAGTCAGTTGTCTGTACTGTAGTCAGTGATCAATTGGCAGGGAAGGGGTTAATTTTATTAAAGCATGGGAAAGGGGGGGTGGGATTTAACTTTATTTATTTTTTTTTTACACAGGGAGAAGATCAGCAGCACTGATCCGTCTCCCTGCACTTCACACAGAACCCGGAAGTGGAGGGAGGCGGAAGGTAAGTATATACAGCACATGTGCTCACTCTGACAGCCTGTCAGAGAGTGCACCGGTGCTGGGGCAGCGCGATCCAGTCCTCCCAGTCTGTCTCTAATATAGAGGCAGACTGGAGCACTGTTAACCCTCGCGGCAATCTGGGGTTAACTTTAGTAAATGACGGAAATTTTTCGTCAACGGTCCGTAACTGAAGGACAAGGTTGACGGAAAATTTCCATCTGCGGTCGGGAAGGGGTTAAGCTAAAGTTGTTTTGATGCTTTATTTTTGTCCTACTCTTGCTAAATTATTTTTCCTTTCTAGTACTCTTTAAGTGTTTTCTTCAATTTTGTTTCCTCCCACATTAGTCTATTTACTTGGATTGTTTTTGACTATGCCATTTTCCAGTTTCCTTGACTCTTAGAATGTATTTGAGTATCTCTGGGATCCAGACTTCTCCTTGTCTCAGGCAGCGTTTTTTCAAATTATTTGAAGGTTATAGGCCTATCCTATAGATTTTGTTAAAGAAGGATTTAAAATGTCAGGTCCACTTAAAGGGATACTCCAGGCACCCAGACCACTTCTGCCCATTGGAGTGGTCTGGGTGCCAACTCCCACTACCCTTAGCCCTGCAAGTGTAATTATTGCAGTTTTCATAAACTGCAATATTTACCTTGCAGGGTTAAGTCCTCCTCTAGTGGCTGTCTATTAGACAGCCACTAGAGGACACTTCTGTGCTCATAGAACACAAAAAGTGTGTTATAACGCTATGTGAGGACCTCCAGCATCACCAAAATCCCCAGAGAAAAGCAGTGAAAGTATAATTCAATGCTTTCCTATGGGGAGGTCTAATGCTCATGCGTGGCATTGCCGCGCATGCGCATCATGTCTCCCCCGCTGCCGGCCGCACATGTGCAATAGGTCTCCCCCACCGGCTGACGTCAGCGGGGGAGGAGCGTGGGCGGACCCTGACCCAGCACCAAGGGACATCGGCGCTGGTTACAGGTAAGTCACTGAAGGGGTTTTAACCCCTTCAGCAACTTGGGATGGGGTGTGAGGGAGAGGGGACCTGCAGTGCCAGGAAAACAATCTGCCAAAGATGTAATGTACATTGCATATAAATCATATATATATATATATATATATATATATATATACATATATATATATTATTATTTTTATTTTTTTTAACATGACACACTATTTTTCTAGAAAAAAATACTTTATTATATGAAATTTTAGTTTGCCAAGAAGTGTCCTGTTTTATAGTTCTTGCAAAGGTAAATAAATGATTACTCTATTTTCTAACTTTTTTTTCTGTAGACCATCTAAGATCTAGTAAAAATATTAATTTGCATTTAATGCTTATTTTTTTTTTTGAGTCTCCGCTATTTGCACTTGACTACTTACTGACTGACCTCTGGTCATAAACCATGTCACAAAGAAAGTGACTCTAATTAATATTTTAATCTCAAAACAGCAAGCAATACCTATATAGTTTGCAAAGTCAATATAGCCAATACATTTATTTTGTTCTGAACTGCAATTTATCCGAATTTGGACTGATTAGTAGAGTTGAGCGAACCCGGACTGTAAAGTTCGGGTTCGTACCGAACATTATGTTTTTTGGACCCCGGGCCCCAACACGGACATATCACTGTATGTTCGGGTTGGAGTTTGGTGTTTGGCGATTTAATGGCGCATTTTCAAAGGCTGCAGGGCAGCAAATCAACAAGCATTTGAGTCGTGTGCCCTTAGAAGCTATCACAGCCATCAGAATTTTAAAAAGTCAATTTTTTTTTGTGCTAAATAGTACATTAGTGAGATAGTACATTAGTGGGGTGCACTTCATATCTGAGAGTCAAATAGAATCGTCAAATACTGCTGTCACATTGCAGTTTTAAAACTTAAATTTTTTGGGTGCTAAACTACTAAATAGTATTTTAGTGGGGTGCACTTCATATCTGAGAGTCAAATAGAAGCGTCTAATAGTGCGCTTACAGCGCAGTGGTAAACATTCTAATTGTTTTGCTGCTAATCTGCTAAATAGTACATTTTGGGGCCTGCTCTTCATATATGAGAGTCAAATAGAAGTGTCTAATAGTGTGCTTACAGCGCAGTGGTAAACATTCTTATTTTCTGGGTGCTAATCTGCTAAATAGTACATTTTGGGGCCTGCTCTTCATATCTGAGAGTCAAATAGAAGTGTCTAGTAGTGTGCTTACAGCGCAGTGGTACACATTCTAATTGTTTTCCTGCTAAACTGCTAAATAGTACATTTTGGGGCCTGCTCTTCATATCTGAGAGTCAAACAGAAGCATCTAAAAGTGTGCTTACAGCGCAGTGGTAAACATTCTAATTGTTTTGCTGCATATCTGCTAAATAGTACATTTTGGGGCCTTCCCTTCATATCTGAGAGTTAAATAGAAGCGTCTAATAGTGTGCTTACAGCGCAGTGGTAAACATTCTTATTTTCTGGGTGCTAATCTGCTAAATAGTACATATTGTGTCCTGCTCTTCATATCTGAGAGTCAAATATTAGCTTCTAATAGTGTGCTTACAGTGCAGTGGTACACATTCTAATTGTTTTGCTGCTAAACTGCTAAATAGTACATTTTGGGGCTTATCCTTCATATCTGAGAGTCAAATAGAAGCATCTAAAAGTGTGCTTATAGCGCAGTGGTAAACATTCTAATTGTTTTGCTGCATATCTGCTAAATAGTTCATTTTGGGGCCTTCCCTTCATATCTGAGAGTTAAATAGAAGCGTCTAATAGTGTGCTTACAGCACAGGGGTAAACATTCTTATTTTCTGGGTGCTAATCTGCTAAATAGTACATTTTGGGGCCAGCTCTTCATATCTGAAAGTCAAATAGAAGCGTCTTATAGTGTGCTTACAGCGCAATGGTACACATTCTAATTGTTTTGCTGCTAAACTGCTAAATAGTACTTTTTGGGGCCTATTCTTCATATCTGAGAGTCAAATAGAAGCATCTAATAGTGTGCTTATAGCGCAGTGGTAAACATTCTAATTGTTTTGCTGCATATCTGCTAAATAGTACATTTTGGGGCCTTCCCTTCATATACGAGAGTTAAATAGAAGCGTCTAATAGTGTGCTTACAGCGCAGTGGTAAACATTCTTATTTTCTGGGTGCTAATCTGCTAAATAGTACATTTTGGGGCCTGCTCTTCATATCTGAGAGTCAAATAGAAGAGTCTAATTGTGTGCTTACAGCGCAGTGGTAAACATTCTTATTTTATGGGTACTAATCTGCTAAATAGTACATTTTGGGGCCTGCTCTTCATATCTGAGAGTCAAATAGAAGTGTCTAATAGTTTGCATACCTCGCAGTGGTACAAATTCTAATTGTTTTGCTGCTAAACTGATAAAAAGTACATTTTGGGGCCTGCTCTTCTTATCTGAGAGTCAAATAGAAGTGTCCAATAGTGTGCTTACAGCGCAGTGGTAAACATTCTCATTTTCTCTGTGCTAATTTGCTAAATAGTACATTTTGGGGCCTGCTCTTCATATTTGAGAGTCAAATAGAAGGGTCTAATAGTGTGCTTACAGCACAGTGGTAAACATTCTTATTTTATGGGTGCTAATCTGCTAAATAGTCCATATTGTGTCCTGCTCTTCATATCTGAGAATCAAATAGAAGCGTCTAATAGTGCGCTTACAGCGCAGTTGTAAACATTCTAATTGTTTTGCTGGTAAACTGCTAAATAGTACATTTTGGGGCGTGCACTTCATATCTGAGAGTCAAATAGAAGCATCAAATAGTGCGCTTACAGCGCAATTGTAAACATTATAATTGTTTTGCTGCTAATCTGCTGCTTACATTGGATTTTTAAAAAGTAAATTAAAAAAAAAATGTTTATGCTAAGTAGTATATTTGGGGTGTGCACTTCATATCTGAGAATCAAATCGAAGCGTAACTTCGTAGTTTACTACATCGGTCACTTGTAATATTGTTTCACACCTACAATGCTTGTTACACAGATCTAAGTGATAGAAAACAGATTGATATTTTCTACACTAGAAACTACCAGATAACAAGCTGCTATATTTAAACCAGTTTTCAATAGCTAAGAGGTACTTAAACAATATTGTAATTCTGGGGCAATACTCTCACAAGTCAAACTGAGAGGTCAGTTTATAGGGAAAATTGTTGCCTGGATACAATTCTAAAACAATTTCCATATGTCCTTTGAAGACTTTACATGCTGGAAAAACACAGGTGCCAACTGCTGTGGCTTTCTGCAGTGTGCATACCAGCAAGGAGGGCAGGGTTGAGGAGTGGGTGGAAGATGATTTTGAGGATGATGAGGTCCTAGACACCACATGGAATCAAGGTCATGTGAGTGACATGTGCAGTTTGGAGGAAGAGGCGCTGGTCGCACAGAGGCACCAGCACAGCATAAGAGGGAGCAGGGTGCAAAAGCGGAGCGGCCGTCCCCTAGCGCTTGTCGGCATGTATTATCTTTAGAATTCCCACAGTTATCCTAGTAACAGATGGAGCGATAAAAGGAACCATAACAGATTTAACGAGCCATTCGCAGTTTTACAGTCAGGAGGGCAGTCCGGTGACCGGGACCCAGACCCAGTATGCCTGATGTTGAAGTTAGGAGTCACAGTGTGGAATGGATTAGCAGGGTAACCACATGCCCTCTGGTGTTGAGCACCAGCATTTTTGCGGCCACATACCAGGACCCTGATGCAGCTTCAGTAAAAAGAGTACTGGAAACCAGAAGCCATCACCAGACTGATCTGCAACTTGGAACAGGATTGTTATTTGTCGTCACTACCTTCCCGCGTCGGAAGTAAGTCATTTGGGCGCCTGCTGCCTTCCTTGCATGTGGTAACCGTTTCTCAGGGTCCATGCATGGAATGTAACCCTGAGTCCCCATTACCCGTGGTCACCATGGTAGGTGCAGAAACTGGCATCAAAAGTTGATATGGATGACATCCGAATGCAAAGTCGCCGTCACGGGGATGTACTATTTGCCCGAGGTTCTCTAGAGTCAACAAATTGCCTGCGCAACTATAATGTCAACAGCTACTCTGCGGAACAGAGTTGTATTTTTTTATATGTCCTAATATTTTGGGGGCAACCCCAATTAAAAAAAAAAAATATATATATATATATATATATATATATATATATATCAAACAGCTACCTCCTCCTCCTCCACCGCCGCTTCCACCTACACCGCCACAGTCACCGCCTCCTCAACCTATGGGTCAATTAGTATAAACTATGTACACAATAGCAGAGGCTTGTGAAGGCCTTTTCTCCATGCATCAGGAGTTGAGCATTTCTCAATTCATCAGGACTGCAAGAAATGCACCGCAGGCCGCAAATGTTTATTTTTTATATGTCCCAATATTTGGGGGGCTACCCCAATAAAAAAAATAAAAAAAAGCAAAACAAACAAATAAAAAACAATGTTGGCTACCTCATTCTTCTCCACCACCACCGCTTCTACCTACACCGCCACGGTCACCACCTCCTCAACCTATGGGTCACTTAGTATAAACTATGTACACAATAGCAGAGGCTTGTGGAGACCTTTTCTCCATGCATCAGGAGTTGAGCTCCTTGGATTTTGCCAAGGCATTTGATACGGTTCCTCACAATAGGTTAGTCTTCAAACTAAAAGAAATTGGTCTAGATGAATATTCTTGTTCTTGGGTAGAACATTGACTTAAGGATAGAGTACAATGAGTTGTAATTAATGGTAAATTTTCAGGCTGGACAAAAATGGTAAGTGGTGTCCCTCAGGGTTCTGTTTTGGGACCACTTCTATTTAACATATTTATAAATCATCTTAAAATAGGCATTGAAAGCCATGTATCAGTGTTTGCAGATGACACAAAACTTTCTAAAGTAATAAAATGTGAGCAGGATATTGCTTTGCTGCAGAGAGATTTGGATAGATTGGGGGACTGGGCATTAAAATGGCAGATGAAATTTAACATAGAGAAATGCAAAGTTATGCACTTCGGGGTTAAGAATGCACAAGCAACTTACACACTAAATGGTAGTGAATTAGGGATAACCACACACGAGAAGGATTTGGGAATTGTTATAGACAACAAATTAGGCAGCAATATGCAATGTCAATCTGCAGTTGCTAAGGCCAGTAAGATTTTGTCATGTATAAATAGGGGCATAAATTCTCGGGATGAAAATATAATTTTGCCTCTTTATAAATCGCTGGTAAGACCACACCTTGAATATGCTGTGCAACTTTGGGTGCCTGTTCTAAAGAAGGATATCATGGCACTGGAGAGGGTCCAGAGACGAGCTACAAAATTGATAAAAGGAATGGAGCATTTTAGTTATGAAGAATGGTTAAAAAAATGAAATCTGTTTAGTTTGGAAAAACGGCGCCTGAGAGGGGATATGATAACTTTATACAAATATATTCGGGGCCAGTACAAACCTTTATCTGGAAATCTATTCATAAACAGGGCTATACATAGGACACAAGGTCACACATTTAGGCTGGAAGAAAGGAGATTTCATCTAAGGCAAAGAAAAGGTTTTTTTACAGTAAGAACAATAAGGATATGTAATTCTCTGCATGAAGAGGTGGTTTTGTCAGAGTCCACACAGATGTTTAAACTGAAATTGGATAAATACTTACAAAAACATAACATACAGGGATATAATTTCTAATTAGTGGGGTAATAGCTGCTTGATCCAAGGAGACATCCGACTTCTATTTTGGGGTCAAGAAGGAATTTTTTCTTAGTTTGTGGCAAAATTGGAAGCGCTTCAGACCAGGTTTTTTGCCTTCTTTTGGATCAACAGCAACAACATTTGTGAGGAAGGCTGAACTTGATGGACGCAAGTCTCTTTTCAGCTATGTAACTATGTAACTATGTAACTATGTAACTGTTTTATGGCCCAAATTCCGGCATTCAAAAAAATGTTCTATTTCTAAAAAATGTAGCAGCTTAACTGAATTTTTTCACTGTGCACCTATCTTATACATGCTAACGATTTAAAAACAAGACACCTTTTGAAGTAGATATATATATGTATTATAGAAACAAAACGATTTATTGACATGTTTGATTGAGATTTAATAACACTAAACCATGTAACAGATCAGCTTTAAATACATTTGAGTAATTCAATAATATAAAACATCCAAAAAAAGCAATCCACGTATTTAGCAGTAAATGTGTTTAGAATGTGTCTTCAATTTGACTATTGCATTAGCAGCATCAAACAATAATAAAACTAAATAAGAATATTACATTTCGTGACCCCTAACAATATAATTTAGGATGAAAAAAAAACTTTAAACTTGAAGAGCCTGATATTTGTAATAAAGATAATCACAATAATTATTCTCTTGAAAAAACGGAGTTCATTATCAATTTAGTGTGCCTGTGGCTTAGATGTCAACTCTCATTATGGCATTAAGTAAATTATCATGTAGGTCAGTAATAAGGCTTGTCTGCAGAGTAGTATTGATAGCCATACAGCTTTGTAGGTTAGTAAGAAGGGCATTGTTTAAGCACCATTTTGGACTTGTCATCCATAGGCGCCAAATAAATGACCACAACCCTGCATTTTCCTTGCTTAAGGCAAGATATCTCCGGATAAGTCTTGAACTCTGAGACACGAATTTGGTCTTGAAATAATGTGTTGCCTTTGTCTGTTAAACTGGCAAAGTTCCAGTGTTTTATTGTTAACTTCCCTCGCATTCAGTCCAGGAAGAAGTAATTGTTGTGCCGAAATAAGAAAATAATAGAGTTTAAAAAAACAGTTATAACATAGTATTATCTTTAGCACATTTTCAGCTAATAATATTACCATGAGATTGGTTCTGTAGTAGCAACATTATGCTTGTCGTTACACATTACTTATATATGGCTTAGATACAGTTGCTGCTTGTAAATTATGCATTTCTTGAAAAAGGAAAAAAAAACCTAAGTATTAATTTTATTCTTTTCTTTCTCTCTTTCTTCCTCAAAAGGCTAATACACCTAATAGACCCAAACTTCCCATTTGCAAATTATTGAAAGGTTAGGTTACAATACAGATTGGAGGGCGACAGTAGTCATGCATGCCTTCTATTATCCTTTGAGCTGTGGGGAGGCAGCTTCTAAAATAAAAGAAGGCTAAAGCCATGTGTTTCCCAAACTCTTTACCCACAAAGTAAACATATACTTGGGGACCCTTAGTCTTATGGCTGAATAGGTTACCAGTTCCCCCCAAAAAAGAGATATGAACAAATTATTTTGGTTTTGATGGGTTTTTTTTAAAGGTTTGCCATTATTAACAACATAAATTCACATAATTTGAGTTCTGTTTCACAAAGTTGTTTTTTATACCCCCCTCCCTCTCCCCCTATTGCGTAGGAGTCATTTTGGTTGCAAAACCACAAAAAAACAACTTTGTGAAAGAGAACATAAAAAAATTGCATAGATTGTAAGCTCCTTTGAGCAGAGCCTTCTTCACCTCTTGCCTCTATTATATCCTGTATGTAAGTTACTGTCAAAATCCCCACTGTATAATTGTAAAGCGCTTTTCTTTTTTTTAATATATAAATCTGTTGGTACTATATAAATGTTGGTACTATAATAATAATAATAATAATAACAGTTATTATTATTATTATTATTATTATTATTATTATTATTATTATTATTATTATTATAATAATAAGTGCCCCTTATAGTCTTTGATATATAATTTAAACTGTGGTAGGTTGCACAGTAAAAGAAGGAATCTGAAACTAGGTTCATGTTGCCACCATTACCATTTGACTATGATAGCATAACTGCAACTTGGCGAGTAGTAAGCATTACTGAAGATAACAGACTCCCACAAAATGCATCGCTTATTCTCTATCCAGGTGATCTTGTTTGGTCCTCACTGGAATCATGTGCTGAGCTTGTGCTTGAATTTTACTAGTGTTCCAGGTCACGACACGTATTGTATTTGAATCATTCCCATATGCCTCCCAGATTAAGGTAAGATCACAGATATTTGTTTTATTGATTTTGTTTATACTCTAGAGCAGTTCTACCCATTGCTTAGGATGAGTGGAACTCTTCTGCAAACCTGTAGCAGCCATACCACAGCTATTATCAATAAAACAGAGCAATTGGGTGTGCCAGGGGGTTAGGGATCAGGGTCTTACTCAATAAAACATATACTACACTGTAAGTAGGATGATATAAGATCACATATATGTAAAAAAAACAAGCAAAAAGTCCAGGATGAGATATAAAAGTGTGAGAAAGTCTATAAAAGTTTGCCTGTATCTTCAGGTAAATATGTCTTCCAGGTAATCGAAGTCCAGGGACATAAAAGAGAAAAAAGAGTACCAATAGTGCAATATGTATAAAATATAATAGAAACTCCAATAAAAGGAAATCCAAAATGGCCTACTCACATGCAGTAGAGCTAAAACCTGCTCTAGTGTGAAGCCCTTGCAGTGGATTTATTCCCCCACTTAAGGGATATAGTGGAAGGTATTGGCCGGTACATTTCTTGTCGGCAGGTAATATGTGGAAATAAAAGCAAGGGGTGCAAGACTAGTGCTCTCTGTATAAAAAGTATAAAACCAGGAGTAAGAATAAATTAATAATACTCACATTTATCTGAGCAGATAACCCACTCAGTATAATCAGCGTGGGTGGTATAATCCCCACCAAAGATACTTTGTGAGGTCCTCACTGGAAAGATAAAAAACTGCTTTCAGGATGATTAATTGCTGCCTCAATCCTGTGAGTCCCATTACCTCTCACAGCTATTATCAGTTTGCACATAGCCCAATCACCATTTAGTGAACCAGACTATGCTAAGGTCTTGGCAGAGTTATGGTCCATGGCTCTGCTCTTTGTTCAGGAAGGAGAGAAAGGTCAACTCAAGTTGTGCTCAACATGTAAGTGCCACACTCAAAATTTGGATAAACCTGATAAAATCCTGGATATATGTTTAACTGGAGGTGGAAAAGTGAAATGATAGAGTAGCAGTATTTCTAGCAGAAACGCTTCCCAGATCATGTCTTTGGATCAAAGAGAAGTGGTTATGGAGCATAGAGTTAACCTTTCACTTATTTTAATCATTATGACTCCATAAATTATAACGATTTACTTTGAATATATGTCAGTACTTTGAAATATGTGTCAATAAAAAAAGATAGAAAATTACCTCTTTAGCTGATGAGGCTTTCTTACATTCCAGACATTCTTATTTGCAAGTCCCTCTTTTCCCCCAGCAAGAACTTTCATCCTGTGCTGGGGTATACTCCAATCAGAAGCTTCTCATGGACAGGCCTCTGTGCTGGAGTCAATAGTATGCATGTGCATTTAATTGCAGTTTCTATTGCTTCTCAAAGAGCTGTAAATAGCCCCTTAATAAGGAGAGAAGACAGACACATGCTAACACAGCATGTCTGCCACTTCATGGAGCTAATGGAAAAGTAAGAAAAGCTCCCTGGCTTTCTAATTGTCACCTGGGAGATATGTTAACCCCCATTTCTATTGAAATTGGCACTTTTGTACACTATCACAAAAGTGACAGGCTTCTGCTGAAGTTCTTTATGCATGTAGAGTTTGCCTTTAAAAATATTTCTTTCATGTACGTCAGCTTAAGGCTAGAGATGTATTCACTTAATTGTACTGAGTTGGGGTGACCTGATGACTTTTTGTAAAACACTCCAGTGTTATAAATAAAAACTTTACGTATTATGCTTGAATTTTCAAGAGTTTCCTGATCTCCTTCGACCCTCCTGTCAATAGAAAGCTAACTTACCTGTAATCGACCGGCAAGGCGGTGCAGTGTTGCAGCTCTATTAAAGATATTTCTGCCCTCATACATCTACTTGAAGGTGACTGACACTGTAGACCTATTGACTCTTCCACTCCCTATAGATATCATATACTAATATTTCAGGTTAGGCCTTAATATATATCTTCATAGCATTTGGTATGTGCCTTTATATGCTACCTGGTAATCAAACTCTTACTTTACTGTTTTTGTGCCATTAAAAGTGTGATGCTAAATTAATTCCTTCCTCTGTTAGCTACTGAAAAAGAATGTAAAAACATACAATCACTTGAATTCTTGGTAACATGGGAAATGTAATATTGTAGGGACTGTTAGGCAGCCACACACCATGGCAAGTCTCTAATGCTGCTGGAGTTTAAATGAATTGCAAGATGTAAAACGGTGATAAAAAAAAGCAAGGTGGAAACATTGCATGAACATTTTATCTTGTTTTGTATTACTTTGTAGTCAATATTTTTCTTTGATGTTGAAATTCACTAGCATTCCAAAAACCATGAAAACTGTAGCTTGTGAACATCTGGGTTGAAAACGATAGCCAATCATTGGTACATACCATCATTTTTTTTTTTTTAAATATAGTTGAAACGGATGTGCATAAATGCTTCTTCTACCCACTTGCTATAACTGTTAGTTCTGTAGAATAGTCTTATATTTGCTAACCTTGACCTGACTTTGAAGCTACCATACACAGTATGAACTCACCTTTTTTCTTCTTCATTCTTAATTTTAAAAAGGAAAATCAAACTCCTCTTTTTTAAAGAACATTTTTAGTGATTGCTCCCCAAATTGAACAGTACGCTGTACAGACAAGGTTTTTTATTCACTGATTTCATTGTAAGCAGAAAAAATGAGTTTTCCTTTTCTTTTTTCTTTTACATTGCAGACAAGATGTGAAATTCAAGAGCATCTAAAATTAAATCCCACACATGAACAATTAAGTTATCTCCATTTCAGTCAGACAATGGTGAATATATGACTTAGATGTGTACTTGTCAAAGCAATTCAGATATTTTACTAGTCCTGTCTGACTTTAATTGTTGATGTGCTGTATTTGTGCGTAGCTGATTTTAAGATATTTCCCAAAATTGGTTTTTTAACCTGACATTGTGAAATTTGTTGACAAAGTCAGTGCAATTGTGACCTTTGTGAATAGACTCTGAGATAAGTTTAGTTACCCAATATAAAGCCCGAAAAAAACATTTAATAAGCAGCATTGTGTGCTGAGCTAAAATGAATTGAAAAATGTTGGTCAAATTAGTTATTTTGGCCTTATTTTGACAGTCAGCATCAATCATCCTGCAATTAATTGTAGCTTGGTGAGGCTTTTTAATTTACTGGGTGTCTTTTTTTCAGCATCTAATAATATTTAAAATTTAAGAAAGATTTATTTTATTTATAGAGTGAGTTTGCTTGTTATGTTTTCTATTAAAATCAATTGGGCTTGGAAGACGAGTGTAGAATAGACAAATAAAAAATGAAGCAATATTAAGGCCAAAATATCCAATTTAGGCCACAATTTCATTTTTTTTTTTTTTTTTGTTAAATGGGCACAATAGTGTCAGGAACACAACTGGGTATTCCTGACACTGTTGTTCTCAAATCACCTAAAATCCTAAAATCTAAAATCACCTCGGGTAAGAAAGGAAATTAACTCACCTTTTTCCAGCACCATGTTGGGCTCCTCACATCTGTCCCTGACCCGATCTGCCTCCTTGGCTGGCATCATCAGAACAGATTATCTATGGCGATCTGATTGCCACTGAAAATATCCCTAGGCACCAATGTAACCACTGCCTTTTCTCTGAAAAGGCAATGTTTACATAAAAAAAACTTGCAGGGACGTACAATAAGCTGTAATTGTTCTGTTGACTATAGTTTCCCTTTAAGCTTTTCAAATGATCATAGTCTGTTAGAAAAACATTTCAAATAATGTATGCACAGAAGTCATCAGTACAATCTATAGTAATTGTTGTAGATACATTGTAGATAAAGTATTTTAAAAATGATCATGATAACCTGACAAGCTTATCCAAAAATATGACATTAACCCCTTAAGGACTGGACTGTTTTTGCGATGGTGTACATTTGCGACTAGGCCTCTTTTTACACTTTTGTGGTGTTTGTGTTTAGCTGTAATTTTCTGCTCTCTCATTTACTGTACCTATACAAATTATACATTGTTTTTTTCAGGACAAAAAAGGCTTTCTTTACATACCAATATTTATATAAGCTCATGTAATTTAATTTTAAAAAAAATAAAAAAATATAATAATAAAATTGAAAAAAATCATGTTTTTTTACTTTTACTTTAAAAATCTTTTACTAATCTACAAAAGCGAATAAAAAAACTGCTATATAAGCTCATGTAATTTAATTTTAAAAAAAATAAAAAAATATAATAATAAAATTGAAAAAAATATGTTTTTTTACTTTTACTTTAAAAATCTTTTACTAATCTACAAAAGCGAATAAAAAAACTGCTAAATAGATTCAAAATTTTGTCCTGAGTTTTAAAATACCCAGTGTTTACATGCTTTTTTGCTTTTTTTTTGCAAGTTATAGGGCTATAGGTACAAGGAGGATATTGCAGTTTCAAAACGTACATTTTTTCAAATTTATCAATAGTGACATTGTAACACTATTATCTGTCATAAATCTCTGAATAACACCCCACATGTACATATTACTTTTAAAGTAGACAACCCAGGGTATTCAATATGGAGCATGTCCAGTCCTTTTTAGTAGCCACCTAGTCGCAAACACTGGACAAAGTTAGCGTTCATATTTGTTTGTGTGTGAAAAAGGTAAAAAACTAAATTGAACGCTAATTTTGGCCAGTGTTTGTGACTAAGTGGCTACTAAAAAAGACTGGACATACCCAATTTGCAATACCCCGGGTTGTCTTCTTTTGCAAATGATATGCCATCATGGGGGTAATTCTCATTCCAGGGCTACCATACGCTCTCAAAGGCAATGTAAGCAACCTGGCCATTTTAAATGTAAAAATATTTGACCAATATTTCAAAACAGGAAAATATATCATCAGTAAAAGTGCTGTTTGTGTGTGAAAAATGCAAAAAAAAGTCACTTTCAGAGACAATATCATCATTGTGATATGTTTTACTGTTTTGAATCACTAATATTTGTGTTCAGCAAAGTCTCCAGAGTAAAACAGTAACCCCATGTACAGGTTTTAGGGTGTCATAGAAAGTTACAGGGTAAAATACAGTGCTAGCAAATTAAATTTTCTGGACTTTCAGCCTGGGTTGGCAGGCAGGTCCCTCAAATTGCAATTAATAAAATTACTTAATTATTACATAAATATGCACGTAGAATTGAAATATATATACATATTTATATATTTAAAGTCTACGTGTATATTTATATAATTTTTTATGTAATTTTGTATATGGACAAATGTATATTTCATATTATTTTTATTTATTTATATATACATAGATATATATACAATTTCATTCTAAGTGTATTTTGATATAAATATATATATTTTAATATCAAAATATAGTTAGAATAAAATTTCATATAGATTTATAATTTTTTTTAATTTTTATTATTTAAAAAATATATATTTTATTTAATTTACTTATTATTTGTATTTTATAATAATTTATATATATACAATATATATAGTTATTATATATATTATATATGCACGTGTGTAATTTAATTATAAGTGTATTTTTATATTAATGGATATAATATATGTCTATATATCATATATATATATATATATATATATATATACATATATATATATATATATATATACACATATATAATAATATTTTTATTTATTAATATTAACCTTTATTTTTTATTTTATTTTACAATAGCAGGGAGACTGCCTGTCAGCACAGACAGTCCCCCTGCAGGCAGACACATGGACACCTATTGTGACCATGTGATCACTCTGTTCAGCGATCACATGGCCCCAGGGGTCCTAATTCACCGTGGGAAGACTGTCTGGACTGCAGGCAGTCTCCCCACACTGGGAGCACCGCCGATCGCCGCCGGGGGAACAACGGCGATCCGGTAAGCACATTGCACCGTTATGAAGGTTCAGGACCGTCACCGGTCGGCAATGCAAAAATGCAGATGACGGTCCTGAACCGTCCTAGGTCATTAAGGGGTTAATGCTATAGTTAGTTTGGTCTATATTTTGAAATATTGGTCATTAATTATTTTCTTGTAAATTCGATGTAAATATTATTTTTGCTAAATACATTTTATTTGTACCAGTTAAAAGATGTGTTGTATCAATATGTTTCATATTTGTTTAGCATACTATTGAATTACAGTACACAATACTGTATGTTTCTTAAATAAAAGTCAAGCTTTTCAAATAGACTGGGTTATTATTTAGTTCAAGCAGTTTTCTTGATTTAACACACTACCAAATCCTTTAGCAAATGGCATTATGATCCAATTTTATCCTTCACTATTTGCTCTTTTGAACTTCCCTTGAACTGTTTGTTCATTATTTTTAACCTAGTATTTTCTGTTTGTATGTGAATATCTTCTTTTCAGTGTTTGAAGTATTCTCCATGACTTTTCAGTATCTATATGCTCAGTTATGTACAACAGGTAAGCTTTTAGCTAGTGAGTAACTAAAAACGCTTTAAAACTTTACCAAACTAAGATCTTGATTTAATATTTTTGGATAAGCTTTTTGAGTAATCCCAATCTATAAGAAAAACGTTTTTAATTATGCATCTACAAAGATCACCGTTAAGACTATGGGAATTTTTGTAGATACATAATTTAAAAAGTTTTACTAACAGATTGTGAGAATTTGAAATGCTGATCTAAACACTTAAATAGAGGTCTAGACCTGCTTCCAGACTGGCAATGTTACTCACTAAAATGGGAATTGTCAGGAATTCAACGTGAATTAATAGTGAATTTCAAAGGGGCATGGCTTGACACAGAGCTGAATGGACGTGCACTGATTCAGCTCCCTGAACCCTGAGACACAATGCACAACAATTGGAGGTCAGATTGTGAAATGGGGAACCCCAAAAAGCAAAATTCCTCTCATGGAACTACCAACAAAACTTCCGCAGCGAAAATGGTCCCTCTTACCCGGTATTTCCGGGACTCGGCGGATCACGAGGTGGAGAATGCAGGCCCCAAAATGGAGGCGGAGTCATCCCCACTGAGCCCGACAACATCAGAAGGATCATGCAGGGCACATGAAACAGCACAAGACCAGGAGATCAGAGATCTGCTGAGGAACCTACGGTCCAAAGCTGACCTGGCAAATATGATTGGTAAATTGGAAGCATCCTTCAAGCTAAAATGGAAGCGGTGGAAGCTGATATACAACAAGTAAGTCTTAAAGTGACAGACTTGGAAAAGGAAAGGGATGTGATGCAAGCCCAAATCATAAATAATTCATCCACATTAGAAGCACAAACCCACATATTATCCTCTTTTCAAAGACAATTAGATGATTTAGAAAACAGAAGCCGCAGGAATAATCTAAGAATCAGGGGCCTCCCTGAAACGCAGGGGGAAGATGTGATGACTACCCTAATGGAATTGTTTAACCTTATAATGGGGGATCCGACTGACACACCTATAATAATGGACAGGGCACACAGATCACTACGTCCGAGGAGAGCAGGATCGGATGCACCCCGTGATGTTATTTGCAGACTTCATTATTTTTCGGTGAAAGAAAATATTATAAAAGCACTCAGGGATACCTCTCAACCACTCCTATTCAATGAGCACCATATTCAAATATTCCCGGACTTATCCTGGTTCACACTCCAAGCAAGGAGGTCACTCAAACCCATCACAGAACACCTGCGAAACCGCAACATACGTTATAGATGGGGATACCCTTTTGCCCTGATAGTGCATCATAAAGGAACTATGTTCTCAATAGCGACACACCAAGATGTCAAACCCTTCCTAAAAGCACTGGACTTGACTGATACCAATATTCTGGACGGGTATGTCCCACAACCTAACCAAGACGCCTCCATCCTGCTCCAAAGACAAAGATGGAATACTCCGGCCAAAAAACGCAGGGCGGACCAGAGATTCTTCTCCCCCCAGAGAAGAACAGTAGGGGAACAAGGCGGAAACTTTTAAGGGGGACCACGGTAACACCTCTTGTACCATACTTCTCACCATATCCCCACTTCTTCCATAACACTTTAAAGCACTATCACTATCACTATCACTGAAAAGACCAAATCCGAATGAGGGCCAGAGAACGACAGGCAAGAACGTAAAAATGTTGCAATCTTTGGTAATCGTTGTACCTCTGCCCGTACTTGCCTGTCGTTCAAGTACGGGCAGAGGTACAACGAGTACTAAATATTGCAACATTTTTGGACCGGACATTCCACATCTTAATGACCACGACACCCATGAACCTCAGGACTGTAACCCCTGACCAAGACATCAATAGAAGGATAAACAAAGCACCAAAAGACAAGCATCGCTCCGGGCAGGAACTGCATAGCTAACATTAAGTGAAAAATTCTAACAACAAAAGGATCTTTTTAGCACAGGGAAAAGTCACAAGCCCAAAGTTGAAACTATGGGGACTTGCACTCTGACCGTTCAAACCTCAAAGAAGGCACTGGTCCAGGATTATCAGGTCAGATGACACACAACTAATATGCAAAGGTGACTAATGATAAAGCTAATGTTATTATACGATTGGATAAGTGCTTATATTTATATAAACCTGTAGAGAGGATTTGAAATATACTATTGTATAGATATGCATAATACTTAAGGTATAAATTTACTCTCCTTCACCCTCTCACCACCCTCAACCCCCCTCCCCTACCATCACCCTTATTCCCAAGACCTCCTAAAGATAATGTTTTATTATGTAAGGATTGTACTCTCGGGTTCTAGTTTAGCCGACTACCCTATTAGACCTTATTCTGACTCATGCACAGAGACAGGATAGAAAACCATTGAAGGTTACCTTGTGTTAACTTTATTGTTATACCAAATTCCACCTTCGACACCGAGAGATACCGTTTAAGGGAGCTCGGGGGAGGTTTTGGCTCACACCCAATCACCAGGCACCTAGGGCCCTTGGGGGGGACGGTGTCTCCTCCGGCTCCAAAGTTTTGATTGTACATAGTTACAGGTGGAAACCGTTATCACCTTAGTGATACACAGGGTAACGAACACCCCTACTATAAACACACCACTATCTTTTATAGTCAAAGGAAAGAAAACAAATATGTCACACAACGCAGTTCACCAGACGCTCAATGAAGAAACCATGGCAACTATTCGAATACATATACAAAATGCCAGGGGACTTAATACCCCAGAAAAAAGAACACTTGCACTCACAGACTTTCAAAAGCATAGGGCAGATATAGTGTATGCACAGGAAACACACTTCCGTAAAAACTCAGCCCCAACACTGAATAACCGCAAATACCCAACCAGCTACTTTAGTAACTACACAGAAGCGTAAGCAAGGGGGGTAGCCATTCTCATGGGGAGGCAAGTACCATAAATTTAAAGAACAAAAATCAGATGACGCAGGTAGATTCATATTTATTAAGGGGACAAAAGGAAATACCATGTTCACTATGGCCAACATGTACCTACCAAACAAAGCAAATCAATGGGAAAGATGCTCCGCATACTATCAGATTTTCAAGAGGGCATTTTGTTACTGGGAGGAGATTTTAACATCTCTATAAACAGTGTCCTAGACACCTCATCCGCGTCCAGCTCATATCTGTCCCCAGCCCGAAAGCGCCTAATATAAACTCTCCACCAGGCCAGACTGTATGACGGCTGGAGAGCATTACACCCAACAGGCAGAGAATATTCATTTTACTCCCCCCCTACGGGATCATACACCAGAATTGACATGTTATTCCTACCGCATAAACACTTAGAACTGGTCAAGACAGCGGTCTATGGGCCAATAACCTGGTCAGACTATGCACCCCTAACAATGGAACTGGCAATCCCCTCTATACCAAATGCCCCACCCATTTGGAAATTAAATGATATTATACTCAACAACACAGAGGTACAAGAGAAACTGAAAGACTGTGCCAGGAAATACTTTGAGGAAAATACGCAACAAGACACACAGCCAGAAATAACTTGGGAAGCACATAAATGAGTCATTAGGGGGGGAACTGATTAAATTAGCAACAAGAAAAGACAGAGGGAAGCTCAAATAAAAACCCTTACCCAGGACATACAAGACTTAGAAGTTAGGCACCAGATGGACACATCATTACAGATCAGAACTGACAACAATATTACACTTACATGCGAACCACTCACTACACAAGGCAAAACACACATACTACACCAAAGGGTGCAAAATGCAGGCATCTACTGGCACAATTCCTTGCACAACAGAGACAGAATACATTTATCTCTGACATCAAGCACTCAGACGGGACATTCACCCAAAGAATGACTGACATACTGTCAGCATTCCACGAATTCTACACTTCACTATACAAGAAACACCCCAGCCCCAAAAGACAAAATACATGAATTCCTACAAAGCAGAATAAGTACCACAATACCACGAAATGCCGTGGAATACTTGGACAGCCCTATCACGAAGGAGGAATTCCTCCTGGGGATTAAACAACTACCCATCGGTAAGAGCCCTGGCCCAGATGGCTTCACGGGCAAATACTATAAAATAATGGTGCAGACACTGATAGATCCCTTTGTCCAAGCATTCAACACTAAAAACAACTCAAACACCATGCCACCAGGGACCTTAGATGCAATCATAACCCTAACACCCAAGCCAACTCCAACGAACTGTGGGAGTTACCAGCCCATATCTTTAATGAATATGGATCTCAAACTCTTCATCAAAATCCTAGCCACCAGGTTGAAACCCCTATTACCAGAACTCATACACCCTGACCAGGCAGGATTTGTGCCTGGACGGGAGGCAAAAAAAATAATACCACTAAAATCATTAACTTAATGAATTGGGCCAAAACACATAAAATTCAAAGTGCCCTCCTAGCCATTGCTGCCAAGAAGGCCTTTGATGGGGTGGACTGGGACAAGGTGGACTGGGCCACGTTGCGATATTTGGGTTTTGGACCCCGATGGTTGACATGGATAAGAAGGCTCTACTCGGCGCCCACGGCCCGACTTCGCATCAATGGCCAACAGTCAGAGGCAGTGTACATTAGAAATTGAACCAGACAGGGATGCCCATTATCACCACTACTGTTCATTCTAATATTGGAACTATTCCTCCAAGGCATTAGGGACAACCCACAAATAGGAGAAGCAGAATACAAAGTTTCTGCCTTCGCTGATGACTTGCTTTTTACTATTTCGAAACTGACCCATACCATTCCACCTATGCAGACCGAGATGAAAACATATAGTGAAATCTCTAACTTCCAGGCAAATCTCACAATATGCAAGATACTCCCCTTACACACGACACAAGACATAGACAGATTCATCCAACAAAACTTCCACTTTATCTGGGGCACCAAATCAATAAAATATTTGGGAATACATCTGCCTCACCACATAGGCAAACTCTACGATCTAAACTTCTCACCACTCCTGGAGTCCATATTCAAAGATCTACAGACTTGGCAAAAAACGTGCTATAAAACAGGCACTGCTTTACTTACAAATAAGCAACACCCAACGATAGCTCCCACATTACACGTCTGGAAGCAACTTAACAACAAACCACTCATAGCCCCTTACCCCTCACCCCTATACCAATTGACACAGAATCCCCTATTACCAATGGGTTTCACGGGGAAAATGTACGAAATGTGTCAGGATACCCAAGTCATCACATTTCAAGAGATAACAAGGGAAAACTCTCTGGTTTCATTATGGACTCTCACGGTAGGGAAGCCCCCCACAGGTTTGCAGCAGATGCATTACAACCATATACAACACCTGATGAGAAAACAAAATAAATCTGCAACCAGGGGGGAATAGAGAGCTAACAGCCTCTGAACTCCTATGCGAAAAACATCCCCCGAAGAGGAAAAAACTATCCACAATGTATAAAATAGTCATGAACACAAACATACGACTAACACTGGATACGCTAAGGTATTCATCGAAATGGGCCAACGAAATGCAAATTGATCTATCAGAAGACCAATGGAGACAAATATTTAATAGAATGCACAAAACATTCATAGCCACTAGCTCCCAGGAAGGCAACTACAAACGCCTCACAAGATGGCATTATACACCAACAAAATTAAGCAAAATGTTTCCAGGGACTAGTTACTCTTGTTGGAGGTGCAAACAGAAGGATGCAAACCCCACACATATTTGGTGGAAATGCCCTGTCACAGAAAAGTATTGGGTAAGGATACATACACTAGTGAAGAGCATTACAAACACTCAAATACCATTCAAACCAGAAAACATGATTTTACTTTTACCACCCACCAATCTCAGTAGAAGAGAGAACAACCTAGTTTCACAACTAATTATGGCAGCCAATCACATCATCTCGGTGTATTGGAAACAGGAAAGAGCCCCCCCCATTAGAGAGTGGATACAAAGAGTAGAAAATATAAAACAAATGGAAGAGATCTCCTATGCCATCTCAAAACAATACACTAAATATACTCAAACATGGAAACCGTGGATTTCCTTCATGGAAAAGGGTAAACAAATGAAACAAGACGAGGATTAACTAAAGATACAACAAAATCGGATATTAGCTAAATATAGCAATATCGTACATTTATATTCAAACCAGCGGAGAATTAATCCATGTTAAATGTATATATTCAGATATCTCTGGCAATATAACTGTGTATATCTAACACACCTTGTTGTCAATTTTGTTCTGTAAAATTATGAGAATGTAATGTTGTCTATGAACATCAATTGTACTACTATGTTACCACATTTATAACGAAATGTAAATTGTATATTTTCATAAAGTGAAAAAAAACCAATAAAAATTAAAAAAGTGAATTTCAAATTAAATCCAAAAATAGCCAAACTGGAAACAATTCTCCATATTAGCTATGCTTCCAATGCATCTACTTTGGCCTAAAATTTTAAACTCACTTTGCGTTATTGACAATTTTCACTTTAAGTGTGAGGAGATTATTTTATCTTCACATTAATTATGAATTTGTATGTGTTTGTGTTTATTGGTAATAATACTAGCACACTGTCCATTTTACTGATGAATAAAGTTTAGAATAAAAAAACAAAAAACATGACCATGAAGTAGTTGAAAAAATAATTGTGACTGAATTATTTGAAATCAGAACTGTCAAGTTTCACTAAAGTGTGAATTGCGGAGAAAGGAATGTAAACACAAAGTCAATTTACAACGTAAAACATAGCTATACATGGTTATTTTTTTTAAATTCTGATCTTAAATTTGAAATGAATACTTTGGTGGATAATTGTAAGCATTCTAAGTAGCTGCTGTTTTTGTCCAATCATAACATAGCAAAAATAAACAAATAAAAATACATTAATGGCAGCCTACCCAATAGTGCAGTATAGGGAAACACAAGTATAAATATATATTTGAAGAAAAATAATGATAAGATTACGCTGAAGTACCGATGCCTTTTTAAGCAGTATTCATTTGAACAATATTCCTTTTTTCCAAGTATGCATTGCCTGTAGTTCTGCAGTGGTTTGTATGTATTGACAATTAGTCAGTGTATGTGAATGAATGGGTGCATTTTGTCTGTGGTGCTATTGTGTGTTAATGCAGTGTTGGATTTAGTGTGCAATGTGAGTGTGTGTGTGTGTATATAGGTGTGCATTTATTTTGAGAAAATTACATATGTATGAGTGTGAATGCATGGATGTATTTGGTTATTAATCAAAGAGTTAAGTATGAAATGAATGAATCGTATTTGAAAATCAGCAGGGATTATCAGTAAAACAATGCAATGAATTTCCTTGAAATGACATATTTGAATGGTGCTTTATTTTAGACCATTATTTCTGCACAATGGCCTTGTTATAACATCTGGTGAGTGAATTGGGAATTTGGTAACCTGAGTTCCCCTTGGAGGTGCCTTCTGTCACCTGTGCCTGAGTCAGCAACAGCTTGTGCTGATGAACAGAAAAGTGCTAAAAAAGGCAAACAGAACAGATTGGCAGATGCAAGATCAGTTCTGTGATGCAAAAACTACCTGGGTTACCTCGATTTGGAGCTGCAAGTGCAAGTTTAAAATGTGACATGGATGCATACGGCTTGAAAGCTGAAAAGTAATAAAAACAAAACTTTGTTTTTCTCCCCTTAGTACAGAATACTAGCTATGGTGTTGTTTTAGGTAATCTCATCACTCTTTCTCATAGCTAAAACAACCAAGCAAAGCTAAGTAACAATTCTATAAAGGTTCACCAAATAAAGAATGGAGAAATGTAATGCCATGCATGGGAATTGTCCAGGAATAACACCTGATTGCTGGGTCTCCAGAGAATTAGCTTTCTCTGAGAACGAATAAAATCCACCTGTCTTTGGAACCTTTTCTCTTTTTCTTTTAAAGAGGAATATTTCCAATGAATATATATATATATATATATATATATATATATATATATTAGCAAAATTCCCTTTGATGCATGGAAATTAAATGTTCTGTTCTTGATCAGATATAATGCTATGAAACAGGATTCATTTCCAATTAACAGATGTCCTTAGGACTTGAGTAAGCTATTGAAAACTTTGGTGGCATGTTCTAATTGTGGTTCTTGGAAACATGGAATTCTTCCTCACCTGAGCCCAATGGTGGTTGCTACCACACTTGTCTGTATCTACTGCTACCATGCTTAGCTACTACCACACTTATCTTATTAATATTTCAGAACCTGCAAAATTTCAAGGATCCAACGACAACAGCACAATGTAAAGTTCCACCACCAAACCCAACACTACCCACAGGTGCCTCATAAAGACATGGAATTCAAGACTAAAAGAAATGTTTTTGTGGCTTCACACTCCATCACTAGCTGTGTGTCTCAGCGTGAACATGCATTGAACATAAGTCACCCTACCATCTCATTAATGTATTTTGTATTTGTTCATTAACTCCATCACTACACAGCAGTAAAGTGCTACACAGCTGCCTACTTATCCTACACACAAAACATGGTTGTGATATAACTGGTTAAAAAACTATGCCAGCACCAAATAGACCAATGACCAACCGGGGCTGGATGAATGGCCAGACAAATACAAATATACATCAAGATAAATATTATTTTTCATGGAGAATGGACCTGCCAGTTTAATTGTTGCTATCTTATTCACTTGTACTGTCTGAAAAGGAATACTGCTGAGAGGGCCATGGAATTTGTATATCTCCCATTTAAAGTGCCAGTGAAGTTACATTACCCTGATATAAAGTGGAGTACAATTCATTGCCCCCAGCCAAGATCCTCAATAAAGTAAAATGATCTAGCATTAAGAGGACTAACAGGGTCAATACAGTTCAAGTAATTCTGTTTCCAAATTAGCTTTTCAGTTTGGGTACAGGAATTAAATCTTTGCTTTTGTATTACACAGCCATGTTACAGTGCTGACACCTACCCCATATGTGTCCTAGCAAGGGCTAATCATTTTGTAGGGGTTCGTAAAAATACCCATCACTGTCTTATTAGAGTTTTACATTTGAGCTGAAATGACATGACATGGCAGGTGCGCTTACACTTTAATTGCAAATAAAGTGGTACTAAAACCTCCAGTTATTTAAATGTGCATAGGGGTTTGGAATAGTGTACAGGTTATTTCAAATTAGTTTTAACCCTGCAAGACCAATAAAGACCAATGCAAGTAAAGGCTAACTTCAACTTGCTGTCTTGAACAAACATGTTTGTTTGTTTTTTTCTGCCTGCTTTCTTTCAATATGTAATAATATGGGATGTTTTGAATATCTGAGACTAAATCCCTACATCTTTAAAACACAGTTGATGTCTAGCCATTGCACACTCACTGTAAAGATGGTGTTAAATGTCACATAATATTTTATTATCACTCTATGCATTTCCTTACTGCCTTGGGTCAGGATTAATGAAAGCATTATCCCTTGTCTCACACAGAGATCACACTGTACCTGCCACTGACTTCATTGAGCTGACTCGTGTCTTTTTCTGCTTTTGTGCTGTAAATTCCAAATTTTTGACTTGTCAGATAAAAGGTCACTGGTTTATTAAAGCACTTGAGTATGGTGGATTTGAAAAAAAAAATTGCTTACTTAAAAATAAAATCTCATCTCCGTCTGTTCAACTTCTGCTAACAAATTGCAGCCCATAAATCATATTATAATCATGATAAAAAAATACCAGTTTTATTTCTTTACAACTCCAGGAAGGGGGTCAAAATCTGCAGTCATTTTTTTTTTCCTCTTAACTTTTTTTCTGTTCTAAAGCTCCTTAATTTAGGACCTTTCTTGGTGCATTGTTTCTCCAAATAAAATGAATTCCATTAAGGATTATCACTTTGCCATAAAGATGGGGAGTACTTTCGCAGACTCCTGTGATTAAGCATGCTTAAAGCTCTGCAACCTAATTGGTATAAATGTGATTTGAGGGATTAACATTCTGAACAATTCAATATGAAGAATTATGTTTACACAGCCATAGGGAGTTTATTCGCTTATTTCCTTAATTTTGCTCTTTTCTTTAAAAATTGGATAACCTCTATAAGTAAATGGACTTAGCTGCAGTGAAACTTTGATTATGGTGACTCATAGAAATTGTGGCTTTTTAATGACAGTGAATTAAATAAGCAATCATCATAGCTACACTATTTGTTATATTCTGAAACTGAGAAACCGAATTAGAAACGCCTTATCAAAAGGAATTAATCGAATGGGTGGAGCCAATGGGGGTTATCCAACCTTAATAATCATATTATTAACTTTAAAATAGATCCTTTTTGTTTCTACCTTAGTACTTGTGGGGTATGTAGAAAGAAAACTGAATACATTTTAAACATTTTAACCTCATTGCAATCTGCTCATGTTGTGACATTTTTTACCCTTACCATTTTTTATTTATGTATACATCATAAAAAAAACATATTATAATGAAAGAGAATGTTAAGGCATTATGGTGACTGAAAAATGGCTCCCTGTTGTGTCTTTAAACATGTGTGGAGAAAAAAATAATTTAAATTATAAATAATTTGATCAGTTGTCTGATTTGGTACAGCTGTTATAGTGGTGTATTTCTCTGGCAGCAATAATTTTACAGTATTTTAAAACACTATAGGCTACTTATTCCCCTCCGTTTTAACTCTGCAACAGAAAACCTTGCCATTCTCGAGGGTTAACCTCTATTTAGTGGCTGCCTTATAGACAGCCACTAGGGGCACTTATGCTGACATCATGGAATACAATTCCACTATTGCAATCAATTTTCCCCATAGAGGCCATCTTATTGATGCAGCTTTGTGTTTTTCCACTCATACGCAATAGCTTCCCAATGATATCTATGGGCAAGCATTGGATTAGCTGATATAATTTAACTTGCCAAAAAGGCAGAGCCACATGCTGGAGAAGAGTGATGCAAAGGAGAAAATGTAAGCCACAAATCTTTTAATCCCTGGCAGCGGAGGCCTGGTCACCTAAATAGTGACTAGGGTACTATAGCATTTGTATTCTGAACTCTTTTGTATGCCTAACACTATAGTGTTCCTTAAACCCCATAAGGACCAAGGCCTCTTTGAGATGCAACACTTTTGTGAAAAAAATACATTTTTGGCACTTTTACCATGCTTTTATTCTAGAAAAAGGTTCCCCTTTCTGTTTAAGTGCACACATACATATTATATAGAATTTTATAAAGTAGAAATAGGGCTTAGTTTTGAAACCCTACAAATATACATATTCAAAATTCAAGAAAAGAAAATAATGCATTTGTTCTCAACTTTACATTTAATAATTTCTACACACCAAGTGCAAATAAAGAAAAACAACTGAAAATCCATTCACCAATTAGCAATGATTGTTAAAATATGCCTAGGACTTCAGTTAATTTGTAGAAGTTATAAAACAAATTCTGCAAGGAGTGAATTATGGTTTGAAAGGTAAAACTTTGCAAAATTTGACATTCGGAGATTACAATTTAGTAATACTATTATAATAGTAGTCACAGAATCCAAAATTGCTATGCCAAATATATTTGTAGAAAGCACATCCCCAAGCTATGTAGATAAGAGCATTTTGACAATATTCCTTTATCCATTTTATAACAAACCTAGGTCAAGTTCATTTTTTTAAATGTGTTTTGTGTCCACATGTTTTATTTTGGGGAGATTCACAGACCACGTGTATCATACTTCTGCAAAAACACGTAGTTGTATTCTGCTCTTATTCTTGAGTACGACACCCCGCATGTATACATATCCCCTAAACATGCCCCTATCACTACCCCTAATATTGTCCCTAATCCAACCCTTAAAGTCCCAATCCAACTCTTAATGCAACCCATAATCCACCCTTAATGGTGCTCCTTACTCCAACTCATAAGCCTAACTATAATCCTACCTATAATCCTAGTTCTAATCCAATAGTCTAACCCCAATCCTGATCCCACCTATCAATGGATTCTCATGACTGACACCAACAGAGGAATACTATGTACTGTGTGATTGTAGCACAAGAGGGAGACCTCTCTCTCATTCTGCAGCACACAGAGATTGGTGCTGGGCAGCTGGGAAAGCCCAGCACTAAGCCTGCAGCAGGGGTCAAGCAGGAAGACCTCATCAGGGTCCTTTCAGACCATGGAGATCTCCCTAACACTGGGGTGGGGGACAATACATTTCTGGGGGAGAGCACAATGGTTTTTACATTTACTGTAGTGGCGCGATTGCATTACCGTGATATTTAAATTAATTTAAAGGGCTATGAGCAACACTCATTTTCTATACTACACATAGCTCATCTGTCAGTCAGAGGCTACTAACTGTGGCTTCAGTTAACAGAAAGGACGCACAGATATTGAAAGATACCTGAGGTTCCTCAGTACCAGCAGGGATTAAGGCCCTTACATGGTTAAGTATGTGTGTCTTTAATCATGTTTGAAAAAAAAAAATATTATATAGAATATGATAAAAAAAGCATTTTTAGAGTTGAATAAACCAAAGTTATAGAGTTATTTTGGGGCTGTGCTCAGAGTCACACCTCCCCCAAGTGATGCATGAATATCTCAAAGCGCTTACCATCAGGGATGTCACTTGTGTCATTTGGAAGCAATGTTGGGAGAGTGGAAGCTATCTTTACTTAAGTATATATTTGAATCTACACATTTGCTGGTGAAGTCACCAGCACAATATATAAAGTAGTGAAATACTTAACTGGTCATTAATTTCAAATTCCTCCATGCTCTCTATTGCCTCAAGTCCCCATCATAACTGTAAGCTCACTAACTTAGTCGTTTGTATAAAAGGGATGTGCATGCTAGATCTCAGCTCACCATCTCTATTCCTTTTGTCTATACTGTGCTGAATATGTCCGTGCTTTGTAAATTCCATGATTAATAATAGGTGAAAATGTCATGCACATATTTTTAACCCCTTCATGATAAAGTGTTAGATACATCCCATTGTATCATGACATACATGGTGTTTGACTGCTTTGTACGGGATTACAATGCAAACGTATTCTCAATTTATTTCCCTTCTTTGGATTGTCCTGGTAACTGAGGAAGAAGCAGTAAAAGAGAAGCAGGTGAGCTCGGCTGTGACTTGTCAATAATTATGCACTGTTTGAGAGACAAGGCACAGTAAGGCATTTTAATAAAAGCCATTGAAATAATGTTTGCGAATATTGATGTAAAATGAAGAATTTTATTGGTAAAATATCTATTTAATCCATTGAAAATCATTTTTTTTTCTAGTTTACATTTTCCAAGTATTAAAAAAACAAAACAATTACTTTGATGTAAATTGATATTATATTTATTTTTTATCCAGTTCAACTTTCCTGAAACATATTCAGTATTGAAACAGTGTAACACCTCAACATCAAATATTCAAAAGTTGTTGTATGAGGCAACAAATAAACAAATTATAATTATATATTAGATGTGACTCCAATCATCAGTCATTTTTTTTTTCTTTAACAGAAAACTGCTAGTGCTTTTAACATTGGACACACTTTTTTAGCCAACATTTGTGATTACTTTAGCAGTGACCTCTTCTAATTAAGCAACATTATACCACCCTCTAATTTATTTAATTATCAGGTAAGCAATTACTGACCAATGACAATTTTAAGTAATTATTTGAGTAAGCATTTATTAAATCATTAAATGTAGAAAATATCTTTGCTTTCCATTAACATTAAAATCATAGGTAGCTGACCTTTAGTTATTGTAAAATCACATGATTATCTGAGAACGTGCGCAAGGCATACAGATGGCCGATATTCCTGGGAATTCTAATTAAAACATCCAGGTAACTGCATGCCATTGTCATATTTATTTTGTTATTGTTTGGCAAAGATATTTCATATGCATGCATTATTAACTCATTACTGGGAACCAAATATACACAATTATCAGTTTTTAGAGTATTTACATTGTTCTAATACCTCAAAATCATATATGTATGATTTTGACAACCACAAGCAAAACAAATTTGTTTCCATTAGACCAATAGACTGGTAGGACACATTCAGGGCTGGCCTTAGGCGCCCTGTGCAAAAAACTTCAGAGAGAGGTTAAGGGTAGTGGGTGCTTCTAGCTCTGCCCCATTGTCCTTTTAGCCCTCCTCTGTACCTCATTCATCTCTGCCCACACTGCACATGAAGCTCCACCCTTTTTAGGTTTTTATATATTTTTTTTATAGAGAATAATAAAGTTCTCCACCTGCAGTATAAGGGTGATCTATGCACGCTTCTCACCGGGAGCATGAGCGAACTATGTTGGCAGCATGGTGCCCTGGACTGCAGCACAGCTCACACACTCATAAGGCCAGCCCTGGGGACATTCATAGTAGTCTGCACACAGCTGGAGGTACAGACCTGCTGTGCAACCCACTGGACAACCAGGGAGCTTCACTGGATCCACCAGGATTATAGATCTTTGCTGCCTTCCTGCTCAAATGATATAGCGTGGGGTGGGGAATAACAATAAAAAAGTATCCTTTTTTTAGTAGTGTGTAGTGTATAATGAGTGGGACCAAAGAGAACAAAATTTGTCACTTGCGCACTAATCCAAATAACTATGCATATTTATATAAATGGAGGTTTTTAGTTCCACTCCAATGGCCATTAGATGTAAGCCCACATGCCACGTCAAGGCAAACCTCTTAGGTGGGTCCTACACTAACAATTCATCTTGCTTGCTTTAGCTTAAGGCAAAGGAAAATATCTAATGAGACAGAGAGGGGTATTTTTTTTAAACCCCTACATATACGTTTTATTTATTTATTTATTATTATTATTTTTTATATATATTCTGTCTAAATGTTCTGTTTTTGCTTCAGTTAGCTACTGTGCTATCTATGCATACTGAAATGAGACATTCAGGACCTCCAAAATTCTTGTATTCCTTGTAGATTGATGGTACTCGGTACCTGGGAACACTTCAGATCAGAGGTTCTGGGTTTTATAGGTCATCGAGGGCCTCTGGATTAGTTTATTTATGAGCACAGGTGTCACTAATTATTATATGTATTATCTGTCTAGTACCTAGTACATTTTCTCTCCACTCAATCATGTTTATTTTTTCTGTTCTGGCACTGACCATTTCCTGGATTTAACCCCTTAAGGACACATGACATGTGTGACATGTCATGATTCCCTTTTATTCCAGAAGTTTGGTCCTTAAGGGCTTAAAGAATGGGAAAAGAAGAAGGTATGTGATTCATATTGCAAGAAAGGGACACATTGGTAATGTTTAGCCATTCTTTGGCTAAGCAACTAATTTCAGAGACAAAGTAAATGAAAACAATCACATCTGCAAGCATATTTTTCATTTAAAGGGACTCTCCAGGGCCAGGAAAACAATCCGTTTTCCTGGCATTGCAGGTCCCCTCTCCCTCCCATCTCCCAATTCCCGGTTGCTGAAGGGGTGAAAACCCCTTCAGTCACTTACCTGAGGCCCCCGCCGATGTCCCTCGGCGGTGGTTTCGGATCGCCGCCGCTCCTCCTCTTTATAACATTGGCAGGTGGGCGAGACTGATCCCGCCCGCCGGCCGCGGAGACCTAATGCGCATGTGCGGCAATGCCGTGCATGCGCATTAGAGCTCTCCATAGGAAAGCATTGAAAATGCTTTTCAACGCTTTCCTATGGGGAATTGAGTGACGCTGGAGGTCTTCACACAGCGTGAGGACGTCCAGCGATGCTCTAGCACATGGACCAGGAAGTGCCCTCTAGTGGCTGTCTAGTACACAGCCACTAGAGGTGGAGTTAACCCTGCAAGGTAATTATTGCAGTTTATAAAAAACTGCAATAATTACACATGCAGGGTTAAGGGTAGTGGAAGTTGGCACTCAGACCACTCTAATGGGCAGAAGTGGTCTGGGTGCCTGGAGTGTCCCTTTAAGGCTGATCATGAACTAAAAACAAAAAAAAAGAAAATATCAGATTTAATTTTGATAATTTTGAATGGAAATCTCATATACATATATTGAGGTTAATTATGTTTAATTTAGTGTACTGCCTCCATTTTTTATGTAATGTACACAGCTGAACATAATACAAATACAGTGTTTACATAAATATGCCTGCAGGGACTGACTATACTCACCAGGAAAACTACATTAAGCTGTATTTGTTCTGATGACTATATTGTCCCTTTAAATTACTGTGGAACAAACCTATAGCTTAACTTCAAAGTTTTATTTTGATTCAGAATGTGGACTACTACCTCCATCCTTAAAGGGTTAAGCTTAATAAATGTAACTCTTTTTTTTTTTTTTCTAGCATTTTCGTACTTTTTTGTGAGGATTAGGCAATTACACTGCCATAAATATAGTTAGCCATTAAATCGAATTCAAGCTACCTTGGTAGAAATCTGAACAATTCTTTCTAATGTAATTTAGGAAATTGTAGGTTGTAAGTTTTAAATGTAATGCAAATGGGCAATATTCAGACATCAAAAGCCATTTAGTCTTGAAAAAGCACACTATATAGAAAAGCATATAGAAAAGCTGATAACAGCTGAGGGTAAAAAAGGAGTTGCCAGCAAATTCTATGACTTCCAAGTATTCCTTTTCATAGGTTGGGTTCATCACCTTGGGGTGCCACACATAATTCTATAGCAGAACTTAGTCCTCGCTTACCACTGCAAAATGTGCAACAATTTAAGAGTAAGATGGCTAACTTTATATATACTCCAAGTAGAGTAATTTGAGCAAAATGCAACATGTACACCTTATAATTGTCTTTCTAAGTAACACTTGACACGGACCTGGAACATAGGTACGGCTTTTAGTGACCCTGGTAAATATCTAGCAAAAACAAATGAAATTGACTATTTCCTTAAAATAGTAAAATGATATATATACATATATATATACACATATATATATATATATATATATATATATATTCATACATATACTATTATACATATATATTCCAGTTTGATTACACTTAAATGTTATTTAATTGGCTCACACAGATGAGGCAGATATAGGACATAATACTGCCCTTTTAATTAATCCCAGATAACTGGTGTGAGAGCTGTTGTTCCTATCCATTAACACAATATACTTAATTGACCAGGAATACAACTCATATTAACAAAGAAACAGTGTCTTGCCAAGACCCGACAGGGCTAACAATTGCCTAGGGACGCTAATGCAATAATGTTTCTTGCATGTCGGTAATCAACTTATGGCTATATGAAATTCAATTTTGAGGTAAACAGTGTGAATATAAAACTATATGTTTTGCAATGTAAAATTACTCACTTCTACCTTCTCTATTACTAGAAAGCAAACACATATTCAGTTTGAAAAGCCTCTTTTACTCTACAGATACGTCTTTTCTCGACAACTGTGTAAGAAAGTGTCATTATCTAATTCAAATGTGACACAAGGCCATTGGTTAGTGTATTTAGGGTCACCAACAATGCAAGGCTTCAGTATTTTTCCTTTCATTAGAACGAAAGTATCACCACATCAGTGTCACTTTTTGACAGATGGTTTGTTCTGTGCCTCCGATGATTGTTTGTCCCCTTGTCAACTAAAAATACTGTGAATGAAGGTATTGTAGCAGCCATGAACTATGGTCAACATGCTTTGTGGCATTTTATGGGTAGGAACTGAGTTTCTTTTATTTCAATTTTATATTTGGACAGAGAATACATGCACCTTCTAGATTCCAGCTATAACTCGTACATTCTCTCTGTAAATTCTCCAGAAATGTTAAGTCAATCATGGCTCGACACTCCCACACTAATAAGAATACCCATAAAATATGCACTGTTGGAGATTCACATTTCTGACTGTAAACTAGAGCTGTTAGACAGCTCCACTTTAACATTAAGAGAATGTTATTACTGAATCAGATATACAATTTATTTAAATACATTATATGTTACAAGAATTGTTCACAAAATATGTTAGACAAATAGTTCACTAAATGAGGACTTGTGAATGGGAATGAAGTTTATACATTTACACATGCATCAACATAATGATGAGGATTAATACGAGAGATGGTAAGAGCTTAAGTTTTAAATTGCCACTTTCAAATTACATGTTATCTATGTCATCCAAATGTTGCCTTTTACTACAATGAAAGCAAAATGCTAATTATTTAATTGGTTTCTTGCACGTTTTCATATTTTAGCTGACAAGGTGAGGTGAGGGGGAGAAAAGACCTTTACCAACAATTTCTCTGAATTCTTAAAATACCAAAAACCATAGCAAGTTTACTAACTTCTGTTATTTATTATATGCTAACGAGTAAATGTATATATTTTGCCTGGAACTAATAATCAACAGCATACAGACCAATTGTAATGGACAGCAGCAATAGCCTGTCATGTTGGCTAGAGTTCTAATTTGAGAAAGCCCAACAGCTGTGTCTCATTTTTTGGCTTGGTAAGACCACTCTTTATATCTTTATATAGGACAACATTATTTTTTTTTTTTTTTGCTCTGGATTAAGATTATATGAAAATGGCATTTACTAGAATATTCAGCTAATCAGTTACACTACGTAAAAAACCTTTTGGGCAAGTAGAAAAACTCCCATAGAAGAACATAGAAATAGTGATGAGGATTTCTAACCAAGGCAAGCATAGGACTGGCTTATCTCCATAATTTTTGTAACTATCACGGCTGGTCACAACTTGCTAGAGTGACTCGTGCTACTTGTCAGTTACCTTTGATAAACATTGCAGGGCCGCCATCAGGGGGTGACAACCATGACGGCTGCACCAGCTGCACCAGCTGCACCAGGGCCCACACACTAAAAGGGCCCATCAGGTGGCCAAAGCATTTAGGGCCACCCATTGGCCCCTAAATCATCAGGGGCGCAGTCAGTGCTACGGATGTGTCATTGCTCGACCGAGCCCCTTTAAAAATGCCAGCCGCACTGCAAGAAGTGCTGGAAGGAAGTGACAGCTGGTCACTTCCTCCCAGCTCACTCCACGGGGGAGAGGAGGCTGAGTGGACACCACAAGGAGGGGAGAGGCAGCTGACTCTCATCAGTCCCAGCCACATTCCTGCACTGAAAAGGTAGGAAACAGGAGGGTGGCTGAAAAATGAGATCTGTGTGTTTGAGTATGTTAGTATGTGTGTATATGTATGTCTGTATGTATGTATGTCTGTATGTCAGGATGTGTGTATGTATGTCAGTATATGTGTATGTCAGTATGTAATGTATGTCAGTATGTATCTATGTACGTCAGTATGTATGTCTGTGTATGTCAGTATGTATGTCTGTATGTATGTCTGTGTATGTCAGTATGTATGTCTGTATGTATGTATGTCAGTATTTGTGTATGTCAGTATGTATTTCTGTATTTCAATATGTCAGTATGTATGTTTTTCAATATGTTCGTGTAACAGATGCCCTGTTCTCTGGAGTTATGTGGTGTTGCCATTCTGAACCTTATTTGTAATGCCATTCGTCTAAACGGTATACAAACTACAACAAACAGACTTTACCTTCGCTGGTTCGTATACAGAATATTTTACTGAACCTTTCGACCACCCAAAGCAGTCGTGTGCGTCAATTGACCTATTTGACACTATTCCAAACTGCAACTGTGAAAATTCTAAGTGGTACACTGGGTGGCTGTCGATTCGTATGCACGAACACATGGTGGCGGCCATCTTGTTTTGTCGAACACATCCAGCGGGGTAAGCTCGTCGAGTGTATGGAACTATTTTCAGACAATCAACAGCCCGAACACTGCTGAGACATCCAGGACCACATAGATTTGTCATCCGAAAGAGGCGGCATTCGGTAAAAACAACTCCCAAACAAAGAGGCACACGACTACCTTACACACGAAAGGTTATTCAAGACATTGAATAACACCAGCTGATTTCATGAAACTATTCTGGGCAAGAGCCTCGTGTGCAGCCTCGTGTGCAGCCAGACAGAAATAGGACTTCCATGCAACTTTTGAACCCCTGAACCGATCTGGATGATTTTTTAATATGTTGTTCACCCAGATCGGGGCTATCATGAGACATACTTTTTATGGGATATTTATGGGATTTTGGGGTGGTTTCCAGAAATGTATAAAATATGCTCTTTTTTAATTTGGAAATAATTGAGTTGATACAGTAATTAACTCAATTATCTCACAAGCAGAGGGGAGGGATTGTATGCCATCTGTGGGAGTGTCTCAGATTACAATGCTATTGTGATTGGTGTATACATTTGTGTCCCTATCCCCAACAAGGTCCATGTGGGTGTCACCCTTGCTTGGGGACTTGCATAAAAGGCCAGTGTGGCTGTCATTAAAATCCAGTTCTGCTTAACCTTCAACACGTAGCCTTGTCTCATGCTTGTAGGGAACCTGCTTCACAACTATATCACTAGCTCTTGTAAGAGCTCTACTGCCTTATTGGATATTTGATTGTCTGAGATGACAACTGGAGAATACTGCAGCACTGCTCCTCCTAAGGGAAAAGGACGCCCCTAACGGCTTACACCCCTTGATACTCGGGTTGGCCGTTATAGTTAGTATGTCAGTATGTATGTATGTCAGTATGTGTACACATATGTCAGTATGTATGTATGTGTATTTCAGTCTGTCTGTCTGTGTATGTCAGTATGTCAGTCTGTCAGTATGTGTATGTCAGTATGTATATCTCAATATGTTTGTATGTGTATGTTAGTATGTATGTATGTGTATGTCAGTATGTATGTATGTGTATGTCAGTATGTCTTTCTGTCAGTATGTCTGTCTGTCATATGTACAGTTGCAAGAAAAAGTATGTGAACCCTTTGGAATGATATGTATTTCTGCACAAATTGGTCATAAAATGTGATCTGATCATCATCTAAGTCACAACAATAGACAATCACAGTCTGCTTAAACTAATAACACACAAATAATGAAATGTTGCCATGTTTTTATTGAACACACCATGTAAACATTCACAGTGCAGGTGGAAAAAGTATGTGAACCCTTGGATTTAATAACTGGTTGAACCTCCTTTGGCAGCAATAACTTCAACCAAACGTTTCCTGTAGTTGCAGATCAGACGTGCACAACGGTCAGGAGTAATTCTTGACCATTCCTCTTTACAGAACTGTTTCAGTTCAGCAATATTCTTGGGATGTCTGGTGTGAATCGCTTTCTTGAGGTCATGCCACAGCATCTCAATTAGGTTGAGGTCAGGACTCTGACTGAGCCACTTCAGAAGGTGTATTTTCTTCTGTTTAAGCCATTCTGTTGTTGATTTACTTCTATGCTTTGGGTCATTGTCCTGTTGCAACACCAATCTTCTGTTGAGCTTCAGCTGGTAGACAGATGGCCTTACGTTCTCCTGCAAAATGTCTTGATAAACTTGGGAATTCATTTTTCCTTCGATGATAGCAATCTGTCCAGGCCCTGACGCAGCAAAGCAGCCCCAAACCATGATGCCCCCACCACCATACGTCACAGTTGGGATGAGGTTTTGATGTTGGTGCGCTGTGCCTTTTTTTCGCCACACATAGTGTTGTGTGTTTCTTCCAAACAACTCAATTTTGGTTTCATCTGTCCACAGAATATTTTGCCAGTACTGCTGTGGAACATCCAGGTGCTCTTGTGCAAACTGTAAACGTGCAGCAATGTTTTGTTTGGACAGCAGTGGCTTCATCTGTGGTATCCTCCCATGAAATCCATTCTTGTTTAGTGTTTTACGTATTGTAGATTCGCTAACAGGGATGTTAGCATTTGCCAGTGACTTTTGTAAGTCTTTAGCTGACACTCTAGGATTCTTCTTCACCTCATTTAGCAGTCTGCGCTGTGCTCTTGCAGTCATCTTTACAGGACGGCCACTCCTAGGGAGAGTAGCAGCAGTGCTGAACTTTCTCCATTTATAGACAATTTGTCTTACCGTGGACTGATGAACAGCAAGGCTTTTGGAGATACTTTTATAACCCTTTCCAGCTTTATGCAAGTCAACAATTCTTAATCATAGGTCTTCTGAGAGCTCTTTTGTTGCGAGGCATCATTCACATCAGGCAATGCTTCTTGTGAAAAGCAAGCCCAGAACTGGTGTGTGTTTTTTATAGGGCAGGACAGCTGTAACCAACACCTCCAATCTCATCTCATTGATTGGATTCCAGTTGGCTGACATCTCACTCCAATTAGCTTTTGGAGATGTCATTAGTCTAGGGGTTCACATACTTTTTCCACCTGCACTGTGAATGTTTACATGGTGTGTTCAATAAAAACATGGCAACAATTCATTCTTTGTGTGTTATTAGTTTAAGCAAACTGTGATTGTTTATTGTTGTGACTTAGATGATGATCAGATTACATTTTATGACCAACTTGTGCAGAAATCCATATCATTCCAAAGGGTTCGCATACTTTTTCTTGCAACTGTATGTCAGGATGTATGTCTGTCTGTCAGTATGTATGTATGTCAGTATGTATGTGAGTGCGTCAGTATGTTTGTATCTGTATCATTTTGTATCAGTGCGTGTGTTTGTGTCTGTGTGTATTCATGTGGGTGGGATTAGAAGACAGGCCAAGGGGGTGGCCTTGGAGGCGGGCCCGGGGGTCCCAGATCTTGAGCTGTGTTAGAGGCCCCAACATTTCTGATGGCGGCCCTGAAACATTGGACTTCGGTACTTTTAAGGCTTTATGTCAGGAAATGTATTATGAAGGAGCTGTACATTTACATTACTTTCCAATACTGCAAGTCAAATTAATAAATATCATGGATGTTTTAAAAGAAATAAAAATTTAAAGGAACACTATAGTCACCAAAACAAATTAAGCTTAATGAAGCAGTTTTGGTGTATAGATCATTCCACTACAGTTTCACTGCTTAGTTCTCATCCATTTAGGAGTTAAATCACTTTTGTTTCTGATTATGCAGCCGTAGCCACAACTCCTTGGCTGTAACTGACACAGAAAAAATGGTTTAATTTTCATTTAGATGTAACTTACTTTGAAAGTTTTTGTCTCCTGCTCTGTAAATTTAACTTGAATTGCATACAGGAGGCTCCTGAAGGGTCTAGGAAGATATTAACAGAGTAGGAGATACGAAATTATAAATTAAGCAGAATTTGTAATAAAGGAAGTATAAACATTAGCATGTCTCTTTACAGGAAGTGTTTGGAAAGGTTGTGCAAGTCACATGCAGGGAGGTGTGACTAAGGTTGCATAAACAAAGTGATTTAACTCCTAAATGGCAGAGGATTGAGTAGTGAGACTTCAGGGGCATGATCTATACACCAAAAACTGCTCCATTAAGCTAAAGTTGTTTTGCTGACAAGAGGGTCCTTTTTAATCTGTTTTTTGCTGGTGCTGGTTTTTATGAAAATTGTTTCACGAGAGTGTTACCATATTCAGTGCATTGTTGAATAAAACTGACTAAATTTTTTAAGCAGTCTTGTTGCTTTCTGACTAAATAATAATGAACTTGAAAAAATATACAACATATTCAAATTACTTAATTTATTACTTTTATTGTAGTTTGTCCTGCACAATGTATTAAAATATATTATGTATATATAATCAATACTAGTAATATTCCCTGTTATAATAAATTTTAAAGTGGAGAGCAAATTGTTAAAGTCACGGAACAAACACTATTGTCATGTTGTAACAACATGTATTAACAGACCATTCTGCTAGCTCAAGCCATTTTAATTCAAAGCTATGAATTTGAGATTTCTTAACACCTACACACTATCAATCTTGCCAAATTTCATTCAGGGAATAGCCTCTAATTTTGATTTCCTATCACAGCATCCAACTGTCTTTGCATTTGTCACAACTTGTAAATGTGCTTTTTTTAAACTGTTAACATGCATTATTCTCCCCCACATTTATAATGCTGTTTTTTGTGTTTCTAGGATTTTGATTCTGTCACTTCTGCTACCTAAGGAGATGGTTTTGATACATTTTTGATCATCATTACACATTATTGTTGATCCATAAAGTGTTAATCCTAAAGGTTAACCCAACACTGTATACCATTTTTTTTTATATTGGGAAATATCTGAATATCATCTGCATTATAATTACTGTGGCTTTCTTGATTCTTTACCATTTTAGAATACATACTATGTTAAAATATTAATTTATCTTTGATGTTCTGTAATTCCGTTCCCTGATATTCACTGAACTGGGAGGTGGATCGAATGTCCTAGAATCGTAACATTCCAATTCATTCTGTTGAGGATGATTACACAGTCCCAAGACTAGTTGGTGAACTGTGAAGACAGATCATACTTTCTGAACATCAAAGGTTTAAGTGAGTGAGTAGTGAGGATTCATGAGAGTGTTGACGCAAGTGGAAAATTGAAAACTCTTTTAAATATGTCCTTCACACATAGCAGATGGTTCGTGAAATCTTTTTCAAGGAGATGAGCACTAAGCATTTGACTTTATTTTTTATTTTGTTATCACTGCATTAGCCAACTGATGGTATGATATGCTTCATCTGTCTAGCATGAGCCCTTACCATACAAGGCTATTGTTTCCAACAAAGAAATACTGAACAAAGCTGAATAATATTACTCAAAAGAAAACTATTGATTAAGCAATACAAACCTGCATTCCTAATATTATTGTGTCCTCGTTTTAGGTCTCCTCCTCTTTTGCTGAAAAAATACCCTCCAAAAAAGGGTTTTTACTTACTATTTATCCCGAAACATCATCCAGCTCTCTCTGCGATGGCCAGTCTGATGATTCTAATGCAGAAGTATTAGAGGTCAATGCGCATGCACAGAGAATGCTGCGCATGTCCAAATGCTTCTCATAGAAAATTCAATGATTTCCTTTGATCTGCATTGGTTTTACAGGGTTGTTCCTGCAATAGTGCCTCTTGTGACTGTCTGGAAGACAGCTGCTTGAAGTGTGTTTAACCCTACAATAGAAGCATTTCAGTTTCTACAAAACTGCTACGTAAAACATTGAAGTGTTAAAAGTATAAGATCACTGCATTCAGGCCACTTCATTAAGATTAAGTGAAAAATAATAATAAAATTGTTTTGGCACTTAGCAAAAAAATACAGTGGGCCGATTGGTGTAAAAAGAGGGTTTTCCCAACACCTCTATGAAAAAAATGCAAATATATATATAAAAAAAAAATTAATACACCAAAATAGAATACTTATGGTGTAGCTGTAGTACTGTGGTTAACATTTATTCAGCTTGTAGCATAAGTGTTGCAGCATAACATTTTTAAAGTTCTAAAATAAATAAAACAACAAACATAGTGTAATCTGTATCACAAATAAAATTACAACAAATTTTAGAATTTGAAACAATTATCAAATAAATCACACACCACTTAAGTTTGTTTAAAAAAAATTTGCTTTGAGAAAATGAATATAAAAAGAAATTAAAAATAGTTCTTTTTTTATTTCATTTTTTTTTGTATTATTATAGTCTACTAAACAAAATAAAAACATCAAAAATGAAACAGTAGTTTCCCTGATTACGCTCGTTTAGTTACAGGTGTGAGAACAAGCAGTGTTATTTTTTTCTCCTCTTGTCTCCTCACCTAGACTACCCAGTGCAATTTCCATCCCATCATTTCAACTCAGAAGCAAATCTGACAATTTATTACAGCCCTCCTGTGCCAGATAATGGCCCAATTGATGGTACGTGACACAGCATCTTAACGTCAACATCCGCAGACTGCTACTATAACGCCTGTCACTTTCACTTTCCTTAGCATCTCCTCTGCAAATGCTTTCCTAGTTCTGTTTTAATTTTGATAACACGAGCTTCCTTGGGAGATTGCTAAAAAGCAAGTGAATACAAATAGAAAAATGGTGGGTGTTTCATGGTTTGTTGTAACCCATTCAGCACTAATAGCTAATAGCTCACGTTAAGGTATTTGTGTGTGCGGGAGGATGATGACACAATGACAAAGGAATACAATGAGTCATGTTATTTCCAGACTTCTACCCATCCTTAGATTGTACTTGTTGAATAATTCTTTAAAAAAAACTATCAAGTCTGCTGTCAACCTGAAAAATATATTCTGTTTGCTTTATATCTTCAATCAAAAACATCTGAAACAGCTGTTTATATATAATAATATAGTGCCTGTCTCATGTGAATATTGAAATATAAATGCTTTCCACAATAAATGAAAAATAGAGAAATCTCAATGTTTTCTTCTTGCTAAACTACTAAATATATAAAGGACCTGAAGGTTCTATTTCCAAAGATGATTTTCACAATATCTGTAGCCAGCAAACATAAAACGACAAACACTAGGTATTGTGCATAAACTGATCACATCCACAGCAAAAGCAACATGCACATATACTGCTAATCTAATAAGGCCTGTTCAGTGTCATTCCACAGTCTGGATCTCTCTTTGATATAAAAACAAGGAGGTAGGCATCTCTTAAACTCAGTGATACAGGGAGCTGTCACATTGTATTTGCACTCACGTATTTCCATTTCATTCTGTATGTGAGTGTGTTCATCGGCTACAATTTACATCACACAAACAATTCCAGTTGCCCATTTATATTAGTTAATACCCTCCCTGTACTATAATACATTCTTCCGGCTTCATACGACTTTTCACAGCCATTATCCCTGTAGGTAAAATTTAACACAAACATAACATATCACATGATGTGTTTTCATAAACCTGGCTATTAGCCTTATACAGCAATGTTAGGAAGTGTCTGATGTATTTCATGTCACTTATCAAATGTCACATGTTTGTAGATTCATTCTATTAGCTTTCTTAATGGAAAAGGATACATTTGCTGTTATTAATTATGCCTGTGTCAGACATGAGACCCTGTTTTCTTTAAAATAGCTAAACAGACAGATAGCAAAACATAGACAGACAGACAAATTAACTGACTGACAGATCGACAGACACAGACAGACACAGACAGAAATACAGAAAGAAACAAACAGACATATAGACTGACACAGAGACAGACACAGACATACATGCTGATATATAGACAGACAGACAAACAGACAGACAGACAGACAGACAGATAGATAGATAGATAGATAGATAGATAGATAGATAAATAGATCATATATCCTTGAATTAAAGCAACAGGATCCCAAGCCTTTCATTCGTCTGTGCATGATTTTTGAATAATTATAGATATATAAATATTACGACCCGACTTTAATGTGAGAATGTGAGATGATAGTATTTTAAGTACAAAGGAAAACCTCTTTTTCATCATTTTGGAATCACTTTGTGTTATATTTGAAACTGGAAGCCTGGAGATTGGTTTGTACACTGTGTTTGTCTGCAGGGAGGATACATTTAGTTCATCTGCAAATCTCAATCCCCTGCTGCATAAATGAATGTTCAGAGATGATAACTGGCAGTAACAGGGCAAGCATAGAAAATAGACATGCCATCCACCAAATGGCTAAAATATTCAAATGTACTCTTATGGCATTTGCAGTCGAAGATAAAAGCAATGACTAGATGAATTGTACATGAGGCTAGGGAGTGAAGAGTGAGACACTGTGTAGACTGAGAGATGATTGAAATACAACAGACACCCTTTCAGTGCCAATAAAATAACTGAAAATCACATTTAGAAAAGAGAAAGTCACAGATTTATTGTTTTAATCTGATTCATAAAAACAAACACAGATTTCCCAATTAATTCATTCATAGGTTCAATTTAAGTAAATTATATATACAGAAAGTATGACAAATAGCCAGGAAATCTATTTTAACCACTTAAGGACTGAGCCAAATGGCAGCAGGGGGGTCCCTGGGATGCCAGGTAAGTCCCCCCACCACAATCGCCGGTGTGGGATTGCAGGCAAGTGGGTAAGTGCATAGGACGGCGGGGACATGCTGTGCCACCCGCTGGTGTTTAGAGCTGGGTCCCCAAGGACGACATAGCATGCCCACCATCCTTAATGGTTTAAGAAACATGTATAATGGTAAAACACAGAGCAAAAAATTGCATAAATATGCATTGTACCTCTCCCAACCTGGAGGTATAGAATCAGGATGTGTGAGTGGGCCTTGCAACTTGATGGGCAATATGTGGGCATGTAAGCCTGGCATTAAGCAGTCCTTCAAAATACAGGATCAGGTGCTGCTGAAGTGCTCCCTGCATGATCTTAGTGCCTGCATGAGCCCAGTGTGGGATAAAAAGGATCTAAATTGGTGCTGGACACCAAAGATCTAAATTGGTGCGGAAGACCGAGGATACCAGCAAAATGTATAATTTAAATCCAAACCCCCCACTTTTTACATTTGCATTCTTATAATTAATAAAAAAAAAATCACACCTGAGTATTATATGCATTAGAAATATGTCTACACAGGCTTGACATTTAACAACCACAATATGTTTCGAAAATCAGTTTTTCTTTTGTAATGGGCACAATATTAGATATAATGCCATAACACAAAAGAATACAAGCTTTTGATATGAAAACAGTGTAGTCTGGATCGTACCCAATATTTAATTACAAACATATAAATAAAAAAGTGTTGGGATATATCCATCAGAATCTGAATAAATGCTAAAAGATGTTTACATTTTTACAGTTTGTGTGGTGCATATGATCTTGTTTTCCGCAAAAAGGGTATACCATTAACTGGTAAAACAGTAGATATCTTGGAAATAATGCAACCTAATATATATATATAGGCTCAATGCACAGAAAGCCTCATGCTCCATCGAGAAACAAAGGAGATATATAAAAATAGTCACAACATAAAATGAAAATATACCATCAGACATAAATATACAATGAGATACAGTTGTAATCAAAATTATCCAACTCTCTTTGAAACTTAGGTTTATTGTCAAAATGTATATACTTTCAGCTGTTTGCAATGAACAAATCAAACAAATTCAATTGAAATAGCTCAAGATAATGCATGCTTTCCCCAATTTCAAATGAAAATGCAACTTATAATAACTTCTCCAGTCCCAAAATGATTCAACCCCCTGAATAGAATCCTTTACAACTATGCAAATCAGGTATTGTCTTAAGCACACCTTATGCAACTAATCATGGGCTTCATTAAATTCACCAGGTGTGTTTGAGCTGGAACACTTGAAATACCTGAACTGACTAGGGGTTTGTTGTGTGCCACGTTTGACTGCATGTTAGACTATGGCTAAGTCAAAAGAATGGTGCACAAAGTTAAGAGAAAAAGATCATCACCCTTCACAAACAAGGAATATGATAACAAAAGATAGCTAAGGCACTAATTGTTCCTAGAGACACAGTCGGAGGCATAGTTTGCAAGTTCAAAGTTGAAGGAACAGTGGTTACACTACTTGGATGGGGCAGAAAAAGGAAGCTATCAATAGCTGCAACCAGATTTCTGACAAGGCAGGTTGTGAAAAATCCTTGGGTGACTGCAAAAGACCTGCAGCAATACTTGGTGGAAACAGGCACTGAGGTTTCAATGAGCACAGTAAGGAGCGTATAAAACGTAGAAGGTTTCAATGCCAGAACTCCAAGATGTACACCACTACTGACAAAAATCACAAGAAAGGTTGGCTGCATTATGCTCAAAATCATATAAATAAGCCACATACATTTTGAGATTCTGTTCTGTGAAGCAAAGAAACAAAACTGGAACTTTTCCACCCAATGGATCAGTGGTATGTCTGAAAGAAGAATGAAGCATACACTGAAAAAAAAAACACTCTGCCTACAGTTAAGCATTGTGGTGGCTCTGTGATGCTGTGGGGCTGCTTTACATCATCTGGAACAGGGATGCAGCATGTGAATGGCAATATGGATTCATTGAAGTATCAGAAAATCATAGGAGAAAATGGCATGCCGTCTGTAAGGAAGCTAAAGCTTGGGCATCATTGGAACTTTCAACAAGACAATGATCCCAAGCATACCTCAAATTCCACCAAGGCGTTGTTACAGAAGCAGTCCTGGAAAATTCTTCAGTGGCCTATGTACTAAAATCTGAATTGTTCTGATATAATGATTACTAAATTCAGAAAACTTTTTCAAATCAATTAGTATTTCGTATTAATACTTACGTATCTGGATTAATACTTAAAGGGTATGGCCTACTGTAGGGTTTAGGTTGTGAGGATAACCCTGTTGGTGTTGCCCAGTAATGGGGCAAACCATTTTCCCCTCTTACCAGGGTCCTCACAGGGCACCAAGCCTTCTACAATGCTGTGTTATGCACATCTATCTTCTACAGAGCTGCAGAATACAGGTGCCAATCCCGCAGGTTATTCATTGCTGAGAGCATCAGCTGAGAGGTGGTAGCCAAATTAAGCATCTCTGTTTGTGAAGATTTTACAGTGAAATAAGCACTATGACCACTTCAAAACACTGAAGTGATGATGGTGCTGGTAGTAATCCTTTAATTCTTATGTATTAATAATATGCATATATATAATTTTTTATTTGTTTTTTAGTTTAGCACAATTCACTGCTTAGTGAATAAATCCACATGAGGACATAAGTCCACAGGAGCCCCCCCTACACCTCAAATGTAGGTTTTAATGTATTCACATGTTAACACTCAATCAATGCCTGAGTCATTCTGACAGATCTAAATGTTCTCAAGAAATCACCACCTGCGCTCATATAAATATATCCTTAAATCAACACAGATGGGGTGCCTGTGAACAAACTTAAGGATCATATAAAGTAAACTCATTCCTAGCTGGCATAGTATTGCAGTTAATATAATTTTCCTGGCATCACTCATTGCTGTAATTATTTCAGTGCTGCAGAATTCAGCTTTTGATCTTGTATTTTAAAAGCACTAATGTACTATCCAGACAGGTATCTCACTGCACTGGAGATGATGTTCTCCTGTGTCCTTATCAGACACGAGATTTCAGCACATTGACCCAAACTGATCTTTCGGTTTGTGTGCTTGTTCCGTTAGCACAGAAAAGTAAGCATTAAATCATAAAAAAATGCTTATATTATCATATAAGAGGTACTCAGAAATCCATCTAATAATATTTTCGGTTTCTTTGCACAAAACATTGATGCACAGCATTGTGCAAAGTATATCAACATTGTCAGATGATATAGCCAGTTTAGGAATAAGATAAAAAGTATGTAATGCATTAGAAGTAGTAAATGTAAAGTAAGCTACTGCAATAAGACTGGCGACGTTATTATAAAATTATAATACGAAGTGTGATAAAATAAAAATAAGAATTTGATTTTCAGATTTCCTGTTTCTTTTCATATCCTTTGAGTACCAATGAGGCCAACAGTTATTGTAAATCTCCTAAAGTTAAGCAAACAAAAACAGGATAAAAACAAATGTCCTGTATTAAAAAATAAATGTCTACATATATATATATATATATATATACATGTATCTAAACACACTTTAAAAAGTTAAGACCCTTATAAGGCTAATTGCAAGGGAGACCACTTTTCGAAGTAATCTGTAGAATCCATCTTGATTGTCCTTTGGCTGTACTCTTCCAGTCCATTTCTTTTATCGCCAACTAAATCCTAGGCTTTGGATGCTTTAAGGGTTTTTCACTAAGATGAGAATTCAAAGTGGATTTCATATGTAAAGACCACAGAAGCCAGACATTAATCATAGCTGATATGCAGAATTACTCCAGTTTGATATTCATTTTGAAATGCACTTAGAATTTTCATTTTAGTAAATATCCCTGTTTGTGTCAGTGTATCCATTGGCGCAGGAACCAAAGAGAATCTGGGGAACTAGCCTTACATAGCTATTTTAGCCCCACTTAAGAAGCATTTAATGTCTGCAGTTTTGAACAGGCAAAATTATATATCATCACTTAAAAGTCCATTAGTAGAATGATATAACTGACCCTTTCAACATACATTTTTTTCTTTTCTTCCCTAACAGTGAAACATATGATCTAAAAAATGACTCCGGATGTTTTTTGGGGGGGCCTCACTGGTCTGCAGTCTACTCTATGCAATATAACTTATGCAATGAGCACAGATAGTTATGGTGTTTGGTGTTATTTTACTACTTTTCTTTGCAAACCATCTTATGGCTTTCTTTAGTGAACACACTTTTCCTATAACCAGTCACAGTTGTGTCCGACTGCACTAAACTACTACATTTGGACCTCAGCTGCTTTTATGTTTAAATTGTCAAGAAATCAAAGTGACTTCACAGTAAATTCACACTAATTCCCACTTTAGGGACTAACCCGGAAGTCCAGAAGAGAATGCTATTAATAATCATTAAGGAATGTAGATTTTTCTCTCTTACAAATGGACCAGCTTCTTTAACCTCTTGCTGGATTCCCCAGAATCATATCTAAATTCTGCATTCAGTTCTTCCTTGTACAAATGCACATGTATGAGAAATTGCAAAACCATATATATTTTGACTGTGGCATAAGAGAACTGACACCCTGAGCCTTCTATAGACAAAGCAAAAAAAGTCACCTAACACTTATTAATCCAATGGCATCTAGTAAGCTGCAGGTTAATCATTTATAATTAAACCAACAATATTGTATTACAAAACATGCAGCTACAGCATCATCAGGCAGAATATGGTTCTAAATCCCTGAATTTGATTTCCGAAAACAGATCAATATTTTTTAAACTGCTGTGAAAATACTTATCCCCACATTATTCTGACACAGGAACATCACACCAAGCCAAAGATCATTCAGATAAGTTTCCTAAATATAAAGGAAGCAGAGCCATGACAGTAAATAGAAATTATAATCCAATTTAATGCCTATGTACCAGATAATAAACTACACAAAAGGAAAAGACGAATCGGGCGCGTTCTGTAAAGTTCTTACAGCTTATAATCAATATATGTATTTCATGTTCACAGCTATAGGATGTAGTTATACATTTCGAAATAAGATTACTGCAATGAAACATTTCCCATCAGTCGTTCTAGAAAATGTTCATTTTTTTTGTTCGGCTGCCAACTGTTCTATTTTCCTGTACTGTGATGTTTGCATCCCTATGTGACATTAATCCCTTTTCTGCAGTTTTTGTTTGTAGTAGAAATGGCAGAGTACCAGAGCGGGTAAGTTGCCATAGATACTGGAACTCTTACGGTGCCAGGTGATCAGTAATTCTGATTTATTTTTTTATTTATTAATAGCTACGATGCTACTTTTCAGAGATAAGGAGACATATGACATAGGAGTGCTGTCACATCTACAGACATACAACTCTTGGAGATGTTTGAGAACGTGATTATGACATTATCACGACACGTTTACTACGTGTGACATTATCACGCACTAAATCTTAAAAGACCGAGGGTTGCAAATTAACGAGAAAGAAAATTTAAAGGGGTACTGTCACTTTTCTAGAAGTTACGCCAATGAAAAAAAATTTTTAAATCACCTACAACTTTTATTTTCACAAGATGCTCAATTTTTTTCTAGATTTATATTAAAGATTTAGCAAATTACATAACAATTCGGTTGACAAAATTGTGACAATGTTAAACTCTCTCCTAACTGCTAAAGTCTCTGTGAGCATTTTTTGACCAAGGTTTCCACTTTCATTAATGACTTTCTCTGGATGTCTCATATATACTTCCTGTAAATGTATAACTTATTGTAGATTGCAGTTGTGAAGCGTGGTCCCCTTTGATCAGCTGTTTTCATTAAACCCGCTCATTAACAGTTTTAGATCAGATGACTTTCTGGATTCTCTATATTAGCTATCAATCTAAAATCTGATATAGCTCAGCAGCCTAACTTCTAAAAGTATTATTTTGTGGATTTTTTTGAAATATCTTCAACAAGAGCAAAGTGTAGTGATATATTAATAACAATGATAATGTCTTTTGAATCCAATGCACTTTACAGTATTTCACCCGGGGGGGTTTGTAGATCTGAAGACCTGAGAGCAATACATTAATTATGGTGCAATTTATACAGTACCTTGTATGGACAGAGATGTGGGAGCTCAGTAATCCGACTATCTTTTGAATAGAACCATCATGTAATCATCAAGATCTTAGAAGTATGAACAGTAAGTGAACACATATAAATATTAAATATTAATATACAAATGCCTATTATTAGTGCAGTTTGCTTCTCCTGTATGAATTAGACTTGTCTTTATTGTATTATTCAAAAAGGTCAAAGAACAACCTGTTACAATTTGCTATTAAGCATACCACCTAGTTCACTAGTACTTTTTGTACCCATGGAGTCTTTTCAAGAAATCAGATACTCTCACATATATCTATTTCTGCTCATAGTACACACTGCAAAGCAGCCATAAATCAAAATTAGGGAACCAATATACCCGGTAGGAAAATACTGACTGATTATTGTTGATATTATTTTTGTAATTCATTTGTATTTTAAACTGCAAAAGAGAACGAGATAATTAGTCATCACTGACCGTTGCATGTACAGTATAATCACAACTATGTCTATGGTACAATAAATGTGATCTGCCAATCTGAATATGTTTTTAGCACCAATTACCACAACAGTAAAAGTAATACTGATAGCAGTCTTACTTGCTGTAGAAGATTTAACTGACACAGACACCATCAATTGCCATCATATGCTGCTTCAAAACATGTTATAGGTATTCAACCTGCCATCTTTTGTTAATGAACCTGAAAATAATAATTGTTCATTCCCCACAACACTTAATTTTGCAATGATATTTCTGAGATAATTTTACTATCTTAATCATAATTATCAATTTTAAGGGAATATAGAACAACTGGTTTTATGTTTTGTAAATGCAAATGCAAATGCAAAAAGCAGTAAATACATTTCATTAAGCCAAATAAATAGATGTGCTGCTAAGTACAGTCTGTAGCATGGATGACTGCATCAAGGACAAATGAAAAAAATAAAAAAAACAGATGAACTGCATTATGACCCAGGAGAATGGCCTCGTGGGGAACTCATATTTTGACATATATAATTTAAAAAAAAGATTTGAGTACCATAAATACTCTGTAACTGGTGAATTCTCACAGTGCTTGTGGTTATTTATGACATTTGATGACAGGCATTTAGCAAAATGTTTTTGGAAAGAATTCTTGCATTTTGAAATATTTCATTTATGGATTTTCAGGTTATGTATTAAAAATATTTTGTGTTTGAAAGGAAATATTATTATATAATTGGAAATTTGAATGACATGTAAAAGAATTCAGTATAACAAAAGAAAATGAACAGTAAAACATAATGACACAACTAATTCAAATATAGTCAAGAGCTGACTTACTTCTTAGTAGATCACACTATGCCTATGAAGATCAGCCTCACCTACTCTCAAGACCCACCAGGTAGGTAAAAATACACAGCATCCTCTGCCGAATTTACTTTTTCTGTGACTAATTGGATCGAGCACATGAACTGTGTAGGATTTAGTAATTTAGTAATTCTGTTCCTACTGGGATATTGACAAAGTAGACAATTTGTGGCTTATGTTCTAGAGCAGGCGTTGGCAACCTTCAGCACTCCAGGTGCTTTGGACTACATCTCCCATAATGCTTTGCCAGCATTATGGCTGTAAATGAATTATGGAAAATGTAGTCCACAACATCTCGAGTGCCAAAGGTTGCAAACCCCTGTTCTAGAGACTGTTCCAGTGATGCACCCTAAGAAATGTATTTGTCTAGAAACATACAGATGAAACTAATGATACCCGCAATCCCCACCAAACGTCTAAGATAGCCAATAAAGTAGTACAACACGCTGGAAAATAACTACTCCTAAATTGTATTAATTGTGTTTCTATAATTTTAATTGCACTTTTCAGTGGATTAGGGATTATCTATGTGACTGCCCTCATATACCCACACATCTTTTTCCAGGCCTTTTATGTGCTAAAATATTGAACTTTTTATACGTTATCATAAGCCTTTCTGACCTTCTGAGGTTTAAATATTTCTGCTGACCCTTTTCAAAGATTTTGGAGATGAAGATTGCCACTCATAGATGTTAAACATTACACTTTCAAAATTAATTTAGATCTTGGGTGTGATTGGTTATGGTGGAAGGTCTGCAAAGAACTTGGCAGCCCAATAGATATTTTGAGTCAGCACAACGAGTACGGCTGCATTCTTTAAACTTTGCACATTGTGTTTCCTTAATCGATTTTAGAATCCTTATCACTCTACCTGCATTACTTAAGACTTGAAAACTGCTGTTGCTACACAAAAGTTCTTAGGATTTTTAGTGCTAGACTTGGGTTAACTATCCTTTCGTTACTGAAAAGACCAAGCAGTCATTAATAACATTGCAGTAAACAGCTCAACACCATATAAATAAAATGAATGTCTATTTATTATATTGTTTATGTGTAATCATTTATGTTTATGCTGTCAATCCAGATCTATACTGGTAATATTAAAAGTCATAAAAAAATGGGAAACAAGATATATTGAGTAGGTGTAACATGTAATTTAAAACATGTAAATTGTATATAAAAAGTTACAGTGTACTTGTTACTGTATTATTGCAACAATAAAAAATAAAGCTGTCTTAAATCTAAATAAAAATCTTTTTTTTTTTTGTCCAGTAATATGGTACGTAGATGGTAGAATTATAAAGATTCACAGGTTAAAGATGGTATTGGTTATTCATTTGTGCTTGAGAAATGTTGGAGCATAGTGATAGGTATGGTGTGAAGGACAATGCAGACTACTTAAACTAACTAAGGAATAATCCATATGAAAATATGCAAAAACAAAATAAGAAATCTTGGCTAGAGGGTTTTAAAGCTTTTGCTAAAATTTTGATGAACTGTCAGCTAACATTTGACAAGGGACCTATAATGGGAAAATAGAACTATAGAGTGTTAAGTTGCACTGGTTATTATAGTAAAATACAGAGAAACATGAATGTATGTTATTTGCAATAAATCCAGTATAATTGAATATAATAAATTCCATCCTTAATTTAAAATAATGGTAGCTTAATGGTTTTCGAAAAGTTTTATGACAGTTTTTTGGTGAGGGTGGGGGGCAGAGCGAACTATAGTGAAAGGAATACAGATTTGTATTTGTTACACCAGTGTTCCCCAAACCAGTCCTTGTGGACCACCAACAGTTCAGGATTTATGTATTTCCCTGTTTTATTCCAATGGAGTTAGTGGTCCATGAGTACTGGGTTTGGGAACACTGCTTTACACTATAGAATCCCTTTAACCCCTTAAGGACCAAACTTCTGGAATAAAAGGGAATCATGACATGTCACACATGTCATGTGTTTTTATGGGGTTAATGTAAATTCAGTTAAATTTTGTAGGTTTCCAGAACAATATGATAATCTAATTCTAATTATCATTGCTTTGTAAACTAGAGAAGGCATAAGAATAAAGATAATATTAGTGGTTAAACCCTTGGGTACAGCCAACATGTGTGTAGCTGATTCTAAGTACCTTAAAGGGACAATTTGGGATTCCAAAACAACATTAATGGATTTATTTTGGCCTCATTAAAATATATATATATATATATATATATATATATATATATATATATTTATTTATTTATTTATTTGCATGCTCAAAGCTTTATCGTTTTTATACAAGAAACATATATGTTTAGCAGAAGGCTGCACCATAATTTTGCCCCTGTAGCAATGCCCCTCATGGCATAAAAACTTTCCTTATCAAAAGTAAGCACACAGTCTCACCCCCATCAGCTGCTTTTAAATTCACAATTTGGCTGTAGACTGTCAGAGAAACTATAAACAGATAGTGAGTGACATGCTTAAAGGAACACTATAGGTTAAGGAATACAAACATGTATTCCTGATCCTATAGTGTTAAAACCACCAATTAAGTGGTTTGCCCCCACTAAGCACCCTTAGAAGGGGTTAAAACTCACCTTATTTCCAGCTCTGCATGGGTCTGATAGGGAAAGCATTGGTTTGGCTGAAATCGGCAAGGAGGTAGGATGAGGACGGGGCCAAACACTGGCTTGGCTAATCAGCAGCTCCTCATAGAGATGCATTGAAGCAATGCATCTCAAAGTGCAAAATTCAGCATCTCCATGGAGAGCATGGAGGCACTGCCCCAGGAAGCACTCCCAGTGGCCATTTTAGGAGTGGCCCAGGAGGTATCCCCAGTGGGCAATGTAAACACTGCCTTTTATCTGAAAAGACAGTGTTTGCATGAAAATCCCTGCAGGGAATGGATATACTTACCAGAACAGCTACATTAAGTATTTGTTCTGGTGACTATAGTATCCCTTTAATATACAGTATCTCACAAAAGTGAGTACACCCCTAACATTTTTGTAAATATTTTATTATATCTTTTCATGTGACAACACTGAAGAAATTACACTCTGCTACAATGTAAAGTAGAAATTGTACAGCCTGTATAACAGTGTAAATTAGCTGTCCCCTGAAAATAACACAACACACAGCCATTAATGTCTAAACCGTTGGCAACAAGTACACCCCTAAGTGGAAATGTCCAAATTGGGCCAAAAGTGTCAATATTTTGTGTGGCCACCATTATTTTCCAGCACTGCCTTAACATTGATGGGCATGGAGTTCACCAGAGCTTCACAGGTTGCCACTGGAGTCCTCTTCCACTCCTCCATAACGATATCACGGAGCTGGTTATTGTTAGAGACCTTACACTTCCAGTGACCAGTATCAGAGAGTGTGAGAGCGATAACACCAAATTTAACACACCTGGTCAAAGTTCAAGCGTACTGGCTCCATGAACAATCTCTGTACCAACAGACAATGGCGAAATGCACGCACAAAACAAACAAAAATGGCAAAGGTCCAATATTTCAGTGAAAATGTGAACAACCTATCAAACCCTAGAAAGGTTTGGAAAATCATAAATAGTGTACAAAATCCCGTAATCCACTCCCAGCCCTCCACTGTATAAAGTGGACAACCAAACACTGCAACACCCCCTAGATGTAGCAAATGCCTTTAATAATTAGTTTGTTGGATGTGCTACCACCCTGGTTGCTAAAATAACAAATTACACTCATTTTCAGACTGCATATAAAGATCAGGCCATGCCAAATCTTCAATATCCTAATACAGAGAAATTCAATTTCAGACCTGTGCCTGTTACTGTCGTTAATAAACATCTTAATAATTTGAAAAAAGGAAAAACCAGTGTTGACCATATCAAATCCCAGCAACGTTGCTGAAGTTCAGTGCGCCAGCAATTGCTAAACCTGTCATTACCCTTATCAATGAACCCATGGTATCAGGATACATACCCAAACTTTGGAAGACTGCAAAAGTTGTACCTATCTATCCAAAAATCTTGGAAAAATGTGTCCACACACAACTATGTGAATATCATCAACAATTTAATTGTCTGACCCCTGATCAATCAGGCTTTCGTCGAAATCAATCAACTTCGACTGCCCTCTTAAAAGTTTGCAATGACATCCAAATTGGCATGGAACAAGGAGACTTAACTGGAGCTATTTTCCTTGATTTTGCCAAGGCCTTTGTCACAGTAGCATTCATTTGCAAAAACTTAAAAACTCAGGCATTGGTGATCGTCCGCTAACCTGGTTTCAATCGTATGTTTCAGACCGTTTGTAATATGTGGCCATTTCTGATAGCTCTTCCCTCCCTCTTCCAGTCACGTGTGGTGTTCCCAAGGCCCCATACTCGGCCCCCTGCTATTCACATTATTTATAAATGATATGTCTAACGTCTGCAAGTCCTCAACTGTACACTTGCAGATGACACTGTAATCAACGCTAGTAAACCCAAGCTACTGCAGCTTGAGGCTGTCCTCCAAAACCAATTTACAGAGGTAGAAAAGTGGATAGTGGATAACAAACTCTTCCTAAACACTAACAAAACTGTTACAATGGAACTGTACCTAAATTACATAAACTTCAAAATCAACAACTGTGTATCAGAACAAATTCAAGTAGCACACTGACAGCAGTCTGTTCTTTTAAATATCTAGGTATGTTGCTAGACCCTAATATATCCTTTGGCCTTCACATTGAAAAAATCTCTTCAAAACTTTACCCAAAACTAAGTGCCCTGCAAAACTGCCTAGTATGCAAAACTAAAAAAGTACATACATTTTGACATACAAAAGATGACCTACCTGTCCTTTTAAAAACAATATAGAATGCACTGCAAACATCTACCCCATGTGTTCCATATTTAGAGTTAACTAGTTTTTAGAGTTTTATTAAATTAAATTAAATAAAAAATGTCTCATTTAAAGTTTTGCATATGTATCCTGAGACTCAGCATAACATTTTTAAATCAAAGTTCACCTGATGGGTGTGGCTTGACATTGGCAAATGAGCTTACATTTCATAGCTAGAAAGTGGTTCTAAAAATATATGTTATTTACATTAAAGTTTATAATGCACATTTTCACAACTTATTTAGTTTACACATTGCGACTTAAAGGACCACTATAGTGCCAGGAAAACATACTCGTTTTCCTGGCACTATAGTGCCCTGAGGGTGCCCCCACCCTCAGGGTCCCCCTCCCGCCCGGCTCTGGAAAGGGGAAAGGGGCTAAAACTTACCTTTTTCCAGCGCTGGGCGGAGAGCTCTCCTCCTCCGATCCTCCTCCGTTACTCCCCGCCGGCTGAATGCGCACGCGCGGCAAGAGCTGCGCGCGCATTCAGCCCGTCGCATAGGAAAGCATTTACAATGCTTTCCTATGGACGCTTGCGTGCTCTCACCGTGAAAATCACAGTGAGAAGCACGCAAGCGCCTCTAGTGGCTGTCAATGAGACAGCCACTAGAGGATTAGGGGGAAGGCTTAACCCATTCATAAACACAGCAGTTTCTCTGAAACTGCTATGTTTATAAAAAAATGGGTTAACCCTAGAAGGACCTGGCACCCAGACCACTTCATTAAGCTGAAGTGGTCTGGGTGCCTAGAGTGGTCCTTTAATACTGTTACCTTTGGAGGCTTCCAAAAGAGATAGGCATTTAAGTACAGGTATGATATATGTAATTTTAATATAAATGTGTAGGTGTTGAGATAGAAATGGTAATAGACAGTCATACACAAGGTGATATAATTAGTAGTAGTATTAGTATTTAATTTATTTTTTAAATTTGTATTATTCTTTGTTTTCTACTATTTATTATTATATGTGGGAGTAAGACACAGATTTTACCATAAACTCACCATAAAATATATAATTTCTTGTAAAGTAAAATACAATTTTTATTAGCCACATAATATAAAAAAATATTTCTTGTGACACTTACAGGAAATCCTACTAAGACATGGAACTGTGTTCTCTGTATATGTTTGTATGTGTGTGTGTGTGTGTGTGTATGTGTGCACATTTGTGCATTACTTTCCAACGACTGTTCTAGCAGGTATTCAAATACAAAAATGTCCTTGTGATGTTTTAAAATCCAGGTTTACTACTATTATTTTATTTGTCCTCATATTAATTGTTTTTCTTTCTAGCTTCTATTTGTTTCTGACAAATAAATAATATAATAAAGTTAGTAGAAATAACTTAGGAGCCAAATAATAGTAAAAATAATAAAATAATAATCACCGGAAAATAGTAGGGGGTAACCTTAATTAACAAAGGTTGAATTAAGAGCATAGATATTATTCCAGATGATGGTGTATTAGGTAAATAAAACTTTGCTTTGATTGTATATACACCAGTAGTAATGTCCCGAACGGGTCGCCGAACGGTTTGCGAACGGTTCGCCACGAACGGTTCGCCACGGACTCATCATTGAGTTAACTTTAACCCTGTACCTCACAGTCAGCAGACACATTCCAGCCAATCAGCAGCAGACCCTCCCTCCCAGACCCTCCCACCTCCTGGACAGCTCAATAAGTGAAGCTGCATTCTTAAGTGGATGCTGTCCAGGAGGTGGGAGGGTCTGGGAGGGAGGGTCTGCTGCTGATTGGCTGGAATGTGTCTGCTGACTGTGAGGTACAGGGTTAAAGTTAACTCAATGATGAGTCCGTGGCGAACCGTTCATGGCGAACCGTTCGCGAACCGTTCGGCGAATCATTCGGGACATCACTATACACCAGTAAAATAAATTACAGCTATAATGACTAGAAACAAAAAAACAAAATCACACAAAATGAAAAGAACAAATAGATAAACTCAAACAAAAAAGGAAATCTATAGAAACAATCAATAGATATAGAGCCACTCTATCTCTATCCTGTAGGCAGTTAAATGCAGCACACTACAAGTTATTTATAGAAGTACAGATAACGGATATTACCTTCTCATCTGAAATATGTGTCCTCTTAATTCAATATAATAAAGTTCTCTCACATTCACACACCCAATTGATCCCCCTTGAAGTAGTACATTATTTGTAAGCCATTTAAAAATAGACCTTCTGAGTCAATGTTGAGTTTGACCTCCTACCCTTATTAGGAAACCAAAATGTCACTAATACAGTAGGTTATTCATTACTTAACATCTGGCTTCGCTCTTCATAGCTAAAATAGTAATTCATATTTTGTTTAAGGGGACTGCAGTCATGTAGCCGACATGTACAACATGGATTGGTTCAGAAGAATTTGCAATAGGAAAAGCCTCAAGTGATTGGGAACATCTGAAAATTTCTGAAAAGCCAATCGTTTGATATTGATACGATTATGGTTGCCAAACATATGTTGTCTGATAAGCCAATTTTGATACGCTTTTGCTTGGCGATTCAATTTATTGAAATATGTACAACAAGATCAAAGACCACCATTCTGTAATATGCCAGTATTTTTCTTTTTCTTTAGATTAAACCTGTCTTTTAGAGTTAAGTCCCAACATCAATCCAGCATAGTCACTGTGAACAAAGTAATCGTGACAAATCTCTGTCTGTTTCAGGAATGGTGTAAAATAAAGGGATACAAATGAAGCCTGCTTGCCTGTCATTGTAAGAAATTGTTGTAATTTTACACCTTGTCAATACTCAGACAGCTTAAATCATGGAGATCTCTTGCATGGGAAGCAAGGCCTCCATTTAAAGCCAGTTCTCATGTCTCACCAAACTTTAAAGATAAAATAAATTCTTTATTTTTTGAGGAGTGAAAAATAAACTGAGAATATTTAGAGAACATCTATTACAATCTGGCCAACACCAAGACCAATCTATATAAAATAATAGGAGCAATGACTATTTGTAACTTATGGACCTCCATGTCTTATCATGACATGCTATGTCATATCCAGAGAAATCTTTTATTAGTTAATTGATAGTTGACATGAGATAAATTAATTCATGTGATCATCTCTGATTAGCAATAAAATAATTATCACCTTACTAATTGACTAAATCCAACTCAAGATTTGCTCTCTTGCAGAAGTTGACAGAGCCTTCATTAAGTAAGGCCATGCTTTAAGGCTTTAAGCTCTGGCTGTATGCTGTCTGTCCAATTAAATTCTGTTGAGTTTGTCTCCAAAGCAGTCCACAGGAAGTCAATGGTTACTTGGGTTGATTAATCTCGCAGAGTGCTGATAAAATGTTAGTGTTCGGTAAATTCATGTACAAATTAAGAAAATACAAATTTGGTAGACAGACATGTAATGATCTAGTTAGTAAACAATCATGCATCACTTTACAAGTATGGTTTCTCTTTTCTACTTATGTGAAGAAGAAGTAAAGTAAGAAATCGGTGGAAGACAATCCACTAATTATTATATAGAGCATTAATATGTCATATGACTAAAGTATAGTGTGGGTGACTTTCTACATACAATCCACCTGGCATGTTCTGCAAATTTAGTCAAAAATCATGTAAGAATGTTATGTAGTAAATCTTACAAGCAAACCAGTGTACGAAACTGACAATGAAATGTACTAATTAGTTATGCCATCATGAATTCCACTTCATTCATGGCGCTTTTGATTTTTCCCTTGTTTCTATCTTTGTTCCAAAACCACTTCATAAGTCAAGTTCCCAATACCAGCTCATGAACTACCCATTACGTTCTCCACTAATTAATCCCTAATTACAGCTTTCTCTTATTCCAAGACTGTATTAGCAGTATTGAGTTTTGCCTTCTAGGCATATTGTCTATTGAAAAATCACTTTTATCAATGTCTTTACATATTTATGGCGAGCCATACTGAACATCAAATTTGAATTTTATACTCACACAGAACCTACATAAAAAAATAACCTCTTTTGATTTAGTTAATTTAATAATAAAACCTGTATATTCCCTTTAAAAATAAACACGTATGAAAACTGTGAAAGATATTGCACTCTACGGGACTGTCACTAGAACATTTTATGAATTGTTCTATCAACAGAAAATGTTATGAGGTTATTACAATCTTATAGAAAGTGATGACATTTACTTCCACTGTTTTCATTACAATTTCTGTGAATTTTAAAGCATCAGTTCTTCATACTGAGTTCTAAACAATAAAAAATTTTATGAAATGTACCATTTATTGCTTTTTCTTTTCCTTCCTTCTGAAGACCCACTTTTTTACTATCTATTTATAGGTCTGTGAAAGAGCGCTGTTAAAATTTCTCTGATTGAGAATTTTAAACATGGCTGTTTATAGGTTACAACTTATTATTAACAAGGCAGACTTTTTTTTTTTTTAATTCTTCAAGTTTACTTCTAAGAATGCAGAATAGAGTTTTCAATCTACATGTTACCTTTAACTGCCTGGCAGTGATTTAGAAGCACATAGTAAATTCAATGTGAAAGGTATAGGACGTAATATATATTTTTTTCCTTGCTAACATTTAGATGACTGGGACTTTCACTGAAAAAACCTCTGTTCTGCATTCTGACAGTAAGCTTTAATCTGGTAATCTAACAGGAGGAGAAGACAGCCTCTGAAGACAAGCTCTGACCTTGCTCTCGACCATATTAAGAATTAATACTTAGCCTCGCCATACAGAACAGCTTTAATAAAGCTGTCCAAATCCTCTTGGCCGTATCTTTGGAAGGGCAGCATCAATCAAAGTTTTCAAGTCTTGTATTTGCTAATTCAATAGGCAGCCTGACAAGGAATTTAGATCTACAGTCTATAGAATAAAGAATATAACTTTGATATTTTTACATCTTTTAAGAGAGATCATTTCTAGCAGGATGTGGTACAATCTGTTAAATGTGCACTATGTTTGTACATTTGAGGATGACAAATGATTTTAGTGAAACTTTTTAAAGTGAGAACAGCAACAAAGAAAATATATCAAACTGTGGGATAAAAGGAGTAAAATGAAAAGGTCAAAAAAAGCAGAAATATTTAGCATTCATTGCTATAGGATAATAGAAGAATACAAAAAAAACTTTAAATGTCTTATTTATAGTTTTATAAATGGTTCACCAGCTTTTATTATATATGTTAAAATACATGTTTAGAACTTGGACACTTAGTTATTCTTACCCCCCCCCCTCCTCCCTCCTTATATGATCTAATAATTCCTGCATCAGTTATAAACTTAAAGGTTTAAAATGAACAGTTAATTAAGAAGACAAGAGAAAATGTGCAGTAGATGTCAGGCGGTAGAGCAAGTGATTATATTACTGAACTTTCTAAATTATTCAAAAGTTGGATTTCACATTAGGTTCTGATAATGGTTTCCAATCTTGAAAAAATTAATTGTATACATGTATAAGTGCACTAAAGAATACAAACTGATATGGTTAATTAGCTGTCTCTCTTTTCTACATAGTATGCATAGAAAGTGTGGGCTGTGAAGAAAAATTACATTTACATGCTCTAGAGGAGAGGCTTGATATACACATCTGGACTCTCAAGAGACACTGTGGAAACCCGGCCCAGTCTTCTCCTAATCTGTAAGCTTTTTGATGAGGGCTAAGAAAACAGATGGGTCAGAGGGTCCCAAGTTTTGTGGCCAATAAAGTAAACATACATTTCCAAAGGGAATCATACTGTACATAATGAATACACACTGGGCAGGCTCCTTGTGTAAAAGCATATCGCCAGTATAGAGTGTGAATTAATTGATACATTTCCCTGGTACTGTCTGTTATCAAATTGTCTACCCACAATATGAACAATGCCAGGGGAATGTCCATCAGCTATTATGCTGACCAGCTGCTATTCATAGTGGTAACTCTTATGAACAGGCATTAGGTAAGTGTTAATTGTAATATATCCAAGGGCATAAAATAAAATAATCATTTGTTAGATATACTCCGATGAAAACATGCATATATTTAATTATGCATTTTTTTTATTGAATATATCTAACATAGCCTGCAAGAGCTGCAGATTTCTTGTTGGAAGAATTTGTAAGCCCTCCCCTTCTAACTTGTTGTTGTTCTCCAATCACATACTTCCAAATGCAGCTCAATAAGTCTTTGCTCTGAAGGTGCTCTCTATAATTGCTGCCTCTTTAATTTAGCTCCACTGAGCTGAACTACCAGGAAGTAAAAAGACCAGTTACCTGATTGACATCCAAGGAGTGTAACAAAGTTAATTTATGAAAAAGCCAATTTCTATTGAAACTTGCACTTTCTGTGGAAATAAAAAATAGGCACAATCTTCACACATAAAGCACTTAAGCAATATAAACTGCTGTAGGTGTTTGGGGTGTTCCTTTAAAGGGAGATTTTACCATAAGGGCACCATTGGAACATATAATTCCCAGTGCTTTCTGAGACTAGTGACATTTGTAGTGCTGGGAAGTAGCATAATTAAAATGGCAGTTCGTACTGCTAGGATAGGGTTGCTATGTCCACCATGATTTCCAAGACATATATTACTTATACATTTTGATGTGTAGCACATGAAAAGTCTTGCTATGTGGCATGCAGAATTCAGGAACTTCTTTCAGAAAAACAGGTAATTGGTCAATATTTCAAGGCAGCACATCTTCACGTGTTGCCATTAACAGAAAGAAATTGTATGTCTCCTGAAAAATGGCAATTGAATATGGCAACCCGGCGCTATAACCTGATCTACCTCAAAACAGAATGCACCTGTCATGGTTGATTATATATATATTCCTGCCTGTTTTATGTTAAATTTTGTATTTATTGTGTATTAATATTTTTTTGTATTTTATTGTAACCTAATTGTAACAATGCAATGATTTGTGGACCCAGGACATACTTGAAAACGAGAGAAATCTCAATGTATCTTTCCTGGTAAAATATTTTATAAATAAATCAATAAATAAATAAATCTACCCGAGTTTAGAGTCCCAAGGACTTCATGGAGGAGATCTGAGCCTTATTTTCCATTCATTATGTAAAATAATTGCACAGATGAGAACTCTATCTATGCAGTATGGATTTCTAAAACAGGATGCCCGTTAAAATGATGGGCAGAGCATGTAATATAGATAATTATATTATAATAAAATATATATATCACATAAGAGCAGATATTAGGATGTCATAGTATGAACTGCTACAAATAGGGTTCATTGCTGTTGCATGATCATGTAATGTAATTAAATCCCCATAATTTTTGCCTGAGCCGATTGTTTTTAGAATGTCCATTTTTTGGACGTTTAAGCTATCTTATAGTGAGTGAACTGGTTTATAAATTACATATATGCATAGATATGGAGCATACATATATGCGTAACTATACATGCACATACATATACACAGCTTGTAATTAGCATTTTGTCCAAGCTGCTAAGCAACTTATGGGATACAATCAAAGTTCTTCATTAACCATTTTGATAATCTGATTACTCAGCAGTTACCAATGCATGAAAAGATCATTCTTCCATCAATGTCTGTAATTTCAGTAAAGGTTCTTTACTGCTCCACAATACAGTGATTCTGGATGCTTAGCAAGCAGCATTAATGCTGCCCTAGTATAGTAGGCTTGTATCACTAATCCAATGCTGCGTGTGATGCATCCGCAACTTGACAGTTCAATGAAAAGTCAAGCTTTAAAGAATGTCTGATTACTCATATGAAATTAATCAGTATTGAGCAGAGGCCTGGGTAGCAGATATAAGGCATCTTTATCAAGAAGCTCTATTTTGCTCAGCCTATTCCAAGACTTCAAACACTCCCATCTGAGCAAATAGATAAGGACCCTTCCATTAGCATCATTTTTTAGCTTTCAGGTCATGTTGGACAAACAGAAGAAAAAAAAAAAAACTACCAGGGCTTTGTGGATGAATACTATTAAGCAGCAGTATGATACAGAATTGCAGTTTAACACTAGCAGGGCTTTTTAGAGGATTATTCTGTAATTCGTCAAACACGGAAGAAGAGAAAAAGAAAAATGTAGAAATATCTGCACCTTATTTATTTTTTTATATTTGGATATATTATATCCATGTTTTGTAAATACCCACTGGCTTATTCACTAATGCACTATTTTTACATTAGTGTAGCATGTCTATTAATGAGATCCCTGACTCCCATTTTTTTGTATGAGTATCCAATAACAAGTCCTCCATACAAATACAATGTGCATATATAGACCTCCTAATCCACACGCTGACCTTCCACACAATAAAATTCATCCAAGAACAGATGAACACAGGGAACACTCCAGGATCAAGATGGTGAGTTTACTTAACCTCTTAAGGACACATGACATGTGTGACATGTCATGATTCCCTTTTATTCCAGAAGTTTGGTCCTTAAGGGGTTAAGGGTGAACCACCCCATAAAAAATTGCAAAGTGCAACATTTCAGCTCAGAAGAGCTTAAATCACAATGTATGATTGAGGTTCTTCTGAGCCAAAACATCACACTTTATACTGTTTATGAGGTGGTTGATCCTTAAAAAAACCTCACAGTCTTGATCCTTGAGTATTGCCTGTGTACATCTGTTCTTGTACTACGTTGGTGGATTCAGCGGTGTCCATATTGACATGGAGCTTCTCCTTGGCAAATGGCTGGATCGTATCGTGAAACCTGTGTGCAGGGTTTGTTATGTCTTGGAATAATATTCATCCAGTATCACACATCCACACAATCTATAAACACTGACATGTCATGGACATAGTTGAATATATATATATATATATATATATATATATATATATATATAAAAAAATGAATGCCATGCAATTCATTTGAGGTTTTTTTTAAGCTTGATTAATAAAAATAGAATTGAGATTTTAACCTCAAGAGAGGCAATTGCCATTATCTTTTGGTATTAAAGAGAACCCTGGTTTTCTTGCTATAAGCTGGTCTGTTTCAGACATCAGTATGTATTTTTTTTTTTTTTTTTAAATGTATTTCCCTTCTAGAACTACAGAAAAAAGAAACACATCATGTTGTACTGAAGGAAGGATATGGTTCCACCAGGCATAGCATTAGTGCCATTTTTTTTTTTTTTTTTTACTTTTTTAAGTGGAACTTTCCCTTCTGGGATATTTGCACAACTGTGCTAACAAAAGCATTGGAAATCATATATAAATAGTATTAACCTTTTTTTCACAATATAACAAGCTATATCATCAGCAAGAACATATGTGAAGAAGGCTGAACTCGATGGACACCAGTGTCTTTTCAGCTATGTAACTATGTAACTATGTAATTTGCAGTGCAATTTATATTAGGGATTTAGCAAATGACATAATAATCCAGGTCAGTCAAGGCAAAGCCAAGGCACACAATTCAAATGAGAAGCAGTAAAAGCAACATTATTTCATGTTTGTATTCCTTTTCATGCTGACTGCCAGGTGCAAAGGACAGAGTTTGTAACAATAACATGATAAGGAACTAAGATGGAGGTGCCCATTTGCTAGATAAAAATATTGCTAGATATTTGTACATTTATTTATTTTTTAACCACTCACAAATACATAATTACTAAATATAGAGATTATTAAACAATACTAAAATCCTGAGAAATTATAATTCACTTTTAAACTTTTGGAATTGCAGCTACATCTAGTAAATAATTAATGGCTTTTTGGTTTTGCTTCAGCCTGAAGGGTTTTTGGGGATTCACCATCTAGTTTTTCTGTAACTTTGCCTTGTTGCCAAGAAATATATAATGTTTCTATCTACTAAGTGCTATTCCTCACCTGGCTGCCAAACAAAAGATCTCAGCATGTGTTTACAAATCTTTAATTCAGGTAAGTTCTATTCTGCTCTCTAAAAAAATAAATAAAGTATATGGTTTGGTAAGAACGAAAGACACAAATTATTGTGAATATAAATTCACAGTTGATACATATAGTCATTCCCAAAATGAGTCGATCCTTTCTTTCTTGATGCATTATTTATATATATATATATATATATAAATGTATATAAATTAAAAGTTAATCTCCTGCTCCCTAAAACCTGAGGTCATAACATTATATAGTTATATAGTAATGTTAGCAGTATTCTAAGCAAAATGGCTGCAGCACAGACCAGCCTTAATTTTTAACTGTAAATAAAAAAAAATAAAAAAATAGAAAGCAAATAAGTAAAACAGCTTTGATTACTAACTGTATCTTAAAGTACGATATGTAAAAAAAAAAAGAAAAAAAAGGAGAGCGAGTACCTGGAATACCCCTTTAAGGGCTAACAGGTAATTCGATCTCTGTAAATACATAAAATAAATCATTGCAATGCATGTGTCAATGCATGCTAAATAAAGCCTCTAACAATTTCGTTTAGGGCATGGCTGCCAAGTTCTTTTTTCCCTTACTTTGTTCATAGCATACACTTTGAATACTAATTGAGTTTGTAACCAGTTTGCTAAGGGCTATATAATATTTACATCCATGTACTTTACGGAAATACATATTTTTATAAGTATACACAGCATTGCATAAAATTATTTTGCTTACAGAGCAAAATGAGTTCTTCTATGTAGACAGAGTGATAACATTATTAACTGTCACATGCAGAATTCATTTCAGGAACTGAGTAAAATACACACTATAAAGGTTGACATAATTTGCTAACAATACAGAATAATAGCGAGCTATTATGTTATATTAGGGTTGCACAACAAGTGGCCTGTAGGTCAGGTGGATCCCAAAGGGGCTACTTTACAGTCATTACCAATTTAACCCTTTCAGTGCCAGAAATTAGCAAAGAGTTCAATGAGTCCCTCTAAGCACATTTAGGGGAACAGTCCAACAATGAAAGTGTTAAACTGTTTTTATTTTTGTTTTTTGTTTTTACAGGTTTGCATTTAATGCTTTAAATCATTATGAGGTTGTTGTATACTCTCTTACCAGAGTGGAGCCCTTGTAGAGAGATTTGTTTGCTTGCCAGGTGAACAATGGAGCTAGGACAAAGGGTTACATAGATGACTTTCATGGTGAAAAGCAATGTAAAATAAAAATTAATCTTTGGTTTGATAGAGTATATATAGGGATGGTGTGAAGGGGTGAAATGTATATCTTACATACATTTCAAAAAATAAAAATAACACCATGCGATCTGTTTCAAACTAAGTTGCATCATACCACTGATGGATAATATCTGCAAGAATTGGTTTGAACCTTATTTATATTGTAATGTTTCCAATGTATACACTTAAACCGCATTATTAACCCCTTCAGGATGGAATCAATAGTACCCGTTCTGATCAAAACAAAATGTAAACAAAAACTGGAATTCGTGCTATATGTCTGGTCAACCGTAATTCACCTCTTTCATTCTAAGCGCACACACACTTATTATATATCATTTTATTCAGAAGAAACAGGGCTTTAATTTCTCATGAACTATTCATATATGAAACATAATGTATTATGAATAAAAAAAAAAACTGGGAGAAATTAAGAATTTTTTTTTAACAATTACATTTTAGCTGTAAATGTAAATACTGTTAGATTTTACAGCAATAAAATGCACATATTTGTATTTGTCTCATGAGTACAACAGTATCACCAACAGGTTTTATGGTGTTTTGGAAAGTTACAGGGTCAAATATAGCACACTCAATTTTTCTGTTTTTTTCACATTGAAATTTGCCAGATTAGTAATGTTACCTTTGAGACCGTGTGGGAGTCCCGGAATGAGAATTACCCCCATGATAGCATACCATTTGCAAAAGTAGACTACCCAAGTGGGGTATGTCCAGTCTTTTTTAGTAGCCACTTAGTCGCAAACACTGATCAAAGCGTTCATATTTGTTTTTGTGTGAAAAAAGAAAAGAACAAATATTTGGCCAGTGTTTGTGACTAAGTGGCTACTAAAAAAGACTGGACATACCCCACTTGCAATACCTTGGGTTCCGTACTTTTGCAAATGGTATGCCATCATGGGGATAATTCTCATTTCTGGGCTACCATACGGTCTCAAATGCAACATTACCAAACTGGCAAATTTGAATGTGAAAAAAATTAAATGCAAACCTTATATTTGACTCTCTAACTTTTCAAAACACCATAAAACCTGTACATGGGGGGTACTGTTATACTTGGGAGACTTCCCTGAACACAAACATTAGTGTTTCAAAACAGTATTACAGCAATAATATCGTCAGTAAAAGTGCCGTTCATGTGTGAAAAATTTAAAAAATTTAACTTTTACTAAAAATATCATCATTGTAATACAATTTACCATTTTGAAACACTAATATTTGTGTTCAACAAAGTCTCCCGAGTAAAACAGTACCCCCCAAGCAAAGGTTTTATGGTGTCTTGGAAAGTTACAGGGTTAAATATAGTGCTTGCGAATTAAATTCTCTGCACTTTCTGCCTGGGTTGTCAGGCATGTCAATCAAATGTTAATTAATAAAATCAAATAATTATGCTAAAAGATTACTTAAATATACACATAGAATTAATATATATATATATATATATGTATTTAAATTCTACCTGTATACTTGTGTAATCATTAATGTAATTATATATATTTATCTATATATATTTGAGGTTATTTGTATTTTATATATATATATCTATATATATATATATATATATCTATATATATATATATATATATATATAGATATATATATAATGTCATTCTAAGTGTATTTTGTTACCAATATATATACAGAATATATATATATATATATATATATATATATATATATATATATATATATATATATATATATATATATATATATATATATATATATATATACAGTTAGAATGAAGTTACATATGTATATTTAATTTATTTTCATTTAAAAAAAATATTTTATTTATTTTATTTTATTTATTTATTATTGTAATTATATGTATATATATATATATATATATAAAATATATATATATATATATATATATTTGTATGTATTATATATAATATCTTATATATATGTAACTTAATACTAATATATGTACTTATATTAATATTAAAATACACTAGTATGCCATTACATATATATAAGCTATTATATATATAATACATATATTTATTTTATATTTATATATATACGTATAATTACAATAATAAATAAATAAAATTATATATATATATATATATATATATATACACTTTTAATTTATTTTACATGTTTAATAATGGTTTTTTTTACACTATCTACCAGCAGGGGACTGTCTGAGAGCCCAGACAGTCTCCCTGCTGGCAGATCCTCAGCCAGCTACCATGGGAGGGCTGCCTGCACAATCAGGCAGTCATCCCGAAGAGGATCACGATGGAGGTAAGATCACTGGAGCTCCAGGGGGCTTAAGCCGTTATGGTGTTTTATGCCGCCGCAACGACTTTAAAGCCAATTATAATGGGGATGGCATAGAATGCTGTAAAAGGGGTTAATAATTAAAATCTGGTTTTGTGTATCTCCCTTTTATTATTATTTTATTATTTATATAGTGCCATCACATTCCGTAGCGCTGTACCTTTGAACCAAATATGGACTATATCAGAAAAAGGCAATAGAAACACAACTAATGGCTAAAACATGAAAAACATAGCAATATATTGAAGAATGTAGTATATATAGTAGTTTCCAATAGAATCATGTAATATTTATACACCAACTGTATCATATTTTGAATGAGTGTACGCTATACAAATATCAGTTTTTGTAAGTGTACACTCATTGGCATTTCTTTTTATTTTTTTAGTTTATATATTTTTTTTAATATATATATTTCCTTGCCATATCCATGGCAGCACAACAATGGGTAGTTCCTCCCCATCCCTAGTTAGACAGGAACTAATTAAAACAAGGGTATAAGTACACCCTCCTACCCCTCCTACCCTCAGTCTCTTTGTTCCTGTCCTATCTCTAGGACAGATTAGTCTTTTCAGACTGAGAACTATTTTTTTTATGGCTTACTTTAAGGGTTTTACCCTTGGCCCCAAGGGAGTTAAGCCTCTCTTCCTTGGGAAGCTCCAGTATACGGCCCTGTGCAAAAGTGTCCCCCTGGAGAACCCCCCCAGTGACCCCCCAGTGACCGGGGGAAGCTTGCAGTGACCCTAGGGGTAGCAAGCATTATGAGCCACTACCCTACTGACTGCAGTGACCCTACGGGTAGCAGGTATGGGCAAGGCATAAGCAGTATGGATATACCCCCTTCTACCTTCATTTCCTGGTTAATCCTGCCTTCTCTCATTTAGAGGCATTCCTCCTCTTGATTCAGCAGTTCTCTGCCCAGTGTTTATTTCTCCCTTCTGGGGGAGTACAGGGCTTCCCTGGTGATCTAGGGTTCCCCCTGTCCCTATTCGCAGCATTTTCGCCACATTTCTGGCAGTCGGCAGAGGTTGGGAGACCTTGGGTCTCCTTGCTGGCTTGGCGTCTGGTTTTCGCCATTGTGCATGCGCGAACAATGCGTTCGTGTCATGCAGTTTTTGCGCATGCGCAAAAATGCCGGTTGCGCATGCGCGGTACGTCGCGGTTCTGATGACGTCATCCAGTAGTTTGGCCGCCCTTTTTAAAGCGCCAATACTTAAATTTAACTTTCCAACGCAGTCCCTTGCTAACTAAAAGTGGTACAGTGCGGTCTTCACCCAGTTTTGTGGAGCAGACTGAAGGTAAGTCTTTTAAAGGCACAGTTGGTTTGTTTTTTGATTTTTATTCAGTTGATGTTTTTTGAACCTTATTTTTAAGCCTTATAGTATTTTATGGGTTTAACTTTTATAGATGAATTAATCTGAGATCATGGATTCAGACTCAGTTCTAAGTAAAAGGTCACTATCTAAATCTCAGGGGTAAGCCATTTCCTATAATTTTTCGTAAATTTTTCTTCAATTTTTTTCCTAAACAAAAGAGTGCTGGCTAATATTTTTCCCTTATTATAGTAGTACTAAAGGGAAAAAGACAACTGGAACATCCAAATGAAAGTCTCCCACAAGGTCCCTATGCGAAGCATGTGACAAGAGGGCCCTGGAGGGGAAGCGCCTATGCTCAGATTGCCTACAGGCCGCAGGATGTCCCGCATCATCCTCCCCGGATTTAAGGCAAATTATTCAGAATGCTGTATCCCAAGGCATTAAAGAGGCTGGCAGAGCCCACAAACGACATAGATATCCAGATCCTCCCGACCACTCCCAATACGACTTTGGCCTCAGTAAAGCTCCTCGCACTTTTTTAAAGATCCTGGTGATCCTGATCGCAGAATTAAGACAGAGGGGCATTGCCATTTTTCATTATCTGGATGACATCCTGGTGCTGTCAGAGGACAGTTACACTCTCAAGCAGCAGGGAAAGAAGGGTTTCTCGGCTGCAGTCACAGATACCCTGTTACAGAATCGGAAGCTTCCTCTACCTACTATAGAATTTGGGATGCATTTTCTTCCTGGGCCTCTCTTAAGCAGGTTAACATACAGTATCCTGCTAATAAAGACATCTTGGAGTTTCTACAAACAGGTCTGGATAAGGGTGTGAGCTACAATACCTTAAAGGTACATGTCTCTGCTCTTTCAGCTCTCAATGACCACAAATGGGCCTTTAATCCAGATGTATCCAGGTTTCTTGCTGCAGTCCTCAAGATTAAGCTCCCCTATAGGATCTACCCCTGGTATTGCAAGCCATGAAGTCAGCTCCCTTCGAACCCTTGGAGTCCATCTCTCCTCATCTTCTCACCATCAAGACCGTTTTGCTGGTGGCGTTAGCATCAGGGAGAAGGGTTTTGGAGCTCAGCGCCTTATCAGTCAAAGAGCCTTCCACAGTGTTTCACAGAGACAGGGTGATTCTAAGAACCATTTCCGAATTTCGCCCTAAGGTAACCACGGCCTTTCATGTGAATGAAGACATAGTGTTTCCAGCCCTGGCGCAAGAAGAACATTCCCAAGAAGGAGGTTCTTCTCCGCTGGATTTGGTAAGATGTTTAAGAATCTATATTGACAGACCTCTTGGCTGGCGTTCATCGGATCAGCTATTCATCATCCCAAATGGGGTTAGGAAAGGTCGCCAAGCTTCTAAAGAGGCCATGAGCAGATGTATTGTCTCCGCTATCATTCAGGCTTACCGGGCCAGTGGGGTTCCAGTACCTAGCGGTCTAAAGGCTCACTCGACCAGGTCCCTTTCCTCTTCTGGGGTAGCCGCAGCGAGAGTATCTCCAGAGCTTATCTGCATTGCAGCTACATGGTCTTCGGTGAACACCTTTATTCGACATTATCAAATAGATGTCAGAGCTGGTCAATGGGACAAGTTTGGTAAAAGTGTCCTTTCAGCATCCAACTAATATCTTTTTGTATGATTTCACTTATAGATGTGCTAATACACTTGCATTACAAAATATTTTGAGTCTGTGTATTCTTTTCCTCCCTTGGTTTTGCTTGGGTATTACCCATTGTTGTGCTGCCATGGATATGGCCAGGAATTTTCTTTGCTTGGTCATAGACCATGGCAGCACAAAGACTGAGGGTAGGAGGGGTAGGAGGGGATACTTATACCCTTGTTTTAATTAGTTCCTGTCTAACTAGGGATGGGGAGGAGCTACCCATTGTTGTGCTGCCATGGCCTATTACCAGGTAAAGAAAATTACGGTAAGTATGAATAAATTTTCCTTTATATACTACATTCTCCAATTCATTGGTGTTTTATGTTTTGAGAAATGTTTACAGATTTCAGTGCCAACTTCTTCAATACAGTTCTATTTTCTGCTATCAATTCTTCTGTTAATATCTACATTATCTGAACTTTATTTTCTTAAACATAAACCTCTATTTTTTATTATTTTTTATGCAACTTGGCTATTTAGTGAATGGTTCAAAATGTTTTAAGGATCTGTTTTGATGATATGATTTAATACAGGAATTTTGAGGTTCTAATTATAAAAATAAAAAAGTGCCGTGCCCTAGCTTTTGATTGCGTCTATAAATTTGGGCTTTTTTGTGGTTTAAGTTTCATGGCTTTATTTTGAATAATTATTTTAAAAATGAGTAAGGCATTTTTCATTCTCATTAGACACAAGCAAGCTAGAACACATCTCCGCACTATTTATCTTCTCTCTGCTTGCAAATGGGATTTGATGCATGGGCCTTGAAATAAAGTACTGCAGAAATATTGGAAACAGCAATTTATATTTCCTTAAGGCATGTGTGATTTAAATCCATTTTACCAATAAGCCTTTCTTTTTCTGTAGCTGTCTGCCCTTTACATAGAATTAATATTTATAAAGGACATAGAAGTAGGTTGTAAAACTTTTTTTTTCGAGATTCTATGTGTAGATTGTGTTCTTATGGGGTTGAAGAATTATCAAGGATAGATATGATAACCAAAAGTCCGACTTTTACTGTTTTAGGATACTAAAAATTCTGGTGAAATTGATTGTCTTGTTAATTTTCTCCATGTACATAGCTTAATTTATTTCTTAAACAACAAAATAAAAAATAAAAAAACAATTTTGAAAAATACTAATCAGAAATGTTAAAATACAGAATTTAATATATAAAAAAATTAAGACACAGTTGCTTAAAAGCAAGTTTATATCACCAATGCGTTTTTTTGCTCTTGTCTAAGCAATCGTATAAATGTTTATGTGTGTATGCTAAACTCTCACTTCCTAGATTTTAGAACAAATTAATGGCTGAATAAAAGTTAGCTATTGGGTGTGCTTATTTTCATGGTATGTGTGTGTACAGTGCCACTAAAGAAAATGGTGAGTCCACATTCGCACATATGGTGTTTCTCTGTTAAATGTCCCAGTGAGCATGCACATACCCAAAGGAACATTGAACAACTAAGTCACTGTGGGGGCAGAGCAGAGGTGAATCCGAGCCAACGCAGAAGGACATTGGTGCTGGTCTCAGGTATGTGACAGAAGTTGTTTTTAACTTTTTTTGCCTGACCCTATAGTTTTCCTTTTAATAGCATATGACCAATATGAGATAATAAACCACTGCACTCAGTTTCTTATTGTGTGGACTTATAAAGGAACATAAAAAAGGAGATTTTGTATAAGCGAATCAGATCTCCTTCTTGCTTAAATCAGAATTAGATAAGCAGGAGTTGGTTACAGAAGTTAGACTTTTCAGTTCTAATAATTATATATTATATCATATAATATTACATATCTTTCTTTCTTCATTTGGGTTCGTTCTCCCTTTTTTCGTACAAGAATAAAACTACAGCTACTGTCCATATCAACATCTCATAAACATATTTTGTGATGGTCTGCTTGAATTTATGCTATTTCTAACAACTTATCTCTTTACTGAAGTTATCAGTATTTAAAATTTCAATGATGTAATGCAACTTCCAGAATGGAATTAAGTAATAGGTATTATAATTAACAATAAATAATTACCCATTTTAAGTAAGTGGAGCAACATTGCTCAAGTGGAAAATGTATGTATGAATTTTCTCACATGAAAAGTCTCATAGCCGCAACATGTGTTTAGTACGCAGGTATCAGATCATAATAGAAAGCGCGTTACTTCTTCTATGATGTATGTGGACTGTGTTGCATACAATTTACACAGTTACATATGCATGAAAATATACATACAAATTTGGTCATTTACACTTATAAAAGGTTACGAAACAATATAAAAAAATGCAGATCTAATACTAAACAACAAATAGACAAAAAAAACGACAATTACAGTTTCTGCTTTATTTAATTTCATAGTGAAAATGTTATTAAGTTTTAATACAGGTTGCATTTACCTTGGATTTGTAAAAATAACTAATGTAGTGTTGAACACATGAGGAAACTTGTTTTTTGTGCTAAAAAAATAAATTGTTTGTAGAATACAGGGATTTAAAAGGGCCATGCTACTTAAAAAGAATGCTGTTTTTAAAGAGCATCAAATTCTATTGATTGCAGATTTGCAAGCAAATGTATATGTTGGGAGAGTTATTTAAAAATAGGTCTTTCTCTCAACTATCAATTGATTCCTCTCACAGGTGGTTTTTCTTCTCACCTAGTATAGCACCCTCAGTGCATGTGCTGTGGTTACTATGGTGACTCCCTAGTTGATGCTGCTAGAGCTGACTAGGGAGTATAAGAACAATATAAGGGGGAGCTTCCTCAAGCATTACAAAGTAGAAGAGAGCAGAGGTGGAGTGCGGGCAGACCAGGATATTTTTTAACACTTTGCATTAAATACATCATGTTATTGGTGTATTCAATGTGTTTAGGCAGGATTGACAGTAAAGTGATATATAAATTGTCAGGTTTATGATAAGTGAATAAACATTTTGGCAGTTGTACAGTATTTGACTTCTCCCTGATGATGGGTCTCTGCATAGCCCTGAAGGGTACTCAAATAACTCTGAAATGTGAAACATACAAATGCACTTACATAGAATGGCAAAAGATATTAGGCAGCTGATTGCACAAAGCTTGAGCCCCCCTATCATCAGGAATGTTTACTTGATATAAATGGACTGGGTCTTATTTAGATTAAGTATATTCAAATAAATCCTAACAGGGGTTTGGAGGAGGTGAGAGGGCATCCTATTTATCAATTATGGACCCCTAGTCTGTTGTTATCATTATTATCCTCTCCCTGATATGTCAAAGAGTAAAGGAATAGATATGATATTTCAACCAAGCCAATATTTAGTTCACTCCACACCACTGCACAAAACATTGAGGAAGGCATATAGTCTGCTCACTATTTTTCCAGTTCTTTGAGAGCATTTATTTTTATTTTTATAGTATAATACTTGTCATTATTTGACAATTGTATGTATGTATGGATGCATATATAAATATTTTAGGAGATGTTTTGTAATATGGGTATACATACTATAAGTCTCTATGTTTGTATTATTTTACCCAGTGTCCCATTTAAACAACTTGTGTTAAGCATGATAAATTTGTTCTGATGAATTGATGATAGACCATCCGATATTTAGCATCTAACTAGCCATAACAACAATGCTCTGTCTTGGTATTAGCGGTGTGCATCACCCATTTATGATGCGGTTCACTCTCATTGGGCAGCTGTAGGGTTTCTCTTTACACCCACCTTTACCCCCCCACTCAGTTTACTTGGGCAGATTGTTTGCTAACTGATAGGTGTGTCTAGGTGGAGTCCCTCTCCTTTATATATCTCTGACTTATGGCCATTCAGTATAAGCCTCAGATGAAGATGTAGTTAAAGGGCCGAAACACGCATCTAACATTTTATGCTTTGCTTTGTTTGTTTTATTTTTTCACTTCATTGGGCACTGAGTGATGGGTGTTTTCTAGATGTACTGTAGGCATGTGGTCAATTTAGGTTGGCAAGTAGGAGGGAGTCAGGGCTCATAGCTCTGTGTGATATGGAGTACTTTGGGATCATTAGACCTGTTGACTGTTTGGAATAGTTCCACCTCATTATTTCTATAGATCAGTGGTTCTTAAACCAGTCCTCATGACCCACCAACAGTCCAAGATTTATGTATTTTCATGTTTTATTTCAAAAGAGATGCTGACAAAACCTAGACTGTTGGTGGGTCTTGAGAACAGGTTTGGAAAACAGTGTTTTAGTTTATAAAACACATTTAGTGTATAACATTGAGAATCCATTCCCTCCCTTCTCTCTCTACAATTTTGGTGTACACTTTTTGAGCTCAGTGAAGCTCCTGCGCTTTTATCTGGCAGTGAACAAATGTTGCAAAGTAATATGTCTCTCCATGTGTATATGGGTCAAGATGTTTTTTTCTTTCTAAAAACACCTTAGACATAACTGGGTAATTCTTATAACCCGAAATGGTAGTCGTGCCTCGAGGACTGGTTTAGAAACCATTGCGATAGATAGTTAAAAAAAAAAAAAAATATATATATATATTTATTTTTTTATATACATATAAGAAGTGCATTAATAACTAAATTAACTTCTCTTTCCTATGAAATTATATTTCTCAATCAATGTAATACATATTCCTGGAGATAATAACACCCAGGTGAGTAGGCAAATAATTATAATTATTATACAAATTGCCAACCTCCGAATAATAGCATAAAACACACAGTGATATCACAGTTAAGTGCTGTGACAGTTATTAAACTTTGAAAGGCAATAAACATGTACTCATCTTTCCTATCGTGACTTGTTTAATGATTAAATATATTAGTTTTAATTATGGTTAAAAACTTACATATTTCTTATTCTTAAATTAAATGCATCTAATACAGGGTGCATAACATGTCTCATATGTTATCTTATTTTATAATTTTAATATCAAAGCAAGCATTCACATACACATACACAGGTATCTGATGCTCTCAGCCTATCACTGACTGCCAAGCCTATGCTTAGTGGCAGGGGTTGAGGGGGCATGGAGGGAGAGTGATTGGTACCTAGGTCTCCCCTTTGGTGTTAAATAATTTGAAAATGATTTAACATGTAATGTAAGATGGTGCCCAAAGAATCCAGACACCAGAACAAATTGATTGAAATTAAGTTGTTACAAGGTCAGATTGTCCCTTTAAAGGGTCATGTTAAGCACCATACTCACATCCTCTTTAAGTAGAAGTTATGGTGCAAGTATTTTTTCCTTTCTACTTAAAAAGGTTGAAGATAAATGCCATTTGTACTGTGTTTGGCTGCTTTCCTGGGCTGTTACACTACTGAGAAATTATGTATCACCAAACTTAGTGCAAGAGGTTTCCTATCATGCTCAGTGATAGTCTGTTTGATGCTGGTAAAAGTAAAAATACATCTGATACAAGGTCAGGAAAACCTTACAAAACCTTACTTAAATTTAGTTTTAGCCAGAGGCTCTGAACAAGGTTGAATTTATCAGTAAAGTCTTTAATTACATTCATTAATTTCAACTGGAGCAAAGAATTCCATTTTTTTTCCAAACTAGACATCACTAGATCTGTGAGATTATTTCTTATAATTGAAGGATATTGGCAATTATGCTAGTAACATCCTATGTGATGAGTATTTTAACGTTGTATTCATCTATGATAAGCTTTTCTAACAGCACATGCCTTGTCTGATAGTAAAACTGGTTATCTGTGTTTGCTTTGAGGAACACAATGAACAGATTTATACATGTACTGATAACCAAATAATTACAGATTTCTACATGGAAAGTGCACAATGATTATGTCCACATTTATGCTAAAGCAATGTGCATATTCAGTGAAATTCTAAATTTCATACAAATTAATACATACATAAGTTAAATCAGCTCATTTAATTGGAGCTATATAGAAGTCAATGTAAATATATTTACAATGTAAACCTTGGGTTTAAACAACTTAAAATACCAGTGATTGTTTTATTTGTTATAAATTCATAAAAAATACAAGGTCTGTCTGAAAAAGGTCAACCATTGTTAATATAACAAGAACGGTTTTGATGTAACCTGACAGCCAAGGAGAGTGGACTGGAATGCGCATACATGAACAATGACGACTTCACTGTACTAGTCAGTTGGGGTGCTATACTCCGTTGAATGAGCATGTGAAATGTTTGGCCTTCACATGCAAACTGACTGAACATGTAGTGCAACACATCTGCATCAAATTTTGCGTTAAGCTTGAACATTCCTCCGCAGAAACTATTTGGATAATACAGAAGGCTCCTGTGAACGATGCAACAAGTGCAGCGCAAATAAAAGTCTGGCACAAACCTTTTCAAAAGATGGTCGAGAAAATTTTGAAGCCCTGCAGCTTCTGGCTTTTCCCAAAACTAAAATCACCTTTGAAAGGGAAGAGAATGCAGACCATCGATAAGATTCAGGTAAATACGACGAGACAGCTAATGGCGATTGCACCAAATGATTTTGCAGAGTGTTCTGATCAGTGAAAGAGACACTGGGAGAACTGTGGGGAACTGAGGTGTCATTGTCCTATGTACCATCTTGTATCTTTGTCAATAAATCTCTCTATTTACATATTACATGGCTGACCTCACACATTTACAGACAGACCTCGTATATTAAAAATTACAATTATTTGAGTTCATCTAAATTTTAGGCAATCGGTAGCTCATAATTATGTAACTTTGAAACACTCTATGGACTAATCCGGAAACAAAGAAAAAGGGCAATGGGCAAACAGTTTCAATTGTTTTGTGATTTAAGTTCCACTTGTGACACCAAAAAAACAGATGATTGATGAAAATAAATATAACTGATTGATTTTGGACAGCCGCTAAATTTTGATTTTATTCACAGGTTAAGTGATTTGTTATCAATAGAAATAAAAAAGCAAGAGCCATAAAAAAATGTATAGTTATAATATAGAAATATAAATCTTTTTTCCCTAAATTGATTACTTCTTCTCACTTGATCTGTAAACCAAATGGTGGAAAATGTGCCTATCAATGTACTGCAAAATATATGCATACTATTTTTTATTATGTATATATTTTCAAAGTACCCTGATTGGCCCATTCTTGTACCTTTTGGTTTGTCTAAATCGCTTTTCCTGAAATGATTTCATGTATGAAATTTGTCAAAGCCACGCCACAAATCCAGAATTGATAACACAAAATTGTTTGTTTTTTTGGCCAAATCAATTTTTCTTTTGCTGTGCACAAGTTTAATTATCCTTATCCTAACAAGTGAATTTGTTTCAAACAATAATAAACAAACATAGCATTGGCATACATTTGAAGTTTGAGATGCATCTCTAGTATATAAATAAATAAATATAAGTAAAACAAACTAATGTGAAAATCGTGGTTCAGAGGTTCCCACAAAACTAAAGTAAATATTAAATTTTTTTTTTCAAAAACCTCTTGCTCCCCAACCAGCTCTTTTGAAAATGGAAGAGAAGAAAATTGCTGGGTTATTTACTAAAGTGAAAATCGTAAAGAATTCCAAATAAGTGTAAAGTGAATTGAATTCTTAAGACATAATAAAGTAAACATAGCTGACTGAATTTGTTCAGTTTGCTACGTTGGAATTAAAGGATACCTATTATGACAGATACAACTTACAGGGTATTTGCTTCATATAAAGCAATATTAAAAGTAAATTCAGATGAGATGAGAAGGCTGTGTACTCTGCATGCCTGTTATCAGGGAATCCCTTCTTTGGGCACAACTCCAGCTTGAATTCATCCTAAGGAAAAGCAACGATTGCAAGGGGAAGTAGGGAAGAGGGGCAGGACCTGTGTGAGTGCAGCTTGGAGAGAGGATAGAAATAGTCAGAATTACATATTGCAGCATCTTTGGAGGAGGCATTCTGAGAATGGAAAAAAGAGAACAGATAAACTGTTTTTACACAAAACCGTAAAAGTGTTGGAGCTTTCAACCTGTTACAAGAAGGAAGTCTGTGCTTCCCAAACAGGGTTGTGGACTAGAGATGCACAAGTTTAACACCCACCGAAAGCATGATTGATAGACTAAACAGGAAACAGGGGTAATGGAAATTAATTACCATATGCGCTTTTAATGTGTTAAGGGGCAAAACACTTTTGTCACAATTGAATAGCATGAGTCAAGCCAGATCGTTAGAAAATTAGTCTATACATGTCATGACAGGTTCACTTTAAATTTCAAATTCACTTGGAAATCATTTTGAATTCCCAACAATACTCTCTTTGGTAATCTTGCACTTTGGTTATTTTGAATTCACTTTTAATTCCTGAACATGATTTGTACATAATCCTGCTACAGATTATTTGCTAAAATAAGAATTGTTGGGAATTCAAAGTGAATTGCAAATTTAAATTCACAATTCTGTCTGTAAAAAAATACATAACCCAGCTTGGATTTTTTTTTTTTGCGACCATCTAATTTGGTATTAATTTTGTAAGTCAGTGTTCAGTTTGTCTCAAGTAAATGTTGAGAAAGTGTCTTAGCTCCTCAGCGCCATCTTATTCTTATATCAGCCATGTTTGCCCTCTGTGTGACTTTGTGTGCTTGAAGGGTTAAGTACAAACATGTTTTTCAATCAACAAGCTCAACTGCCCTGATGCCTCTCGTCTGCTCTCTGTAACCTCCTCCTTTGGACTCACACAGATTTCTTCCTCAGCAACTCACACTGCAGGAAACACTCTTGACCTCATCTTCACCAATCTCTGTACCACCTCTGATCTCGCCACTGTTCCATTTCCTTTGTCTGACCACCATCTGCTAACATTTAACATCTGCATACCCCATACCAAAATCTCACCACCATCCACTCTCCAACCTCGCAGAAACCTCAACTCCCTCGATATCCAGCACTTCTCCACTAAACTCCAAACACTCCTTTTACCCATCTCAAATCAAAACTGCCCTAACTCTGCAACCTCACTCTACAACTCCACTCTCTCCTCTCAACCTGACATCATGGCACCTCACACAGTTAAACGCAGCAAGCGCCCCCAACTACAACCCTGGCACACCAAGCTGACCTGTTACCTCCAAAAATGTTCCAGAACTGCTGAACGCTGCTGGAGAAAGTCTCACTTTGCATCTAACTTTGTCCACTATAAATTTATGCTGCGCTCCTACAGCATGGCTCATTCCTCTGCAAAAGTAAGCTACTTCAACACCCTCATAAGTACACTGTCCCACCAACCCAAACACCTGTTTCACACTTTTGATGCACTTCTTCGCCCTGTGACTCCCCCTCCTTCCACCACCTTGTCCGCCACAAACTTTGCATCTCATTTCACTGAGAAGATCTCTACAATCAGAAAAGAGATCTCTAATCTTTCTCCAACCAGTATCAATACATCGCCCAACCCCACTCCCTCTGCCATCCTAAGATCATTTGCACCTGCTACAGCACAAGAGGTTTCTGCTCTGCTCCTGTCCTCCCGCCCCACCACCTGCTCCCTCGAACCTATTCCCTCGCACCTCATCCGCACTTTGTCTCCCTCTCTTCCTCTCGCTAACATTTTCAATCTCTCCCTCTGGCACATTTCCCTCTGCCTTCAAACATGCAACCGTAACCCCAATTCTGAAAAAGCCCAACCTTGATCCCAACTCCCCATCCAACTACCGCCCTATCTCGCTACTGCCACTTGCCTCCAATATCCTTGAGAGAGTTGTCTACGCCAGATTGACAGACTTTCTCGAATCCAACTCTCTGCTTGACCCCCTTCAGTCTGGATTCCACGCTGGTCACTCTGTCGAAACTGCTGTGACCAAAGTATCCAACGATTTAATTGCTGCCAATACTCTATCCTAATCCTCCTTGATCTTTCTGCCACCTTTGACACTGTTGACCATCAACAGCTTCTTCACATTCTCCGTAACTTTGGTCTACGGGATACTGCTCTCTCCTGGTGCTCTTCCTACCTCTCCCAGTGCTCTTTCAGTGTTTCTTTCTCTGGCTCTGACTCTTCTCCCCAACCCCTCCCTGTCGGCGTCCCCCAAGGTTCTGCCCTCGGCCCCCTACTGTTCTCTATCTATACTGCCTCCCTTGGTAAACTCATCAGCTCCTTTGGCATCCAATACCATTTATATGCAGATGACACGCAAATCTACCTGACCTCCCCTGATCTCTCTCCACCCACCTTGACTCGTGTTTCTGACTGCCTCTCTGCTATTTCCAACTGGATGGCTGCTCACTTCCTTAAACTCAACCTGTCCAAAACAGAACTTCTAGTTTTTCCTCCCTCAAGTGCTGCTACTCCTGTGTCTGTCTCCATCCAAGTCAACGGCGCTACTATCACCTCTACCTCCCAGGCTCGCTGCCTAGGGGTTCTTTTTGATTCTGATCTCTCTTTTACCCCCCATGTTCAATCGATAGCCAAATCCTGCCACTTCCAACTCAAGAACATAGCACGCATCCGCTCATATCTAACGCCGGATGCGGCTAAGGTACTGGTTCATGCTGTTGTTCTCTCTCGTCTTGACTATTGCAATCCCCTTCTCACCGGTCTTACATGTTCCCAACTTGCACTGCTGCAATCTATAATGAATGCGGCTGCGAGGCTTATTTTCCTGTCCGGTCGCACCTCCCATGCCTCCACGCTCTGTCAGTCCATGCATTGGCTTCCAGTTAGATATAGGGCCCAATTCAAAATTCTGTTGCTTGCTTACAAATCCCTACATAATGCTGCTCCAACATACCTATCCTCCCTCATACACAAGTATGTCCCATTGAGACCCCTGCGCTCAGCCCAAGACCTACGCCTATCCTCTGTCCGGATCCCCACCTCTGATGCTCGCCTTCAAGACTTCTCCAGGGCTGCACCTATTCTGTGGAACTGCCTTCCCTCCTCAATCAGACTTTCACCCAGCCTCCACTCCTTCAAAAAATCTTTGAAAACTCACTGCTTCATTAAAGCGTATCAATTAAACTGTCAGCAGGTTTCTCATCCCCCACCCCATGACTCCGTTCCTGCACCTGTCAAAAATGACCTACCAAGCACTCAATAAACCCTTCTCTAACAAACTATTTAATTCCCCTACTTTAACCCTTTGTGTCACTATACCCCACTCCCTCTAGCATGTAAGCTCATCGACCAGGGCCCTCAACCCCCTCTGTTCCTGTACGTCCAGTGGTCTGATCTCAATTATGTGTCTGTTAGTCCACCCATTGTACAGCGCTACGGAATTTGTTGGCGCTATATAAATAATAAAATAATAATAATAATAATAATAATAATAATAATAATGGAATTAGGTAAAGGTGGGTTATCACTTTAGGGCGAATGGTCAGAACTCAGAAGTGATTGATTCAAAAATAGACTGAACTGACCATAGCAGGATGAGTAGGTTTAGATGTAACTAATTACAAAAACTCTGTTTTTATTGCATACATCAAGATTCTGATCTTTTGTCACAATGCTGTTTCTGGCACGTAAGCTGTGTTGTTTAACTGTATATAAGATATGTGTTTTTCATATAGAAGGAGGGCAGTCTTCTTTGACACTCTCCTTCTGCACAAGCAATAAAGGAATCTGCTTATTCAACTATTGTGTGAAGTACCTGTGTTTTACTTATTGATCATTCCACACTCAAATCTCAATTTAGTGAATAAACACCTAACTGTGATTTTTGATCATAGACATTTATAGGGGTAGGGTTAGGGGTAGGGTTAGGGTTAGGGTTAGTGGTAGGGCTTGGGTTAGTGCTAGGGGTAGGGTATGGGTTAGGGTTAGGGTAGGGTTAGGGGTAGAGTTAGTAGTAGGGTTAGGGGTAAAGTTAGTAGTAGGGTTAAGGGTAGGGATAGGGGTAGGGTTAGGATTAGGGGTAGGGTTAAGGGTTAGCCCTATAGATGTGTAAGTGGTTGTGGTGGCAAGAGAGGGATGCTTACGAATGTCCGTAGTGCCAAATAACCAAAGTGCCAAAGTCTCGAAGTCCCAAATTGCCGAAGTCCGGCTTTACCGAAGTGCCAAACCGAACCGAAGTGCCTAATTGCTGAAGCCCCGAATTTCAGAAGTTCCAAATTGAACTGATGTGCTGAAGTGCCGGGTTGCCGAAGTCCCGAATTTTGGAAATGCTGAACCAAACCAAATTTTTGGCCTATGCACATCCCTAATAGCAAGCGTTAGTCAATTCCTGTACAGCAAGGGGTTTTGCATAAAATATAGGAACTTCAAATATGGGCATCTTTTTATTTATTTCTTTTAAATAATTTTAATATTTAATGGACTCTATATAATGCATTAAACCGAGTTGGTCAAATCTGATCTCAAGTGTCCCTTAACATTTAAATGAGTTTCTTTGTAGGGCTATGGATATTTATGAAAATGCTTCTTGGTTTTGTGCAACTCATTGTGCTCTCAAGCCATGTGTCACTTTCACAGCCTTTGTAATGATTTTTTTTCCCAAGCTTAAATCTATATTTTGCAGAAATGATCAAATTCTGCAAAATCCACAAATGTTCTAAGCTGTTTCATTCTCCAGGCATCAGGCAGCCCATAATCTTCAGATGCCTGGAGAGTTGAAGGCAGCGACCTTCATATGTGAACAGCTTTCTTGTTTTGGTTTGTTCACAAAGCCAGAGGTGTCTGTAAAGAAAATATTTAAGATATAGCATTTCATTGAATCATGGCAGCAATTAAGGTTACATATACACGGAGAGCAGTTATTTAGTAACGCAGTTTAATGCACTATACCCAAAACTATTATTAAAACAAAAATGAATTATCAAAACTGAAAAAAAACATAACTTAATCACAGAATAAGTAGTATAAATATCATATTTTGTCACAGTGTGACCAAGAAGTAATAATTTACCAAATATACCAGATATAGATCACGGAGGAGATAGTGGATGAAACACTAGTGTGTAACATGAAATAAATAAACCGGTAAAGCTGAGTTTTACTTACTATATTTGTCAACATGTTAAGATATGGGATCTATGCCACAAGTCACAATTGCTTTCAGGGGTAGTGCAAGGATTTCTGCCGCCTTAGGCAAAGATCCATTTTGCCGCCCCCTTATGAAAGCAAATACAATCTCACAGAGGTTTATTCACTAAACACTGAATTGCAGTGAGTTGAAAACCAAATTGCAAAGTTTAAGCAAAAACAGCTGAACTGTGACTGTAGTCAAATAGGAGAATTCTTCTAGATCAGCTATTTTGGCCTAAATTTTGCCATATGGTTTTCAGTTAGGTCTACCTAATACACACATAATGCTTAATGCCTACATCCATACACACATACTGCCAGTGCCTAATACATACATCTATACACACACACTACTGCCTAATACATGCATCAATATACACATACTGCCTAATACATGCATCCATCCATACATACTGCCTAATACATGCATTCATACATACACACACACACACTCAGGCACACTCACTGACCGTCAAACACACACTCACTGACCCACAGACTCACACAATTTTCATTGTTTTGAGGTAAATTCAGCCTCTCTACCTCCCTCCTCTGGGCGCCTCCACCTTCGCTAGGGCCCAAGCTAGGGGCAGCCCACCAGGAAACATCCCGGTGGTGCACCCAGCAGGCCAGCGCCCTAGGCAAATGCCTAGTTTGCCTAACAGTGGCGCCGGCCCTGATAACTCTCTTCTATTATTCAACACAGGAATAACATCTGTCATTACGGCTGTGTTATTTGACATTTCCATTGCTTTAAATTTAATTCAAACTATACTCCTTTATTATCTCTCCTTGAGAGGCAAGGCCACCAGCAACTTACACCTCCTTTTTAAGTTGACAGAGCTATGAATTCATAAGCAAATGTTTTAGCTTGGGAATATGTTATTATGGGTAAATTAGTGTTTAAGGTTAGAGAGGGTTTTATGTCAGATTAGATTACATGGTGCATTTAGTATAAAGAGTATTAAAAGCTTGAGAACAATTATAATTGGGATATAGAAGATGTTTAAAATTATTGGGTTTAGGATTAGAGTTGGGCTAAATTGAGTATCTGGGTAAATGGTTTGTTTACATTTTTAAGATGAGATAAACCTAGTTTTAAGGTAAAGGGTTTTATTTCAGGTTTAGTCTTTGAATGTTTATTTTTGGACCAATGAAAGTGTTTATTTAGGTTTTTGGAGGAGTTAACTTTAGAGTTAGGGAAAAGGGGTGTTTAGGGCACAGGCTTGTGGAGTTTGAAGGGCTATTTGCAGAGTAGCCATTCTCCTATCAGTGATAGTACAACTGAAGGAGCTGTTATACAGTGTGAATCACTCAGTGCTGTCCCCTTCCTCCTACAAGTTATTTTCTGTATGAGAGTCTGTTAGTGGGCAGATGGAAAGTGATCCCTTCCACTTTTACACCCCTATAACTTTTCCTGCAGCTCTGCTTTCAATCATAGGAGGCTGACTGGAGTACAGAGAACACTGTGCAGGTGCCTATTCTGCATAATGGGATATTAAGCCCTGGACCCCAATATGCAAATAGTGCTTGAGCACTTCAGGTAGAAGGAACAGATGGTGTTTCTGGCAGACATTTTAGAACTTTTGGAGTGCATTTAGATTGTTGATTTTATTATACCTTACTGCCAGTTACAAATTCTGAATTTTGATGTTCTGACACGTAACAGGTACAAACAGGTACAAGCTACATTTTGTGTCAAAGGATTATATTGTTGTTGTTTTTTCAATAACACTTTGTTTATTGAAAAACTTTTTTCTTTACAATAATTGAAAATACAATACTGTAAATACTGTAAATACACATCTCCATTCCAAAAAACAATTTAAAAATATATTGTAAGGTGAGGGTCTTGGTGATAATTCATGTGACTGTGTACTGTGCAAGCCAACTTGTTTCCATTACATGTAAAAAAAGACAAGCAGAAGAAAGGAAATATTTATCTTCATCACTATGGGTGAAGCTAATACCCATTTCGATATGTAAAAGAATAGAATAGACCTAACAATGCACTGTAGAGTGCAGGTGAAGGGAAAATCAACACTGAAACCCAGATATGGGGGTAACCCAACAGTAAACTGATAATAAGTACATGAACAAAAAATATATCAAACAGTCACTAAGATCTGAATGGTTAAAAGAGTAAGGCTAAAAGCTATTAATTATCTTTATTAAGGTGGCCGGAAAATCAAAAGGAAACCCAGAATAAACACCAAGCTCCTTAATAGAGATGCATTAGACTAAAAAATGTCAAGCCCCTGTGCTGCAGTTTAGAAAATAAAGAAGCAAATCTTCCAGTTATTTGTCCAAATTTATGAATACTTGGAGGGCAGCATGATCTACTTTTAGTCCCACAGAGCTAAGACCTGGAGGGTCAGCTGAGATCTCTTTCTTAACCAGGTAGCTCCAAGGGATGATGTGACTAGCGCCAGGTGGATGCCAGATAAATTGTCAAACTGCTTGCAAATGGTTTGAATACTTATCCTCAGTGGGTGCCAGGGCACTTTTGTGACCATAAACACTACAACGTGCTGTAGTGATTATGGTGATTTTAGTGTTTCTTTTAAAAATTTGTAGTGTTCCAAGATGCCTACAGTACTTTAAACAACATCAGCAACAACAACAACAAAAAACTATTCACTTATAAATTTAAACCCAAAGTAAGTCTCTAAAGCTAGAAAGATATATAAAGAAAAAATGTTCTGAATGCAATCTCTGGGGCATATTCCACAGAACATTTATGACTAAATAAAAAAAAAAAAGAAACTGCAGGTAAACAGAAAACAAGAAATCAATTGGCATTTGAGAATTCTCTCCAATATAAAGAAATATTCATCAACCATTTCAAACAGTACACAAAACTGTAGGTGCTACTACAGGGGGGAAATTGTATCTTGCCCCTCCATGAACCCTCACTGCTGATCTTCATGGCCAGTGCAGAGATTACTAGTGTTATATCAGATTCTGCTCCCACAGCATTTGGAAATCTACTGTTCTCTGACCTTTTCAGCCTGCCATTGTCAACCCCTGCTGTTGGGACTGGATGAATAGAAGTGGAGGGCACTATCAGCCTGTGTCGCAGAGAAGGTGGAGATCAGTGGTGCAGGCAAGCACAATCCCCACAGTTACAGCAGGAATATACACTGGACAAAATTATAAACGCAACACTTTTGTTTTTGCCCGCATTTTTCATAAGCTGAACTAAAAGATCTAAGACTTTTTCTATGTACAAAAAGGTTGATTTCTCTTAAATATTGTTCACAAATCTGTCTAAATCTGTGTTACTGAGCACTTCTCCTTTGCCGAGATAATCTATCCACCTCACAGGTGTGGCATATCAAGATGCTGATTAGACAGCATGATTATTGCAAAAGTGTGCTTTAGGCTGGCCACAATAAGGTTTACAATATATACAATATGTGTTTACACATACAAAAGGTTTTTTTACTATGAGAAAAATAATGATGTGGAATTCTCTGCCTAAAGAAGTGGTTTTATCAGAGTCCATACAGATGTTCAAACAGCAACTAGATGCATTCTTGCAAAAACAGAATATTCAAGGATATAATTTTTCAATTTAGGGTAATAGCTTCTTGATCCAAGGATAAATCTAACTACCATGTTTTTCCTAGTTTGTTGCAAAATTGGTGCTTCAAACTGTTTTATTTTTTTGCCTTTGTTTGGATCAACAGCAAAAAACAAAAGTGAGAAAGGCTGAACTTGATGTAATTATTATTATTATAATCATCCTCCAAGCACAGTCTACAGCCCCTATACCCCCTCTGCAGATCTATGCCAACTGTCCACACTATAGCTCCCTGCACCTACTATTGTCCCTTTCCCCTATACACCCACCACAGCACTAGTTACCTCCTGTACCCTCTAGAGCCTTTAACTGGCTCCATCAAACACTAGAGCCTCTGCACCAACTACAGCCTCTATTACCCCCTGCACCCACTACAGTTCCTGTGCACCCATTACAGTCTCTAGTCCCCCTATACCCATTATAGCGCTAATATCCACTGCACCCTGCACCCACTACAGTTGCTGTGCCCCTATACCCATTACAGTCTATATGCCCCCTATACCCACTAAAGCCCTAATATCATCTGCATCTACTACAGCCTCTATAACACCCTGCACACACTATAGCCCCTATCTTTCTGCACCCACTACAGCCCCTATAACATTCTGAACACACCATACCATAGTCCCCATTATCCTGCACCCACTACAGCTTCTATTACCCCCTGCACACATTGCAGTCCCTATATCTCCCCTGCACCCACTAGCCTCTTTCCCCATTGTGAACACTACTAATATGATTTGATGGTGGAAATTATTAGTGGCCCCAGTTTTGACTGTGGTATCTGTTGTGATCCCTCTGTGTACTGTTTCTAGAGTCGCCACTGGTCTTCTTTGTGTTATAATGGAAATTAAGAACGTTATAGAACCATGTACAAATAAACATGGGTACAGAAGAAGTAAAACCGCATTTATCCTTTACTAAAAAAGAGTGATGTGAGCATTTTACACAAGTAGTCCGTGATTTACAAAGTAGTAACTGCATTTTTTCTATAAAACATTCAATTTAATTATACACAACTCAATGCTCATCTATTTAAAGAGACAGTAATATTTTCAATTATGTTCAATTTATATAAAAGAGCACATTTCAAAAGGTTCATGCAACTGTAAAAAATACAAAACAAGGTACGTGTCTGTTTTTATATGCATTCCTCCATGAAATCTGCAACTTGTAGCACAAATGAAGCCGACATTGCTTTATGTTCATCTGTAAATTTTCCAGTCACTGGCCATGCTTCAGATTCTTGCTGTATGCTGATTGAAATAGTTTTCTGGTTGAAATAAACCAACCAGCCAATTATAAGACAGATTTAATTTTAAGAATTTTTTTTTCCTGAAGTTCTCATTATTCGTTTTTTTCTAATAAAGTAATTATTGTAGCAATAAAATGATAATGAGCAAAACTCTTAACATTTATATATTAGGTAATTCAAATTATACGGTGAATTGCAGAGATATTATCTTAATATTTTTTTTAAATAAAAAATAACTGGTGCATCAATCAGAATGATCTATTAATTAACTGTGTACCTAAATCATAATGTATTATTGCTGGATGTATTTTCTATGAAACATTTAAGGCGGATATAATTCAGTAAGAAGAAAAAATAGCTTTTTTCTTTTCAGTCTATGCCAATAGTCCATCGCAGTGCATTAAGAGAGCGAAGCTGTTCAAGATTCAAGTGACTAACAAAACAGAAAAATAATTGGAAGGGAGGAACAAGAGGTAAGCTCTGAACTGCACCTTGGGAATGATAGGTACTATACATTGGTATGAACAAACCAGGCATTGAGAGAGAGAGTGAGTGAAATGAGCAGAGTTGATTAAGGCCAATCAGTTGCTCGAATTCAATCAAGTAGCTTCTGCTGTATATCATCTGAATAGGAAATAGAGGGCATTGCATCCAAAGTCTAATAAGCCTATGAACTTGCTTTTGATTGACAGTAGGACACGCTTTAGAAAACGATCAATGCTGTATGAATTTAGAATACTTGATCTCACATATTTTTTCTTCGGAGTGTTTTGCAGAAGATATTTTAATAATCAAATTTTAAAGGGAAACAGTTACCTTTGAAAACACAGTTCTTGAAGAGAATATTTATTTTAATGTGTTTTTTTTTTTTTAAGGAAGGGTATCAAGAGATTTATTTCTCATAATAAATAAAAAGAAAAGATTGATCATGCAATAGAGATAAATGGCACACAGTGAAATAAAGAATGATAGGAAAGGGGGAAAGAGACAGACAAACAAAGACTGACAGGCAGAAAGTCAGACTGCTAGATGACCAGATGTACAGATTGATGCCCGGACAGACAGATGGACTGGCAAATACAGTTAGGAAAAAAGTATTTGACACCCTGCTGATTTTGAACGTTTATCCACTGACAAAGAAATGATCAGTCTATAATTTTAATGGTAGGTGTATTTTAACAGTGAGAGGATAACCACACAAAAAACAAAACAAATCCAAATTGATTTGCATGTCAATGAGTGAAATAAGAATTTGACCCCTTTGACTTAGAACATGGTGGCAAAACCCTTGTTGGCAATCACAGAGGTCAGATGTTTCTTGTGGTTGGCCACCAGGTTTGTACACATCTCAGGAGTGATTTTGTCCCATTCCTCTTTGCAGATCCTCTCCAAGTCATTAAAGTTTTGAGGTTGACATTTGGCAACTCGAACCTTCAGCTCCCTCCACAGATTTTCTATGGGATTAAGAGCTGGAGACTGTCTAGGCCACTCCAGAACCTTCTTCTTGAGCCACTCCTTTGTTGCCTTGACTGTGTGTTTTGGGTCATTGTCATGCTGGAATAACCATGCACGACCCATTTTCAATGCCCTGGCTCACCCAAGATTTGACGGTACATGGCCCTTCCCTCGTCCCTTTGAGGAGGTTCAGTTCTCCTGTCCCCTTAGCAGAAAAACACCCCCAAAGCATAATGTTTCCACACTCATTTTTGATGGTGGGGATGGTGTTCTTGGGGTCATATGCAGCATTCCTTTTTCTCCAAACATGGCAAGTTGAGTTGATGCAAAAGAGCTAGATTTTGGTCTCATCTGACCACATCACTTTCACCCAGTTCTCCTCTGAATCATTCAGATTCTCACTGGCAAGCCTTGTGTATTTCTACAATCTTGTCCCTGACATGCTTGGACAGCTCTTTGTTCTTTTCCATGGTGGAAAGTTTGGAATCTGGTTGATTGATTGCTGCTGTGGACAGGTGTCTTTTATACAGGTAACAAACATAGATTAGGAGCACTCCATTTAAGAGAGTGCTCCTAATCTCAGCTCATTACCTGTATAAAAGACACTTGGGAGCCAAAAATCTTGCTGATTGATAGGGGATCAAATACGTATTTCACTCATTAATAAGAAAATCAATTTATAACTTTTTTGGATTTTTTTTTTGTTATTCTGTCCCTCACTGTTAAAATACACCTACCATTAAAATTATAGACTGATCATTTCTTTGTCAGTGGACAAGCTTTCAAAATCAGCAGGGATCGAAAACTTTTTTTCCTCACTGTATGTCCTCTTTTTCTATATAGATATAATAAATAGTAATTAAAAAAAATCTATACAGTTAAAGGGCTTTAGATAGCAGAATATCTTATCACTGCTTACTCAGAGTATAATATATCTGTTGCTTCTTTATTGCTCTTTCATGTCCCATTGCAGTGAAAGATAAATGAATAAAGTAAGGTGATTGGGTAATAATGGTCTAAACTTTGCTTTAATTTGCTTGTTTACTTTACTTGGTGAAATATTCTGGAAAACGCTATGAGTCATGTCACTGTATATTTTTGTTTACATGGTTGATGATGGGCCTTAGTGGGACAGGTTTGAAACTGTGCATCTGGGATAAATGTATAGTCCAGCAGATTATGTACCTCCTGGAATATTACTCAATTACTATTGAACAAGACATAAACATTCTATACATACTTGCAGAGACTTGTCAAGAATTCAAAGTAAATTTATAGTAAATTTAACATTTAAGGCCCAAATAGTTGGAAAAAATCCAAATTAGATATGCGTCAGTTCAGCTATTTTGTTGTTACTTCTGAAATTCACTTTATATTTCCAGCATTTCTTACTTTAGTGAACAACCTTGTATGTGTCTGCCTAGCAATCCTCCCCATGTAATGTTCAAATCACTCAGTACTGTTAGTGGCTGAGCTGTGTACATCAACTGATAAGGAAGTATTTTTTCTGAAATGAGGGGGGGTGTCTACGAAGGCAGGCTTGTAGTGCAGAATTCCGCAAAACATTTTTTTTTGTTTATGCTCAAGTCAGAAAAACTTCTGTATACTCTGCATTGCATGAATAGCTCAATATTTGGCCAACTTGACATGACTTCTGTCAACAATCTTGTGTAAGTAGATTTGAAGGCTTCCATAATTATAAAAGAAAAGTTACACACATTTAAAAACAATATCAAATGATCAGCCAAAAAAGAATAGGATATCAAATTAATTCTTGGAAATATATTCACAGTAAATGGGAGAGAAATAAATGTCTGTTAAATTATCTTAACTGCGTTTACGCCATTTAAACTCTGCCAACATAGTTTCCATTTTGAGGTGATAGGTTAATTTACATTATCTTAAAACTGAACAAACTTTTTTTTTTTTGGGGGGAGTCAAAAATAAATGTAAATGTGGTTAAGGGAAAGAAACTATTAACAGATAGGTAAAAGTACATAATGAGTGCATTTTCAAAGTGACCCTGTCAAACTCTTTGCAACTGTATTTTCTTCTACTGAACTTTAGATAAAATGCTCCTGATTACATGCTGATTTTGTCACAAACTTCATTCAGGCATGAACAATGTATCTGCTAGAAGCAAGGTCATTTATATAGCAAGATTTTCTCACACAAATACGGAGAAGAAGTGCTAGATATACTGTAAGGTTAGTCTATGATTAAAATATTCAGAGAAAACATTCACACATTGCAAGGGATCATTTTCCAATTATTGCAGTGTCCATAGAAATGACAGAAATAATAAATCTATGGTGCATAATTTTGTCATTTGACAGAAAAGTTTGTGTCTTTCAGTTATTTTTACTAGCTCAGGAAATTAGATCATTGTACATAAGATATAATTACTTGACAAATATATGTATTGCTTTAAGATCTATACTATAAAAATGTTATAAGCAGGATTCAATGTGTGTTGCTTTGGTTTAATGGAGTCCATGACTGTTGTTCTATGCATTACAGGGACACTGTAGGCACTTTACCAACTTAATTTAATTGGAGTTGTTATAGTGCCTGCATTCATGCCCCCCTCTCCTACCCCCCAAAATCCTTTAGTTCACTAATTAGAGGGCTTGGAAGCATGGATTTAAGAACACATCACAGACCTCTGGGGAGGGGAGAGCCAGCAATCTTACTTCCAGGTTCTAATACATATTGTGACATCATAGTGCTGTCACGGTTGGCCATAGAGAATAATTGTATTCATGATTCTCTATGGTAGAATCTTAGGTGCATTGCGGCGAGTGCTGCACATGTGCCTAAGGTCCCCAGTGCATCTCTATGGGTAGCATTGGATTGGCCCGTCATCCTGGAGGCATGCAAAGCGAGGTGGAGGTTGCGGTAGCAACGCTAGAGAAAAGTACTTTGTTTTATTTTTATTTATTTCTTTTATACAGTTTGGGCCCTAAATGGCAAAGGGCAGCAGGGCTTTAGCATTAGGAATAGAGATATGAATTCCTAACACTATAGTGCTCCTTTCAATTGCCACGGAACTTCACTAAACAGTAAATTGTAGAGAGCTGATAACCAACTTCTTGTGTAACAAAGTTAGAAGAAATCACTTGTAAAGGAATGTTGGTATTTTTTTTTTTTAAATAAATCTAGTTTGATTAGAGAAAATTCTGACAGTTGATTTCTGACTTATCTTTGTTTACTGTTTAGTAAATATAGCTCTTAGAAATGTTTAACATCAATGATGAAAGTTGTTTTTCAGCCGCGTTTTTGAATGTGAATGGAGAAACCATTCTGCTAAAAAAAATTATATGTAAAGTACATTTTAACAAGGTGTGCGAAAGCATAGTTATGTCATTAATGTGAAATGGTATTTCATTGAACACATACAGGATATTAAAAAAAATGTTTGGATGGACCAAATTTTTCCACTGTGCATAAGTCTACTCTTTAGCAGGAAGCCTATGTAGGAGTTCTGGTCATTAGTAGTAACTAAAGGGGAGGGTACAGGTGTGAATGTGTTAAGTTATGGGAGGGGAGAGAGTTTGTAAAGGGGTTACTTAAATTATCAAAAGGGGAAAACAGATTTTGCTTTATTTATTGTGATAAAGGTATGATGGTAGGATTGGCATGCCCAGGGGGTGGTGACCTATCAGTTTAAACTGTCTCCCCTGCCAGTGTTTTAGTATTGTGCTTGCCCCACTGATAAACACCAAATCCACCCTTCTTATAAACCCCTTTAGCCCTATCTTCCATTCTCAGTTGTTTCAGAGATCCATTCTGTGTTTGAAAGTTTCCAGTTCCCGTATTGGGTTTTCCAGTGTACCAACCCCTGGTATATATTCTGACCATGAACCGTTACCATTTGAACTGACCGAAGCTATTGTCCGACCTTATTTCCTGGATCTCCCCTTCCACTTTGATGTATTCGACTTGATTTTCCCATATACTCTGCTTTATGTTGTATTTTAAACCCATTTACCGCAAACCTGTGACACCTACTTGAGCAGAAGAAACAGCTGTTTTACATTGGCTATAGTACATGCCTCATACTAACAACAGGGACTCTCAGAGACAGTTAGTATAACCCAATGGGTATGTACAAAGGCATATCTGTTTAATACTGCTCAAGTGTCAAATAAGTTTTAACCTTTGTATCTGTTGGAAGTAGAGGGTGCCTAACAATGAACCATGTATTATAGGTATAGAATGCCGCAGAGTTGTTCTGGAAACAGATGGCAATATTTTACCTTAACACATTCTAAAAGAGTTGATTATGTTACGTTTTTGTAAACAAACTTTGTTTGCTTGTCAGCATGCGTACACCCTGCAAGCTTTTTTTAAATCACAATGTAATTATCCCATTTCTCACTTATTAACTAGGCAAATCTTTTCACACATACTGGTATTATCTTGTGTACTATTTGACAATGCTACATTTTAGTCGTCTTGTACAACTCTCACATTTCTGTTGATTTGCTTATAAATAACTGATTTTCTAGGTTTCTCTTGTATGTAGGTTAATATTCTGCGAGTGTGTAGTCTGATTTATTCTTATTTTTCTTTATTTTTATCTTTCATCTCTCCTTTATTGTCATAAAATACTGGATTCAGATGCATCTCTAAAAAAAAGTTTTTTGGCCTACTCCTTTGTGAGCTGATAAATAATTAATACAGAATCATCATCGTCATCAGACCTTTATCAATCAGTCTTATACATTTTTGGTACTTTTCCATATGCATTAACTCTCTTTTCTTCTTTGATTGCATTTGTCTCTTAATTTTTATTTGTTGTCAGTTACTTAATGTCAGGCTTTTTTTTTTTTTGCAAGTTAACATTTTGCCTGGTGATTCTCACTCAGGCTCAAATTATGTTTGCCACACACTGTCGATGAACACATTCGTTCTTTTTCATTTTGCTTTATATTATTATTGCTCAATTAACCATATTAATATTACTATTATTATTGCAATTTATATAGCGCCAACAGATTCCGTAGCGCTTTACAATATTATTAGAGGGGGGATTTGACTATAAATAGGACAATATAAGAAAACTCACAGAAACAAAGGGTTGAAGAGGGCCCTGCTCAAACAATCTTACAGTCTATATGAGGTGGGGTATAAAACACATTAGGACAGGGAATAGAAGTCAAAATAGGTGGGAGTGAAGCAGAGCTGGAGGAGAGAGTAGAGTGCTGCCCTTTAGGAGAGAGCAAGAGACAGGTATGTGAGGTAGAGGTTAGTCTGGGAGGCCATAGGCTTTCCTAAAGAAGTGAGTTTTAAGGCACTTCTTAAATGATTGAAGACTAGGGGAGAGTCTGATGGCAGTAGGCAGGCTATTCCATAGGAGGGGAGCCGCCCGCGAAAACCATAATAATCATATTTGCAGATTTCTTACATAATCGCATATTCACATACAAATGTACATGCTGATCTTATACCTCCTCTGCTTTTGGCAACATGCCTGATAGGGACCTCATCAGCACAACTGGTGAGTTTTTTTATAACCTCATTTTCTCATTTTTAGAAGTTTGGACTCTTCTTTGTTATATATGTTTTAATAATGGCCTTGTTAGGGATGAAACATTGATTTTACCTAAGATGTCAGTACATATGCATATATTTAATTTTTTTAATGCATGGTCTATCAAAACAGCTTGAAAAATGCACAGATCTCTTATATGCAGCCTTCACAAATCCTCTCCTTGTTTCCCACCTCATACTTCTGTGGCTTTCTATTCACAGACTTCCCAATGCAACTCAAAACAGGAAGTAGTAGGGCCAATTGACAGTCAGGGTGGGTGTAACAAGATTAATTTATAAAAGTGCCAATTTCTGTTGAAATCTGCACTTTTTGTAAAATAAAAAAAAATGAGGACATAGTCTTCACATATAAAGCACTTCGGCAAAATAAAGTGCATTATGTATGTGGAGTGGTCTTTTAAAATCTTTAAATTAGGTGGGATCACTAAGGTTAAAATGGCCATATCTATATACTCATACTTTTTCCCTCACATTATCATGTTTCTTTTTTCGTAAGATGTAGTGAAAAGGTGAAATTAGCTCAACACTTTCTATAATTAACCAAGGACCTAGAACTAAGCAGGACGAAACCTAGCAGTGTCACATGGACAGGTTGAAAAAAGATTAAATACAAGCAATAATTGTCCAACTATAAAGTCCTGGATTAAGCGCTTATTACGCTGGTACTGATGATTATGATGAACCTAATTACAGAATCACATAGAGATAAAACACTAAAACAGCCATATCTCTCGTGTGTTCACTACACAAACCCCTTAAATGTGCACTGCTGGGTCACACATAGTTACATATTGACCCACACACGTTAAGACTCACACACAATGCAAAACACACTGCTTATGTACACAATCACACTTCTAGACACAAACCGAAAGACAGAATCACACTGCTAAAGACTGTATATACTGTGACATACATTACTACACCCACAAACTGACAATGCTGTTAATTTTAGTTTTTTTTTTTTTTAACCAACCTCTTTTTTGTTTAATATTTAACAGTAGGAGGATGGCTTCCCTGGGGGCCAGTGTTTACCAGGATGGCCAGGATGGCATAGGCAGACATTTCTCCCATGTGGTTATTCCTTGTCAAGCACTGATCTGAGGACACTTTCTCCCAATTCACTGTCATGAGTGAATTAATGGCTACCCCTTGCTGCTTGTTAAATTCAGGCACACATATCTAATAGATCCCACTCTGACCCCTGCCAGTCCAGTTCTGTGGGAAATCATCAGATCTTCATAACCAGTTTGGGTCTAGTAGCCTTTCATGCCATGGCACGGCACCTTGCATGCCACACATGACAGGTGTTATTTAGTCTTTCTCAAAACAAAACATCTTATTTTCTACAGTTAAAAGAAATGCTAATTGGTTACCCTAGTCTACATATTTTTATTTATGGAAATTCTTACAAGCCTTAATTGTCATACAGTAATATATTCAGTGTACGGAAAAATGCATAACTGTTTCAATGAAATAATTTGATTATTTAGCCAAATCACATGCTGTTTTTTCACATGTTCTTTTATCACCTGTAAAATACTGACTTTGTATTATCAACGTGTAAATGTAAAGCAACTGCTTTTACAGATAAGCCTTCACCGAGACAGATTTCTATATTCACTGAGCTGTCTAGTAAATACATTACATGTCCATTGTTCCATCTTTACATGAGTATTTGAAGCTAAGACCTATTCAATATGCAGAGCAGACTCCAACTTCCATACATGCTTTAATGCATACTGAATAAAGGATTGATGCAGTGCTTGAAGAAAATGTGTATTTTCTATCCTTTTTTTTTCTCTGTCCCTTGCTTTAGGCAAATGATATTAAATTTTATAGCAGGCAGCAAGCTGGACATGTTCCTCTGTAAGCTTCCATAACTAAAATCTGGAAACATAGAAATGATATCCCCAACAATCCTGCTATTGATAATTTTATACAAATCCTCATGTAGCATGCACTTTGGAATCACATCAGAATAATGTTAATGATTTATTTCAGACTAGATGTCACAGTTCGAGATCAGTAAAGAATGAATGGCTAAGCATGTAGTTCAAGGAAAATCACTGAAACACAATTCCTTTTTTGTTCTATTCCTGCAGAACACAAGTGATAAATGCTTTTGGAATTCTAAACCATTTTGTATTTTAAATAGAAAATAATCTATATGGTGTGATAAGAGTTATCCTGTACTAATTCATCAACAAATTATAATGCAAAGTTGAATCAGAAGAAATTGTCAAAAAAAGTATTATTTTATACAAGACTCATTCAAAAGTTCATTGTATAAAAGAAATGTACGCAAACATATTTTAAGGAATCGTTTTACAATGCTTATTGCTAAAGAGACTTATTCACAAGCTGCTATTGACAAAGCAGAGAAAAAAACAGCAGTGAAATATAATTTAACCATTCTCCAAAATAAGTATTATGCTTTTCAAGAGAGGAAGTTAAAAATCCTCAAATGTAAGTGGGGATTACAGAGAAAAATGAGAGTGTTTTGCAAAAAAAAAATTAAAACTAAAAGTGTATAATGTATTTAAAAAAAATTAAATATTAAAATTTAGCTCAACTGGCCTACATTTTGTAATTATTATTATTTTTTTTTGTAGGATTTTGATTTCCGCTCAGTGACCTCTACAAATGAAACATATTCACACGATTTCTCTTATGTATGTAGTTGTTCATCATTTTTGCAGCAATATGGGTAAGGGAGTCATACATTATTAGAGATAATATAGTATCCATTCAACGCCAAGCTTCTCAACATAATAGTAAACCAGAGTAGACAAACAGTTTATACATAACGTAGATGTACAGATATAAGAAGAAATAAGGTAAAACACAGTGTTCATGCATGTTGTTTTTTTTTTGCTAAGAATATAAGTATTATTATATATGTCTTTATACAGTAAATACAGCTGATCGACTGAAACCAATCATATCTATTTCAAAAGGTATTGAAGGTGAAACCATCCTTGGTAATCTATCACCACTTCTATTTTAAAAAATGTAATTACATAATCCTAAAAATGTTGTATTGTTTTAGTAATAATCTATGAAATAATACATGTTGGAGGTCTTCAGAACCAAAAACAAAGCAAGAACAAACCAAAAATAACCTGTCTTCGCTTGGTTTATGTACAGGAGTTGAGTCACTGCAAAGAAGGAACAGGTTCCTCATGAATTGCAAGAGGGATGAATATGTTCTGCTAATACTTATTCTGTGTGCAGGGAGAGGATACATAATATACACAGTGAGGTCTGCAGATGCTCTCGATGTTAGTGACATTGTTTTTTGGTCTTTTTGTTTTGAGTTAAATTTGATTTTGACGATGAAGACAAACAAAAATTAGGATTGTGCTTAAGTTTAGATGTGAAAAAAATGTCATGCATTTTCGAATATAGGTAAAACGAGTAAGTAAAATAAATAAGAAAAAAAAGCTATTTTATACATTTGAAATGAAATTTGGATTCTGCTTGGCTTTTTGGCTTAGGCTCATGGGACTGGAGTTTAAATCGAAATCATGGCCACTGACCATAAAATGCTCAGACAAGAGTAAATATCTTTACCTGCAATGAAAATAATATATATTAATAGAGCAATACAAGTAAAAACTGGCAAACCTCATAACATGTTCACATTACTTCTTTGATATATATATATATATATATATATATATGTGTGTATATATATATATATATATATATATATATATATATATAATCAAGAAAGTTATAAGCCAAGAGTTTTATGGTGGGTAAAAAACGTGATTGAGAATCCCTTCCACCTGATGTTACCACTGCAAGGGATTCTGGGTGGACATATGCAAATGATTTCAACAAAGATTCCCCTTTTTGCCTCATTATTCAATTTTGAACATGGATTCCTTGAAAAAAAGCTTTAAAACAACTTAGGAAGAGATGCAAAGCCAGTGAACAACTCATTGACAGCTGTTTCAAAATTAGTATCTTGTAATAACTTTTTATTGGACTATCAAAATTTTGGATTGACAAGCTTTTGAGTGATCCTCCCTTTCTCAAGTCTAAAGCTTCGGAGAGGGACTAATACAGCCACAATTGCTACTCCAACAGAGTGTCTGTGTGTGTGTGTGTGTGTGTGTATTTGTGTGCGTGTGAGAAAAGGAGATTTGTCACTTCTTTGAATAAAACATTGAAAATCAAAGCAAAGAAAGAAAACCATTTTCGTGATCATAATCCAGTTCAGACAGGTACAGACAGGGCAAACAGTGCAAATGAGGAAGAAAAACATAAACAGTGTTTTATTTCTCTGTGTGACTTCTCTATGCTGTCTGCCAGATGTAAAGGTCAGATTGTATGTCTGAATTATGCTCCTCTTATATGGATATTTTTTGTTTCACACGTACATATATTTAAATAGGTTAAGCAAGTATAATATTAAAAGTTATGGGAAGTGACAATCCACTTCTAATGTATGTATTTTCAGGTGTGTGCAGCCCTTTTGGTTTTATTTATATATATATATATATATATATAACCAATAATATATACAATACTTTGCTTCTGTTATTATGCTATTATCTGTTACTATACTTTGCTTTAGGTCTTCTTGCAGGTCAGTATTCTAACAAATTATGGTAGAATTTAAGTGACAACCAGTTCTGTGATGTGGATCATTTACCAAAAGACACTTGGCTCCCAAATCCCAACATATTTAATCTTACATAGCAGTCAGCAGGATAGATAATCACTATGTCACTCATTGTAGAATAGAAAGCATATAACAACCCTATAGGGCATATTAAATGCATGAGTGCTACAGGTATGTACAATACCTTAGGTTAGTGAAAAATGAAAATAATTGTCTGTCTGATAGGTCTGTCTGTCTGTTTGATCGGTCTGTATATATTTATTCATCAATCTGTCCATCCACCCAGCTATCTGTCTCTGTTCTATTATTATTATTATTATTGCCATTTATATAGCGCCAACAGATTCAGTAGCACTTTACAATATTTTGAGAGGGGGGATGTAACAATAAATAGGACTATTACAAGAAAACCTACAGGAACAATAGGTTGAAGAGGACCCTGCTCAAATGAGCTTACAGACTATAGGAGGTGGGGTATTAGAAACATTAGGACAGGAAATATCAAGTAGGAGTGAAGCAGAGCTGGAGGAGAGAGCAAAGCACTGTCCCATAGGAGAGAGCAGGAGACAGGTATGTAAGGTAGAGATTACTCTGGGAGGCCATAAGCTTTCCTGAAGAGATGGGTTTTAAGGCCCTTCTTAAATGATTGAAGACTAGGGGAGAGTCTGATGGCAGTAGGCAAGCTATTCAATAGGAGAGGAGCCGCCCGCGATAGGTCCTGCAAGCGCGAATTGGCCGTACGGGTGCAAGCAGCGGTCAGGAGGTGGCACGGGCAGAGCGGGGGGTACGAGGAGGGACATATCTATGGATTAGTGAAGAGATATAAGAGGGGCTAGGATTGTTCAGTGCTTTAAATGTATGGGTTAGCACTTTGAATTGACTCCTATAGCATACAGGGAGCCAATGTAAGGACTGGCAGAGGGGTGAGATGTGAGAGGACCGACAAGAGAGGAAAATCAGTCTAGCTGCAGCATTCATGACAGACTGTAGCGGGGCAATACGGCTTTTGGGGAGACCAATCAGGAGAGGGTTACAGTAATCCATGTGGGAAATTACTAGAGCATGGACAAGCTCCTTGGTAGCATCTTGCGTAAGAAAGGGGCGGATGCGGGCTATGTTTTTAAGTTGGAACCTACAGGACTTGGCAACAAACTGGATGTGAGACTCAAAGGTGAGACCAGAGTCAAGTATGACACCAAGACAGCGCCCTTGCAGGGATGGACTTATGTGGATATCACTGACTTGAAGGGAGAGCGAGAGAGGAGATCAGTATTAGGAGGAGGAAAGACAAGGAGTTCAGTTTTAGAGAGGTTAAGTTTCAGAAAGCGTGAGGACATCCAGTCAGAGATGGAAGAAAGGCAAGCAGTAACACGTTGCAGGATGGCAGGGGAGAGGTCCGGGGAGGAGAGGTATATCTGAGTGTCATCAGCGTACAGGTAGTAGTGGAATCCAAAAGAGGCAATAAGTTTACCAAGAGAGGCAGTATAAAGAGAAAATAGAAGGGGACCAAGGACAAACCCTTGGGGAACTCCAACCGAGACAGAACTAGGGGAGGAGGTATCTTTGGAAAACGAGACACTGAATGAGCGTTGGGAGAGATAGGAGGAAAATCAATGGAGGACAGAGTCACAGAGACCGAGCAATTGAAGAGTTTGAAGGAGGAGAGCATGATCAGCTGTGTCAAAGGCAGCAGAGAGGTCAAGGAGAATTAATATGGAGTGGTGACCTTTGGATTTAGCAGAGATTAGGTCATTAGTCACTTTGATAAGAGCAGTCTCAGTAGAGTGGAGAGGGCGGAAGCCAGACTGAAGAGGGTCAAGGAGAGAGTTGGAATTAAGGAAGTGAGACACACGGGTAAAGACAAGTCTTTCCAAAAGCTTTGAGGAGAAAGGGAGCAGGGATATGGGACGATATTTAGAAGGGGAGGATGGGTCAAGAGATGTTTTTTTCAGGATAGGTATTACAGTGGCATGTTTAAGGTCAGCAGGAACAGTGCCAGAAGAGAGAGAGAGCAATTAAAGTTGTGTGTTAGGGTAGGCACAAGACAAGGGGAGAGAGATCTGATGAGGATCAAGCAGGCAAGTGGTGGGGCGAGAGGAATGGAGAAGCGCAGCCACCTCTTGATCAGTAGCCGGGTAGAAAGTCTGGAGGGTAGGGAAAGCATGATTTACATGTCGTTGAGAAAGAGAATGGCAAGGAGGGGAGAATTGTTTCCTTAGCTGTTCAATCTTGTCGGTAAAGTAGCATGCGAAGCTATCAGCTGTAAGGTTAGTTTGGGGGGTGGCCACAGCAGGGCCGAGAAGGGAATTAAAGGTGTCAAAGAGACGTCTGGGATTGCGGGAGCATGAACTAATGAGAGAGGAAAAGTATGACTGTTTGGCGAGGGCGAGTGCTGCGCTGTATGAAAGCAACATGAATCTATAATGGAGAAAGTCTGCCTGGGTGCGGGAATTCCTCCAGGAGCGTTCAGCACAACAGGAGCAACTCTGCAGATAGCGTGTTGATTTATTATGCCATGGTTGGGGTCGTGTCCTCCTCGAGGTGCATGTTTGGAGTGGGGCTGCAGCGTTCAAGGCAGATGTGAGGGTAATGTTATATGTGGAGATGGCCAGTCAGGGACAGGAGAGGGAAGGGATGGATAGCAGTTGTGTATCAATGTCAGCTGACAGCTGCTGGAGGTCAATAGAGTTAAGGTTCCTCCTGCGCTGAGGGGGGTTAGGCTGAGATTGTTGGGTGAGGGGGTAATTGAGAGCAAACGATAAGAGGTGGTGATCAGAGAGAGGAAATGGAGTGTTGCAGATATTAGATACTGTACATGAATAAGAGAAAATAAGGTCGAGGCTATTGCCAGCTACATGAGTGGGAGAATTAGCCCACTGTCCTAGGGAGGAAGTAATTGAAAGTAGTTTAGGGGCTGCTGGGGTTAAAGGTGGGTTAATGGGAATATTGAAGTCTCCAAGAATTAGGGATGGGATGTTGGAAGAGAGGAAGTAGGGTAGCCAGGCAGCAAAGTGGTCAAGGAAGAGGAGAAGGGCACCAGGGGGACGATAGATTACGGCAATGTTAGCAGAGAAGGGTTTGAAAAGGCGAATTGAATACATTTCAAATGATGGGAAAGAGAGGGAAGGGGGGTGGACAGGGTTTTAAAGGAGCAGTGGGGTGAGAGAAGAAAACCTACACCGCCACCTTTAATCTCCGCTTGTCTTGGATTGTGGGTAAAGTGAAGACCACCAAAGGACAGCTTGTCTTGGATTGTGGGTAAAGTGAAGACCACCAAAGGACAGTGAGCAGGTGTAGCAGTATCAGAGGGAGAGAGCCATGTTTCCGTTAGTGCAAGTAGGTTTAGGGAGTGTGAGATAAATAGGTCATGGATGGAAGTAGATTTAAAGGTGCTGCACACAGAGTGTGCATTCCAGAGGGCAGCTTTAAAAGAGGAATTATAGTGAGAATTACATGGAATGGGTATTCTATGCCACTATATATTTACAAACAGCAATAATAATCATGATATTTTTTATTGTGTAGGATATTGTCCCATCTTATGTTATACTGTAAATAAATATCTCACAAGGGATAGGAATGGTCCATGTGACTGTTTTTTTATTAGATATGAAATATAGCAAATTCAGCAATGTTCCCTTTTATACACTTTACTGTTTGATTGATTATGTATTAAATTATATTACATACAAAATAAGTAAATAGACATTAGTAAGTAAAAAAAAAAATAGATATTAGTGGATATTAATTATGATCCTTTCTTACAGCATATTCAGTTGAATTTATTTACAATTAAATCCAAGTACAGATTATTTCAAGCTTGCACAGTTAATTTGGAGCCTCCCAGTGATTGGGATACAGTTTTAATGAGTTACACTTATTTCTGGGTTTTTTTTGGTTTTTTTTAAGTATATGATCCTTTAAGTTGGGTCTAGCATACAGAGATATTCTAGCAACTGACCATTTATTTTTTGCAGAAATATTTTAAATGTTATAACAATCAAGACCAAATAATTTATTTTTCATAGATATGTGTATTGGGTGCGATTGCATCAGGTTTAAATTTAAACATAGACCAATATGCTCAAGTCTTTAGGTGGTACACAAACTCCACTCCCAAACAAGTAATGCTCTATATTAAGATGACCTATTTTACTATAAAATAAAATAAAAAATCTGCAACTCAATTTCTCCTCATTAATTTCCAGCTAGAAACCTTTCCATATTCTACTGTCCTTCACCTCTACTTGCATTTCCTCATCCCTACCATACATTACAATAAAGAAAGCTTTAATTTAATTCATACAAAAATAAGGAATAGGAGCGTCCAGTTTAAATCTCTTGTTTTCCTTATTTCATTACACCGAAATAAACTTGGCTTGAGGAAAATCTACATATAGGTAAAAAGGTTACAATCCTTGTATTAAAGGACAAAACACTACTATTCATTTCTTTAAGCACCTCTTGTACATTGTTTTTAAATAACCATAGGTGTAATGATCAATACAGGATAATATTACCCCAAGTTATTTTTCAATCTTCATTCCCCCTAAGAAATTCCTATATTTGGAAATACGGGTTGTAGCACTAGAAATTTTGCATTAAGATAGGTTTATCATTAATTACTTTAATTGTAATGATTACAAAGGAGTTTTGCTGGGTAGAAAGCCATTTCTCCGGTTGCTTTATAAGCTGTTTCTCCTTTAAAAAAAGCTATTTCATCTCTTGTTATAATTTACCCTGTTGCTCTCATTGACCCCATCTAGTGTTTGCATTGTTGTGTATTCTAGTCTATGGAATATTTACTTACCCCATGTATCGGATTCTAAAATTATGTGCCCTTTACCACATATTAGGCACTTTGTATTTATTATGCACTTTTTCAAATCATGCACTTTTTACAGTCACTTGGCACTTTAAATAATTATGACAATTTTGCACTTTGTGCAATAGAAAAGTAATGCCAAACTGAAAGCACTTTTTTTAGAATATGACACTTTATATAATAAGGCACTTTCAAGTACGTGCATTTTATATATGCATTTTTGATATGTATTCCATATTCAGACTTATTCCTATATATCACACTTTAATCTATTAGCCATTATGGTTATCTCTATATCTTTTATATTCACTTGTTACTACAATTCCCTTTTATCCTCCTTCCTGAGGTGTGTTCTAGTAGTAACCTGCGATGTGCAAAGCTCCTTATTACTTTACTTTATTTTTTTTGTTATATTAGGGTTGTCATGGAGACTAAACCTAACATTAATTTCTATGCCCGATGCTGCTAGTAGGGAGACATGTATACACATGCGCAGGACATGGTCTTTGTCCGTTAAAGGAGTCGCTATGGTTAGATTAAACATAGCATTATCACACACGCCGGCTGATGTGACATACTCGTTTTCCTGGCTCTACAGGGTCTCTAGGTCCCCCCCACCCGCAGTGTCTCCCTCCCGCCGGGCTCTAGGGGGTGGAAGGGGTTAAATGTACCTCTTTTTCCAGCGCCGGGCGGGGGACTCACCTGCTCCTTCTCGTCGTCATCGGCTGAATGCGCATGCGCGGCACAAGAATTGAGAATGCTTTCCTATGGACGCTGGTGTCTTCTCACTGTGAAAATCACAGTGAGAAGCACGGAAGCGCCTCTAGCGGCTGTCAATGAGACAGCCACTAGAGGCTGGATTAACTCTATTATAAACATAGCAGTTTCTCTGAAACTGCTATGTTTATAGAAGAAAGGGTTAATCCTAGCTGGACCTGGCACCCAGACCATTTAATTAAGCTGAAGTGGTCTGGGTGCCTATAGTGGTCCTTTAATGCAATGTTAAACACAAATACACACACCAGTCAAGCCACAAGACTTGCTTTTACCACAGAAATCTCGCTTTAACAGTGCTCTCACTACTGCAAGGGATTCTGGGTAGGCGTATACAAATGATCTTAACAAAGAATCACATTTTTGCCTCATAATTCCACTTTATTTATGGATTCCTTGAAGTATGTGTCTGCTGCATACTTGCAGTAGTGAGAGCACTGTTAAAGTGAGATTTCTGTGGTAAAAGCAAGTCTTATGGCTTGCCTGGTGTGTGTATTTGTGTTTAACATTGCATTAACTATCCACTTATTTCAGGTGGAATTGTTTCCATCCACACTTTTTCCCCACCACAACTTATTTGATATATATATATATATATATATATATATATATAGTGACACACTAAAAGCACTATCTATGGCAACTTGTTAAGACTAAAAGCTTGCAATAATCTATCCATCTATCCTACAATTTAATTCAGGTTGGTTAATACTGTAATTTGTTTCATTCTTTGAAGAGATAACAGTGGACATATTAAGAGGTTAGGTCTACAGCGTTTAGATTAAATTGAGTAAAACAAGAAAAATAAGACTTGTTTCTGGTTAACAACTTTTTATTGCACAATTTATAAGAGTATGTTAAAAATCAAATGCTCTAATATATTTTTAAAGTATTGCTATTTTCTCATGTATTCTCAGAATTGAAGCTAAAAACCTTGTAAACAGCATTCACATCATATCCTAATTGTATTTTAATTCATGTTCATTTTTGCAGTTTCAGTCCTAGGGGAAATAAATCTTTCTTTGTATTATAATTAGTGCCATTTACAGATATATTGGAAAGGTAAACAAACAGATGCATTTTTTTTATTGCAGAATAAATTATATTATTTATTGGTTATATATCTTAATATAGGAGCATTTCCATTAATGTTTCACTTATAATTAGAATATTTTTGTTGTATATACGTACAGAAATAGTTGTTTTATTTTGCATTGCAATAATAGAAGTAGTGTCTGACTTAAAGATGATGCAGAACTGTCAGTGTACCTGTGCTCTCTACTTAGCCAGCGCTCTAGCCTGTGGAGCTCCTCCAACGGGAGCTGGGCCGTCCTCTGCTTTCTTCCCCTTATCTCAGTGGTTCTGACGCAGGCTGATGTGACTCTGCACCTTTTTGTGACATGGCGCGTGTGCGTCGACGTCATGACACTGTCTCAGCTCTCCGCAACATGCGAAATCGGATGTTTGGGGGCATGGTTCACTATTAAAGAGCCACATTATAAAAAGGGATCATATGCTATTAATCATTGCCCTGTTGTGTTTCAAGTTACTTGTTCCCTCTAGTACGCTTTCTGGTTTGACATATATTTGGTATTTTTACTTTGTCTCTGGTTTTGACTACTCTGTTATTATCCTTCCCTTTGACTCGGCTTGTACTTTTTGCTTACCTGGTTTCTGGCTTATCCCTGACTATTCTCTGTTTCTACTAACATTAGTCTGGACGAAAAAGAAAAATATATTCCGTGGAAGGTAGCATGCACTTGTAACAACCTCCACTGAATCTATTGCACCAGGGAGACAACCCAGTTCTTCCTTAGGGCTTAACCTCTAAAATTAACAATGAACTGATGGTAGTCCCTCTCAAAACATGTTGAGAGGGAATGTCATCTGGAATAATAAACAGTATTATAGTGACCATTGCTGAGTAACCAAATCACTACAAGTCAAGTGGTAGTCCTAAGCCTAATTAGGCAAAGCCTCTGTTTTTTTATATAATAAAACCCAAGCAATGGAATTACTGTCTCACTTATTAAGGGGTATGTGAGTTTTATAGAGAAACACTTACTTGTCTTATCTTATCTAAATCTACAAATATACATACTAAGATATAAGTATTCACTTTTAATCATTCAATGTGGTAAAAGTAGACAGAAGTAAGTGAAGCCTCTCTCCCTTTCAAACTTGCTAAACAGACAGAGGGATAAAATAGAGAAAAAGAGTGTTAGATAGTAATAATAGCCATTATGTGAGCAGCAAGGCTCGAGTCATCATGTGAAAAATTGTGTCTTAAGTGCCCATTAAAATGCCAGATTGCCCAACGCGCCTTTCGAGTACGACCCCTATAAGTACAATCATCCAGTGGGATACGAGTTATAACTTATCAGTTTATATACATTATATTATTATAAACAATTAAATATATACAACATATTAGCAATCATCCGGTAAGGAACACACTACGATATAAGATTATGATTTATTCTGAGGTTTTCTTCCCATAAAAGCCACTCTTGTTTCAAAATTTCAGTTTTTGGTGTTGGTAATCGGAAAGCTAGTTTGCAACGTCTATTTTCAAATATGTATTGTATGACCTCATTCATGTGTGGTGATTTAATAGTTTTCCAGTGTCCGGTGATAATTGTCGTTGCAGAAATTAGAATATAGCCTAGTATAATTTTATTATAATTTGGTAAATTTATGGGGATTTGCTTGAAGAGACAAAGCTCTGGTGTCAAATTATCAATTGAATTGTCAACAGTTTTAATTAATTTATGTTTTGAATTCCAATAAGGTCTAATTTTAGGGCACAACCATAGTATGTAACACAAAGATCCCCTTTCTCCACACCCACTCTAGCATATATTTGTATGTGATGAATTCAATTCGTGTAATCTGGAGGAAGTAAGGTATAAAATGGTATAATGGGACTCTAAATTATCCTATCTTCTGCTCATAGCATGCCAAAATAAAGAATAAAAAAAATAAAAAAGAAGTATATTTTAAGTTGAGAGAAATCATGTTTAATAAGTTCATACATTAAAATACCACTAATATACAAAGTTTAGTGCATGGACTTTCTGCTTCCATTTTATTTTAATTTGTAAAGCTAACTTTTTTTTGTATATCAGTTTTATTGACCCTACAAAGTCGTAAATTGCATCCCTTGATATGGGAATATTTTTTGTATTATTTTATATAGAACCAAAGATTGTAATCTAACGTGGAGAAAAATTGTAGATTATTCGTGGAGAAAAATTGGAAAAAAATGTATATATCTAAACTGGAAAAAAAATAAAAACTTTGAAGAACAACCGTATTTATAGCACAGAGATCACTTGCAATAGACCTTTTAAGAAAACATTTAATCTGAAGCCAGTTTTTCTTTTTTTTTTTCACTACCATCAACAACAGATATCAGTTTTATTTAGCAAGGAACTAAGAAATTAAATAAACACCAAGGTGAGAGATCTCGGTACAATTACAAACACAGTGTGACATAAATAGGACAGCTAGAGTCATAGCTTGAGGTTAATTCCTCATTAGCAGAAATAATCATGTCTATTATTACTCATATCTGCAAGTCTGTGCATAACCAAGGCTTGGTTCAAAAAGAACCCCAACAAATAAAGCACTGTTTAGTTGCAGCTAGCCAATATGGATAAATAGCCATATCTCTAATGAAAATGATAATGTGTTTCAGCTCTGTCCATCTTAAATTTTAATATCAGTGTGAAAATGTATATATATATATATATATATATATTTATTTTTTTTTTTTTTTAATGGGACACTGTCATGAATAAACTGAGAATAGTTCTAGACATTTTGCAAACATTAAAAAACATTGCAAAATATATTTATAAAATATTGCACTGATTCATCACTTTTTGAGTTTGACCTGCTTTGAATGTTGTATCAACTAACAGGCCTGTTTGCAGTCAATCAGGAGCATTTAGACTATTCACTGCTGGGTGAGGGAACCTTAATTTATGTACATTTCCTTCATGCCTTTATACTAAACACATTAGGGGCCAAAATAGACAACTGAAGCAAATGTTCTCTCGCAGGGTCATTAACTAACATGTTTATTTACTAAAGTGAGAATTGTGGAGAGTTCAAAATGAATTTAAAGTGAATTTCAAATGAACACAAACAACTTTGAGTAAGATTTTTTCTAAAATGGCTATTTTGGGCTAAATTTTGAAATTCACTTTTTCCCCCCATCAGTTCTCACTTTAGACAATTACCCTTTATAGGTTAAGCTTTGCAGTAAGTAGGCTAGCTGTGCATGCATACATCTATATAATCCCAGGTCAACAACAAACAATTAAAGGGACACTACAGGCAACATAACCATTTTAACTCATTAAATTAGTTGTAGTGCCCAGAACAGGATTAACCATAAAGTGTCCTTAGACAGCCACATAAGACCCATGGATTAGGCAGGAGTCATATTCACCATCCATATTTGAAGTATGAGGTAGGAACCCCAAGCTGGTGACCTTGAAATGTAATCCTTTTCTGATAGTGCCTGGAGTCCCATGGCACTGTCCCACCATTCAGTTTTAATGCATTTGTATACAGAGGGATATCCCTGGCCTCCCACATGCTAGCCCCTACTGTAACTACTGCCAAGGCAGCGATTAAACACGTCCTTATTGTCATACCAGCTCATACCAGCAATGAGCATGTGACAGGCTGAAAGTGATCAGCGGACTCTCTCATAGCAATGCATTGTTGCTTAGGCTAATACTTCCTCATTACCCCAAGAAGCACAAACAAGCACACAAGGAATGGGCTGCCAAAATCACTCATTTAGAATTAGACAATAAAAACAGTTTACATTTGAATGGAAGAATGGGGCTCCAGACACTATAACTACTTAGATGAAGCAGTTACAGTGAATGCAGTATGTATTTAAATTATTAAAACAACTATATAGAAAAGAAAACAGAAGAAATGTTTGTAAAATTTTCTCCTATCTCCAAAGCTCTTCCCTAAGTATTGCTATTTATAGTATTTTAACTTAAAGAAAATACTTTTTCAGTTAGAGAAACATAGTAGATAGAAATGCTACTGTAAGCATTAAAATCAACTATGAGTCCCAACAGTCTCTACAGTTTTATCAAATATTATTTCTCAGAAGTTCATATTTAAGAAAATGGTTTCCCAATTTTATTAAACTAAATAAAAGTGTCATTTGCACTTAGGCTTTCAGTCAAGAGAGTAGATAACATATATTAAAAGCGTTCATTTTTGGAACATCTCTGTACCAATTGTGATGACAGCAAACGAGTTTGAGTGCCAATGCCCCAAGGTATATGATTGCTAAGTTTATGAAAAGAATGTGAAAAAAATTGGGTTGAGGTGCTTATCCAGACAAAAAAATAAAATGACGAATCTCTTACAATAACCTCATGTTTTTATTATCTAAACTCATATGGCGAAACATAATGAAAGTGGGTCTGGATTAGTCTCATGGTATCCATCTTTCAACAGACTTTGTCTGATGTGTATGTGTCCATCTCAAGACACAGTCAATGAAAGTTGAGAGATGCAATTTTAATAAAAGGAGCTGACATTTTAAGTTTTTTAAGTCATCAGATTTATTCTAGCAAAAGCTTCAATAATAAAAATATAATTTGTGCAGAGCTACAGTAATATTATTGAGTTCTAAAATCAGACACTTGCTTAATGTTTATCTAATCAATGCTTGCATCAGGGTTTAGCTAAACATTTTATTATTTATGTGTAGATTAAAATACATTTGGCTTATGTTGTTGGTGACACTCATTGTTATGGATAGGAGTTTAATAGATTTTAGTTGATTTTTTTTCATAGATATTAGTGGACTTGTTTCTTTACAATATTAAAATGAGCACATCACAGATTACAGTGTACAATATCTGAAGGCATAAGCAGATCTTCATTGATTATGTATTCCATTTCCTAAGTCATAAATAGTGGAGAATTGACAAGAGAATGCAAAATTTTAGGGCAAAAAAGCCCTAATTGGAAAAATTATCCAACCGAGATCTTTTTAATTTCTGTTGTTTTTGCTATAAATGATGCAATTGCCTTGCCAATACTTCACAATTAAAGGTTTGTTGCATAGACCCCATAGCATTTTCATTAATTTAGTAAGTGAATTGAAATGTTGTTATATTCAGAGCAATGTTGAATGATGTAAAGCACTTTGTTCAGCAATGTGTAGATTTCTTGCATGGGTTATTCCCATCAATGTGAATTGGTCAGTTTATGCAGCCCCTCCATCTGTCCCCCATACCTATAAAAACTCTTAAATTCCGTTATCATCTGCAAGTTTAGGATTATTTGGTGCTTTAGATTTCAGATCTGCATTAAAACATTACAATATTTAACCTAACCCTAAATCCTTAAATCCCTAATTCCTAACCCGAACCCAGTAATATCAAAATACAGCCAGAAACCTCTAAATCGTATCCTCAATCTTGATCTTAAAATATTTTTCCTAACTACAATCTTAGGACAATAAAGTGTAAAAAAGTCTACTAAAAGTATGTTTTTACAATTGCAAAAATTAGATGACACTAAAGTAGTGAAGTAGCCACAATGAGTTGGCTACTCTTGACAGATTAAGGGTTTACTGAAAAACAATTTTTGCGTAGACTGCATTGGTGTAAGTGCTATTCAGTAAGCAGTGAACATCCAGTCATGGATCGACAGCACCAAAACACCCTTTTTTCCCCAATGGTTCATATTCAAGATCTTTTTTATACTTCTATAATATTGCACTTTCCTACATCTTAGCACATTTGCCTCTACAGTCATTAACTTCGGCCTTCCCTGTAATACATATTCGTGATTAATTCCACTTTTTCAAACTGATGCACAGTGATAGATAAAAGTAATCTCAACATTGTCAATGGGCAGCATGTGGTGAATACATTAATGTGCCTTTTTATATATTTAACAACCTTAAGTATTGTTTACATTCACCTTGACCTCCCTTACACCAACTCAACTTCTCACTATTTGCACTTATTTCAGTCCAATTTATCGGACCTTATCATGCCATCTTTTATTCCCATGTTCCCACCAGTGTACTTATCACAACCTTCTACAAAGTCCTTGTATACATCCCCAATATCAATCTGTCTTAATTCAAATTATATATTTTTTTCACTTATTCCTTATTTTTCATTTATTTTATTATATTCATTGTTCTTTTTAGTGACATGAGCTTGTAAAAGGAATATAAAATAATAAAAAACAATGGACTCTGGGCAAATTCTTAAGAACAAAAGACTGAATTTATGACAAATGCAGTTGTAGAAAAAGTACTTTGATTACGATTCAATAGTAAACTTGATGCTTTGAAATAGGAAGGCGAGAGATTGTTTTCTTGTTTGGTGAAACAATGGAGTCTAACTTTAAATGGACTTTAATCTAAAAGTTTGGGGATCTTTGTGACATTAATCATAGTTTTGTCAGCTTCAAATATTAGAAAAGGTCTAATTTATTTTATGTTTGCCACTCGCACTGTGTGGAGTTTTTGCTGGACTGTTAATAAATGCCTTGAATCTATACCATAAGTCAAAGGCCATCCTGAGGTTGTGAGGAGATGGTCTGTTTGATAGAGACAGGAACTGTTATGAAATTTAAAATAAAGAAATGCTTTGGACAAAATAAAAATATATAGATGAATGAAACCATTTATATATAATTATATACAATGGACAGTGATTTTTTTTAACAAGCTATCTTATATTATCATATAATAAAAAACAAGAATATTTATTTATTAGTGTATAGTTTAAATATATAGTGTGTATACTTATAAAGCTGCAAACAGCTTATGTTTCTAGGTTAAAGCAATGCTAGATTGACTAAATTCATTATTGCTTCTCATAAGTGGACACTTGTCCATATGGGCATCTGGGACAGTGCCTACCAGTTTTTGTTGCAATAAAATAAATATACAAATTAATCTACATAATTGTTTTGTTTTTCTTTAGGGGTTTTTAAGGTTTTTTTTGTCAAACTTACACCTTTGAGATGTGGCTTTTTGATCAAACATGTGTCTACCAGGCTGTTACAGGCAGCTAGCATCAGGGACTTGAGCTGGCAGGACTTTACTTCCTCTAATGCAGCCTCTATTTTATTATTATATTATAATTCTATGCCTGCTGCATTTTTAAACACTGGTGTCCTTGCTACAGATTGCGAAAAGTGAAAATACAGTGTCTGACAGCTCTCCCCCAGCTACACTCAGTCTGATATTCAAATAATTAAGTGTCCTGAGAAATAGAATGTACTTGAACTGGAATGTTACTGGTAAGACATAAGAATCATAATGCATGAACTTTTTTTTTTTTAAACAATAATGATATATATTATTTCCTAGTGACCAGCTTGTGTATATAATAATACCAACCTTAATATATTATTGATAGAATATGGGTATTAGCATATTGAGTGGGCGACAGGTTAGGGGAAAAGTTTACAAAGAGGAGTGGGATCAAATTACAGATAGAGCCTAGCACCCAACCCTGTAAATATTTCACCATCCTCCATTGGGTATATTATAATTTTTACTATTACCATTATTATGTTAATGATTAATAGAAAACAAAAAGAGAATAGTGTAGTGTTTCAAAACAAATAATGCTTTTTTTCTTAAGGTGTTTGACTAGGTTTGGTCAGTATTGCATGGCTGTCTTTTAGAGTATATTTTCAGTTATACATAATGGACTTTATTATTATTATTATTATTAGATTGTCTCATATTATAGTAAAATGGAATTGTAGTTATCTCTGATTCTAATTTTTTTTATTTTTTTTATGAATGTTACCTTAGCCCAACATCCAGGGGTTTTTACTATTACCCAATTTAATGGTACTCATTTTATCTACCTCGGAAGGATGAAGGGCTGAGTCAACCCTGTCGGGATTGGAACGTGCCCTGATGATGCATTAGATCACTGAGCTATATCACCGGTAATGCAAAGAGTCTATCCTAATCTATTACAATTGTATCAGCAGGTGACTATTATTATTGACCACTTGGTAATGATTCAGTCACCTTATATCACAACCCATGAAATGGGGGTCTGGGCAACACCATTACTGCACACATTAAATCATGTCTTGGTTGAACATGGGGTGTGGGAATAGGAAGGACCTTTCCACAGTTTTCCCTAGCAGGTAGAGTGCACAATGCCTTTACTCCTTTCTACCCATACAGCTGAGCATGATTAAGGGGGGAGGCTGTAGCTGCACATCTTATGTACAACCTGTTTTAATATATATATATATATTTATTTTTTTCTATTGTTAATTGTTTTTTAATAATGTTGATGTCAACAACTCATTTCAGTAATAGACAACATGTAGGTGTTTTAGATATATGTGGTCATTTGCTAAGGTGAGAAGGTGAGATTACACAGTCCATTTATTACACCCAAATGCTTTTTAATATAAATGTGCGCTGGTTAATCCTTAAACTGTCTGAATGCGGCTACAATGCACTATTTGCAATTTTGGTTACTTAACATCAGACATGTTTTCTTTCCTGCCTCAAATGTATACTAATTGTTGAACATAACCAATAAAATGTGTTCTCCAAAACTGCATTTTTCAATTGACTGAAAAAGTTAGCTGTACACTAGAGGAGTAATATTACTTAACTTCAGAAAAGTAAAAACTTCCCTTAAGTCAGTAGGTTACTATTATCTGTATTCTGACATTACTTTATGACTTAACTACAATATGTTAAAAGTCCTCAAAGAAAATAAATAAATATATATATATATATAGGAAGGTCAGGCATTTTGCAAGATTTGTTTGGTGTTGGTAAAATTCATTTGCCCTTTTTCTGTGAGGAAACTTCAGTGATTTTCCCTCAAGCCCTAAATCTTTGAATACAAGCATATTTTTCTCACCTTTAAGCTTTTTAGATATGACCCCTGAGATTTTGGAAAGAGGCGGTTGTCTTGAACTATAATCATTTAACTAAGGCGCAATCGCCTGGAGGTGTAAAGGTGTCATTTAAAGCAGTTATGCAAAGGTCAAATATCTGACCAAAAAAAACCAGAGTAGAAATCATTTTATAGTTCATAACATTTACAAATTCTTTTTATCCATCACCAAAGAGCAACTTTATGGATGTTCCACTGCTGAGTTTGTGAAAAGAATTGAAATAAAAATCACATATCTTCTTTTAATAGTAGACAGAGAGATATACATGCAGACTTTACATATTTGTATCACTATAATAAATCAATTTTTTTTAAAAATGGTTCTATTTTTTTAAAATTACATTTTTATTTTGTCATTCAATTTTCACCTCAGTATAAACAAATGGCTATAACAAACATATTTTTCTGCCATTCATGTCATCCTCTGCTTCATAAAATATAAATTATTATTATTATTTATAAAGCACCAACAAGTTCCGTAGCGCTGTACAATGGGTGGACTAACAGACACGTATTTGTAACCAAACAAGTTGGACACACATGAACAGAGGGATTGAGGGCCCTGCTCAATGATCTTACATGCTAGACAGAGTGGGGTATAGTGACACAAAAGGTAAGGGTAGGGTAGAAAAGTAGGTTGCTAGGATAGTATTAGTGCTTCGTGTTTTGTTTTGATCACAGTTTCAGGAGAGGAATTAGGGTGCGAGGAAGGAAAGCTGTTCACAGTTTAATATATGCTTTCCTAAATAAGTAAGTTTTCAAAGATTTTTTGAAGGAGTGGAGATTGGGTGAAAGTCTAACAGAGAGGGGAAGGGCGTTATATAGGAATGGTGAAGCCCTAGAGAAGTTTTTCAGGTGAGCATCAGAGGTAGGAGTATGAACAGATGTTAGACGTAGGTCTCCGGCAGAGCACAGTGGTCTTCATGAGACATATTTTTGTATTAGTGAGGATAAGTAGGTTGGAGCAGCATTGTGTAGAGATTTGTAAGCAAATACCAGGATCTTAAATTGAGTCCTATATCTTACGGGAAGCCAATGTAGGGACTGACAAAGGGAGAGGCGTGGGAGGTGCGGGTGGACAGGAAGATGAGCATCACCAGTCATTATAGACTGTAACGGGGCAAGTTGGGAACATGTAAGACCACTGAGAATCAGATTACAATAGTCAAGGCCAGAATGGACAAGCACCTTTGCCGTATCCGGCGTTAAATAGGGTCAGATGCACGCAATGTTTTTAAGATGGAAGTGGCAGGATTTGGTGATTGATTGGACATGAGGGGTGAAAGAGAGGTCAGAGTCAAAGAGAACACCTAGGTAGCAAGGTAGAGCGAATAGTAGCGCCATTAACTTAAAGGAAAACAGACAAGAGCTTGCAACACTTGAGGGAGGGAAGATCAGAAGTTCTGTTTTAAACAGGTTAATTTTAAGGAAATGAGCAGCTACCCAGTTGGAAATAGCAGAGAGGCAATCAGAGACACGAGTCAAGAGGGGTGGTGAAAAATCAGGGGAGGACAGATAAATTTGCATGTCATCAGCATAGAAATTATACTGGAAGCTGAAGGAGATGATAAATTTACCAAGGGAGGCAGTATAGATTGAAAACAATTGGGGACCAAGGAACACCATCAAGGAGAGATTGGGGAGAAGAGGCAGAGCCAGAGAGAGAAACAGTGACTGAGTGCTGGGAGAGGTAGGAAGAGCACCAGGAGAGAGCTGTATCTCAAGCAGAGAGTTGGATTTGAGGAAGTCTGTCAATCTAACATACACAACTCTCTCAAGGATCATGGAAACAAATGCAGTAGTGAGATGGAGCGGTAGTTGGACGGGGAATCAGGGTCAAAGTTGGTCTTTTTTAGAATTAGGGTTACGGTGCATGTTTGAAGGGTAGAGGAAATGTGCCAGAGGAGAGGGAGAAATTTAAAATTTTAGTGAAAGGCAGAGAAAGAGAAGGAGACAAAGTGCAGATGAGATACGAGGGAATAGTATTGAGGGAACAGGTGGTGGGGAGTGAGGAACGGAGCAGAGCAGAAGCCTCTTCTGCTGTAGCAGGTGCAAATCAGCATTGGACAGCTGAAGGAGTGTGGTTAGGAGAAACGTTGGTAGTGGATGAAGAGATCTCTTCCCTGATTGTAGAAAAGTGAGTAAAGTGAGTTGCAAAGTTTGTGGTTGTCGAGTTGGTAGGAGGAGGAATGACAGGGCAAAGAGGAGAGTTAAAAGCATGAAACAGTCATTTCGCGGGAGAGTGTACTTGTGAGTGTATTGAAGTAGTTTTCTTTTGAAGAGGAAAGAGCAAGACTGTAGAAGCATACCATAAATTTATAGTGGAGGAAGTCAGATGCAGAGTAAGACTTTCTCCAGCAGCGTTCAGCAGTTCTGGAACATTTTTGGAGGTATCGGGTTAAGCTTGGTGTGCCAGGGTTGAAACTGTGGGCGCTTAGTGCAGTTACATGTAGGAGGTGCCATGATGTCTCGTTAAGAGGAGGGAGAGGCGTTAAAGAGGGAGTTTGCAGTGTTAGGGCAGGTGAGATTTGAGATGGGTGAAAGGAGACTTTGGAGGTTGGTGGAAAATTGCAGTAGGTCAAGACAATGTAGGTTTCTGCAAGACAGATGTGGTGAGGGTGGTGTACTTTGAGTATGGGGTATGCAGATGTCAATGGACAACACATGGTGGTCAGATAGAGGAAATGGAACATTGGAAGGATTATATGTGGTACAGAGATTGGTGAAAAGTAATGAGGTCAAGAGGGTTTCTGCTCTATGAGTTGATGAATTGGAGCACTGTGTGAGTCCAACAGAGGAGGTTATAGAGAGCAGACGAGAGGCATCAGGGCACTTAGGGTTGTTGATTGGGGTATTAAAGTCCCCAAGAATTAGGGAAGGAGTGCTAAAGGAGAGGAAATGGGGTAGCCAGGAAGAAAAGTGTTCAATGAATAGCCTAGGATTACTGGGGAGAGAGGGGAGGATAAATGATGGCAATTCTTAGAGGAGTGGGTTTAAATAGATGGACAGTGTGAACTTCAAAGGAAGAAAAGGATAGGGCAGGAGCAGGGAGAATAGGTGAAAGGTACGTTGAGGGTAGAGAAGGATGCCTACACCACCTTCTTTACAGTTGTTTGGTCTGGGAGTGTGAGGGAATTGTAGCCCACCATAACATAAGGAAGCAGGAATAGTAGTATCAGAGGGGGACACCCAGGTCTCAGTGAGTGCAAGAAGTGTGAAGGAATTTGAGATGAAGAGGTTGTGTATGCTAATTTTATATTGCTGCAGATTGAGCAGGCGTTCCAGAGTGCACACTGAATATTGGTAGGTGAGCATAGACGGCATGGTATTGGGATGACATTTGTGTGGTTTTGATTGACTTAGTGTGAGTAGAGGAGATGATGAGCCCTGGGTTGGGAGAGACATTACCAGCTGCTAGAAGCAGGAGGAGAGATAGAGACAGAAGGTGTAAGTGGGTTTTATATGGATGGAGTCTGGGATGAGATCTAGTAGGAGAAGGTTGGAGAGAATAGAGAAAAGAGAGCAGGGAATGAGATGAAAGAAGGGGGGAGTGCAGCATAGAGGGGTTAATGTGGATGTTGTATGGAGGTTGAGGGAAGTAGGTATAAGGACTGATTTTGATACTGAAGGAGGAAAAGGAAAATAAGAGGAGGACAAGATAGAGCATTACTCAGATGGGTATGCACTTCCAGAAAAATACTTGGAAGTTGGGAGTAGGCCAGGGGAGGCACAGAGAGGAGATGCAGTGATGTAGAAATATGGGCTTGAGTGTAACAGAGATGAGGAAGATAAAGATTGAGTGTTAGGGGTTAAGAGATTATAGGAGTGTGCTGGTTATTTGACTTGCAGCTGGGATCTCTGATTATCTAGATTTGTGTCTATCTATAAATTAAATGATGAGCATGGGGTGGGGTGGTGAGGGGTGGGGTGAGCAGGCAAATGGGCAGCATTAAATGTTGTCCAGAAGGCTAACTTGCTTATTTCAATTGGATCATCTGAAGGTGGACTAGGTGGTGTTTTGTGGTGAGGCAGGGAAGTTTAAATTCAGACAGTGAGCAAGATAGGCAAGAGGATCAAATAGGCCTGAAATAAAGCTAAGGAATATGAAGATTAAAAGATAATGATATGAGAGTTATTCAAATAAAAATAACCATACATTTGGGTATGTACCAATAAAAAAAGGGGGGCAGATATCACAGAGGAAAGTGTTTTTAGAAATATATATATATATATATATATACAGGGGCGGACTGAGAACCCTCAGGGCCCCCGGGCAAAATAAATCAAGGGCCCCCTTACAGGCCCCACCCATACTCTGCAGCAAGCGCCACCCTTGTCCCGCCTCCATGCACCGCCTCCAGCCACACCCTACACAATCTTTAGACACAAGGAACAAAAGGGCAATAAGCCCTTCGAGGCCCCAGCAGAGACTACAATTGAGGGCTAATGGGCCATGGAGGGGGGTCTTTCTAGCGGGGGCTATCTCAGTGTCCTTTAGAGAGTGTGTTAGAAAGAATCCCCTCCAGGCCCCATTAGAGACTACAATGGAGTCTAATGGGGCCTGGAGGGTGGTCTCTCCAACACTCTGGTTTCTATTCACAATATAGCAACACAACATAGCTCGCTGATACCTAGGCCAAGTTGGCTCCTCTTACCTTAATTACTGTTGCTGGCTGGCAGTCTGTGGGCTTGCTTGCTGCGGCTGGCAGGCTGTGGGCTTGCTGGCTACTGCCGGCAGGCTGTGGGCTTGCTGGCTACCGGCAGGCTGTGGGCTTGCTGACTGCGGCTGGCAGGCTGTGGCTTGCTGGCTGCGACTGGCAGGCTGTGGGCTTGCTGGATGTAAGCCTGTGGCTTGCTGTAGGCCTGTGGCCTGGCTACTGGCCTGTGGGCTGGCTAACTGGCTGGCTACTGGCCAGCCTGTAGGTTGGCTGGCTGGCTACTGGGGCACTTGTAAATTATTTAAAGAAATAATCTATGCACAATTACCACTACTGCTCCAGAGTAAGTAGTCAAACCATTTAAGAACAGTTTGACAACTTACCTGGGATCTGCTGGGATATGGGGCTGTAGTAGGGAATAGGAACAGTGGTGCAATGTGTGTGAAAGGTTCAGTGTGTGTGTGGGGGTGTAGTGTGTGAATGTGTAGGGTGTGTGGGTTGTGTATGTGTGTGGCAATGTTAGTATGGGGGGCTGTGTATGGGGGTCTGTGTGTATATGGGTGGGCAGTGTATGTGTGTGTGTGAGGCAATGTGTGTAAATGTGTATGGTGTGTATGGGGGCAGTGTGTGAATGTGTATGGTGTGTGTGTGGGGGCAGTGTGTTTATGGGGCTAGAGTTCACTCTCACCACTGCGACCACCAGGAATCCCTGGGGGTCACAGTGTTGAGAGTGAACACTAGACCGTAGCTCCAGGGCTAGAGTTGACTCTCGCAAGAGCAGTAACGTTGCCATGGTAATCGCGGCAACGCTCTGTGCTCGTGCAAGAAGGACCCAGAGGAGCTGCAGGGTGAGCTCCCAGGTCCTCTCTTCCTCCCTCCCCTGCCCGCATGGTGCCTGCGGACAGGGGAGGGGCAATTGCCCTGTTGCCCCCCCTGGATCCACCAGTGATATCTACAGCCCTTCTGTGTGCCTTTTTGTCTCCCCCATCCCTCTGTATGTTTCTTCCTCCCCCCTCCTTCCCAGTCTCTCTTACCCCTCTGCCTCTTTCTCCCTCTCTTCCACTGTTTTTCTCCTCCCTTTCCCTGTCTCTCTCTCCCCCACATCTCTCTTCCTCTCTGTCTCTTTTCCCCCTCCCTATCTCTCTATTCCCCCTTCTTTCTCCCCGTGTCTCATTCTTCCCTCTCTGTCTCTTTCTCCCCCTCCCCATCTCTATATTCCCCCTCTTTCTCCCCCTGTGTCTCATTCTTCCCCCTCTGTCTCTTTCTCCCCCTCCCCATCTCCCTATTCCCCCTCTTTCTCCCCCTCTGTCTCTTTCACCCCCCACCTATCTATCTCATTCTCCCCATCTCTCTATTCCCCCTCTTTCTCCCCCCTCCCCATCTCTCTATTTCCCCTCTTTCTCCTCCCTCCCCATCTCTCTATTCCCCCTCTTTCTCCCCCTCCCCATCTCTCTGTTCCCCCTCTTTCTCCCCTCCCCCCATCTCTCTGTTCCCCCTCTTTCTCCCCCTCCCATCTCTCTGTTCCCCTTTCTCCCCCCTCCCCATATCTCTGCTTTCCCCTCACTTCCCCTCCCCATCTCTCTATTTCCTCTTTCTCCCCTCCCCATCTCTCTGTTTCCCCCCCTTTCTCCCCCTCCCATATCTCTGTTCCCCCTCGCCTCCCCCCTCCCTCTGCCTCCCCTCTTTCTCTCCACCCTCCCCACTTCTCTTTTCTCCCCTCTCCCCATATCTCTATTGCCCCCTCTTACTCAAGTCTGAGGGGGCCGGCCGTTTCATGCTGGAGCCGCCGGACCGGGTGGCAGCCTCGCCGGTCCGGCGGCATTCCTCTCACTAACACTGAAGGAGGAGGAGGAGCATGTGTCTATCATGCTCCCTGCGGTTCCCACAATTCCCAGCACAGGATGTGGGAACCGCAAAGGAGCATGATAGACACATGCTCCTCCTCCTCCTCCTCCTTCAACGTTAGTGAGAGGAATGCCGCCGGACCGGCGAGGCTGCCACCCGGTCCGGCGGCTCCAGCATGAAACAGCCGGCCCCCTCACAGTGTGCCACCGGACCGGCCACCCGGTGGCACCTTGTTCCGCAGTCCCCAGATGCCGCACCCAATCCAGCCCTGCCGCCGGGCCCCCTGAAGGTGGCCCTGGCGGCGGGCCCCCCTCCCGGCCGGGCCCTCGGACCATGTCCGAAGTGCCTGACCGGTCAGTCCGCCCCTGTATATAATTATGTTACACAATGGTTTAACACAGGCAGAAAAAATACAGTTTTTACACATATCCTGTAACTTTAAAACTACACATCCTATCTTCATAAATTACATATTTAGAATCAGCAACCTTCAAATATATACATAGCCAAAAATCAGCCAAATCCATACAGGGGTTAAAAAGTTAGCTGGAGGACCGCAAGCACATTTTCCTGCCCAAAACAGTTCCATAGATTTAGCTGGAGGACCGCAAGCACATTTTCCTGCCCAAAACAGTTCCATAGATTTGGGCTGTGCGGTCGGTCTATTTCAGGCTGAAAAAACGACTAAGTCCCATCGCTGAATGGGACTTAGTCTCTGCGGTTGAAAGTTCAGTATGGGAGAAGGTAGGGCTCAGCGGTGTTCGCGGAAATGTGTAGCCGATTTTAGTTCCATGAATTTGGCTACACATACCGCTGACCTTGTGCGAATGATCAAAGATGGCCGCCGCCACGTGTTCGGCAAACGAACAAAGGCCACCCAGCATTCGCCAATTAAGCTGCGGTTAACCGCAGCTTCTGGGAGGTAAATTGCTGACACACTCCCAATACAGGTGGTCCGCCTGTGTGGTACTTGGTTCAGTAAGCCCCATTTACTAAACCAAGTGGGAAATAGCCAGGAACAAAGGGTTTTAACCAGGTCTGGGGACAGTGTCCCAAACAAGTCTGGGGACACCGTCTTAAAGGGGCAGTGTCCCAATTTTCCCTATGCCCCAAAAAGGTGCTTAAAGGGGCAGCACCAGTCCCATAAAGAGTCCATAAGCCCCAATATGACCACGGACTGTATTAAAGTGCCATACACACCCAATAAAAGTCCATACGTTTTCAATCTCCCAGGGGCCATAGTCATGTGGAAGGAGGCTGGCAAATAGGCTTCTCCACAACCCAGGGAAGCAGGGTAATTTGCCATTAAAAGGGCTAGTTACGGACCACCGAGACAAGCGGTCGCACGGACAGAGAGCTCCGTGAGAAAAACTGAAAACTTGCGGGAAAAACCCAGGCTGGGCACCCCCAAACCACAGCAAAGATACACCACACACCCCTGTGTGACATGGGGCGAAAAACTAAAAAAACACCAAAAGAAAAAAACACCCAGGGACTTACAATCGGCGACATGTGGAGACAGGCCCGCGAAGTTAACGAGACCAACATGGCGGCGCTCCACGGCGGCTGCTCCGACTTTTCCGAAGACTTCTCCGGAGAGGAGTATATGCCAGCCCCCAAGCTGGGAAAGCAGACACAGCCGACCAACACCAACCCAGACACCGCACCAGTGACTATATCGGTCCTCACGCAGCTTCTTGCTGACCATCATAAAGAACTGCATAATGATATTGCGGCACTACGGGGCGACCTGAAGGGGCTAACAACTCGCTTAAACACACTAGAGAGTGCAACAGAAACTGTTACCCGAGACATTTGGGAACTCAGACAAAACGTGCAAGATCTCCAACGGCAACAAAAGCTACATGAACACCGCATGGCGGAGCAAGAAGATGCCGGGAGACAGGATAATCTGAAAGTCAGAGGGATCCCTGAAACAATCCCGGACACAGTGATACCGGAGAAACTGACGGAAGCAAAGCACAGAGGGATGGACACAGGTTTCTTCAGGAAGGAAGAGATTCTTTATTGGATCACCGATCGGGACTCAGAGGGACTAATGTCACCAAAAATACAGCAAGTTCTGAGCCCTGAACAATAGTGCAGGCTCCCTATATAGGCACATAACTCCTCCCATATTAAGCTCCACCCGCACATTCTCTTGACCAATCATTACAAATAAAAATTAACTTCCTGCTTGACCGCATGGCTTGTCCAGCACAATGGAGGAGGGGAATACTACATCCTGTATTCTTGCACATGCTCCGTACACTACTGATCGTATCTTGCCTCGTGCAACCAACTGATCGATACGTCAGCATATGCACGTACACATGCCACGTGGTAATCTCGGCCTACTAAATTTATTTTTACCGAGATTCCACCACAACAGAACTACCACAGGTGATCAAGCGCCTCTTTGCAGTTATATTGTCACCCACACAGGCTAACAAGATTGTCCTTGCCAACATATTCAGGATCCCCAAATCGCCAAAAGCGCCAACCGAAGCCACACGAGACACTATACTTACCTTTCAAACCAGACAGGACAAAATAGCAATCCAAGCCGCCTTGAGGGGCAAAACACCATACCAATTTGAGGGGATGGCGGTGAGCTTCTTTACCGACCTCTCGAGAGACACCCTGGCTTGGCGGCGATCCCTCCAGCCACTTACCACGCTTCTCCGCCAAAGAGACATTAAATACCGATGGCAGAAGACCCACGTTCTCACCGTACAGCAGGGGCCGGACTCCTACCAAATCAGGGAACTGACCGATGCAGCTCCGTTCCTACAGGCACTGGGCCTACCGCCGGACTCCCTCATCCAGGCAGGCCAGAAGAGCGCTACCCCCCGACACCAACTTTCATGGGACCCGGAGAGATCCATCCCGTTCATACCGACGGGTCGTACACCCGACCCGTATGTGGCACTCACCACTTGATTGATTACCCGGTCCTACAGGGAAACAAATTGCTGATCAGATAAGCCGCTTGCTAAAGCGAAAATTATCTTCATATGAGGGACACTGACCCAGAGTCTTTGGTATTAACGAGGACTCCCCCCAAGCTGGACAATTCTATACACCTGGTGGACACACGCTGAAAGAGATGCCCTAAAACGTGAGGGCAGCTGGACAATACGCCCCCAAAGGGACACTGTCAAAGCGGGTAAAGACCCGCGGCTCAGGTTACTCACCTTGCAGTAGATGCCCTTGTACGGTATCATGGTTGCCACCAGACGGCACCTCTATTGTCTCCCCAACACGAGCGTGCGTCTTAGTTAAACCTACATTTCTGTGTTCCACATTTAGTTAATTACCATTGCATTGCAGGACTGAGACACGCGTGATTTAATATGCCTTTGTTCAACCTACATCTAGTAGGGCACATATAACACTACACAAACTGCAGAACCATGTGTACCCAAACACTGGGAAGTGTTTATCCCAGCCCCACATAACCTTGTTATAGCCTGTTCATTACTCCCACTGTTAACGGAGCTATTTTATGTTATAGATAAATCTTAGCAAGAATAACAAATACTGTTTACTACCTAACTTACTCGGATAGATAGACATATAACCTTACGCAGGATAAAAGAATGGCCATTTAGACCTGATGTCACTGTATAGATCGCATGCCCCTCTCTCAAGCTTAGATAAGCGTAGCTGAATATAACTACACCAACATCATAACACTAAAACGTTGATAATTGAAGTGAACACCCATCTTACGCCACTGAGGTCACTGTTGTTTTGTCCATCCTGTACCACATATCGCTGAGACATTTATGTGTATCCTAATATTCTAACATAAAAATGTGCAATGCCTAAAATGCCATATTGATATCCTTATGTGTGTAAAGTTCGATTTGCTCATGCTGTTGTGGCAAAGCAAACTCACCTGTTAATCATATGCACAAATAAAATAAAGAATTATAAAAGGGCTAGTTACAAATAGCAGTTTGTAACACAGACATACACACCTACTCTTTAGCCACTCTCCTCAATCACGCCATAAGTGCACACAACTCCACGTCCAGACCTCAGTGGTTGGAGATTGAGTCCTATTGGTTTTTGGCTGAGGGGCTCCAGTACCTAATGTGGATACCCAGGGCCTTGCGTTCAAAGATGCGTGACACACTACCTATTACATTTATGATGCTAAAGGCATCGGATGACCACAAAGCCAAGTTTTCCTCCAGAACCCAGTCTCATTAGACACCTTACGGTTTCTATGCCAGGCATAGAGTGGAGACGGCTTGACCGACTACTTCGACTTATAACTTACCCCAGACGACTAACTTACAATATTACATAGTATTACATAGTTACATAGCTGAAAAGAGACTTGCGTCCATCAAGTTCAGCCTTCCTCGGAAATGTTGTTGCTGTTGATCCAAAAGAAGGCAAAAAACCTGGTCTGAAGCACTTCCAATTTTGCCACAAACTAGGAAAAAATTCCTTCTTGACCCCAAAATAGCAGTCAGATGTCTCCTTGGATCAAGCAGCTATTACCCCACTAATTAGAAATTATATCCCTGTATGTTATGTTTTTGTAAGTATTTATCCAATTTCAGTTTAAACATCTGTATGGACTCTGACAAAACCACCTCTTCAGGCAGAGAATTCCATATCCTTATTGTTCTTACTGTAAAAAAACCTTTTCTTTGCCTTAGATGAAATCTCCTTTCTTCCAGCCTAAATGTGTGACCTCGTGTCCTATGTATAACCCTGTTTATGAATAGATTTCCAGATAAAGGTTTGTACTGGCCCCGAATATATTTGTATAAAGTTATCATATCCCCTCTCAGGCGCCGTTTTTCCAAACTAAACAGATTTCATTTTTTTAACCTTTCTTCATAACTAAAATGCTCCATTCCTTTTATCAATTTTGTAGCTCGTCTCTGGACCCTCTCCAGTGCCATGATATCCTTCTTTAGAACAGGCGCCCAAAATTGCACAGCATATTCAAGGTGTGGTCTTACCAGCGATTTATAAAGAGGCAAAATTATATTTTCATCCCGAGAATTTATGCCCCTATTTATACATGACAAAATCTTACTGGCCTTAGCAACTGCAGATTGACATTGCATATTGCTGCCTAATTTGTTGTCTATAACAATTCCCAAATCCTTCTCGTGTGTGGTTATCCCTAATTCACTACCATTTAGTGTGTAAGTTGCTTGTGCATTCTTAACCCCAAAGTGCATAACTTTGCATTTCTCTATGTTAAATTTCATCTGCCATTTTAGTGCCCAGTCCCCCAATCTATCCAAATCTCTCTGCAGCAAAGCAATATCCTGCTCACATTTTATTACTTTACAAAGTTTTGTGTCATCTGCAAACACTGATACATGGCTTTCAATGCCTATTTCAAGATCATTTATAAATATGTTAAATAGAAGTGGTCCCAAAACAGAACCCTGAGGGACACCACTTACCACTTTTGTCCAGCCTGAAAATTTACCATTAATTACAACTCGTTGTACTCTGTCCTTAAGCCAATGTTCTACCCAAGAACAGGAATATTCATCTAGACCAATTTCTTTTAGTTTGAAGACTAACCTATTGTGAGGAACTGTATCAAATGCCTTGGCAAAGTCCAAGTAGATCACATCCACTGCAACACCCTGATCTATACTTCTACTTACTTCTTCGTAGAATGCAATTAGGTTAGTTTGACATGACCTATGTTTCATAAAACCATGCTGATTATTGCTAATAACAACGTTCTTCCCAATGAATTCCTGAATATTATCCCTTAAAAGCCCTTCAAATATTTTCCCAGTTACAGAAGTTAAGCTCACAGGTCTATAATTTCCAGGCACGGATTTTGAACCCTTTTTAAATATAGGAACAACATCTGCCTTCCTCCAATCCTCCGGTACAACACCTGAAACAAAAGAATCTTGTAAGAATACTTACAATTAAAATCCCTACTAAGACATGTCAACCAGATACGGTCAACTGAGCACGTCAAGCAACACATATCCATTATAAAGAAAATGTGCATGGTTCTTACACCACACAAGAAGGTTATCTCAGCCTGTTACAATACACTACTATGGGATGCCAAACTCCCCTTACCGAAATATACTAAAGTCTGGGGGAAAGAACTGGGCCTGCAATTCATGATATCGCCTGGACCTGAGCCTTTGCAATACACAAATCATTCACAAAATGCAACTGCCATGTAGAATTGGTTAGGAAAATTGCTTCTAGATGGTACCTTACACCAGCATTGCTAGCACACCTGTTACCAAACACATCAGACAAATGCTGGAGGTGTGCATGTTACACATCTGGTGGGAGTGCACAATAATTAGACTCTACTGGGACATGATCACCGAACTCACCTCAGATGATCTCAAAATCACGATACATACATCTATGGAGTTCTTTCTCCTGTTCATGTTCACAGAGCATATGAACAAACAACAAGGAACCATGACATTTCACATACTGATCACTGCTAACTTACTGTTAGCTAGGAAATGGAAATCCACAGGTGCCCCCTCATTAGACAAAGTGGTTCAACAAATAGCCCTTAATGGGCAATATGAGAAAATGGCCAACCAGAGCTCTGGCAGGTCCAATAAAGGGAGAAGTGCTTGGAACGAATGGGAGGAATGGTTGAGTGACCACACTAGATCAAAACACCAGTAGCCCAAGGTGTCACTGACTCAGGACCAATGGAACACGGGTATTGGTTCAACACTTCCCCCCAGGATACCACAAAGTGCTGAATCCCAAACAGCATATGCCAACACCCACGCTCATTTACCCCACCATCACACCCATAGGGGTATACCTCTTATTTTGAACTCTCTACCTTCTGTCTCTTATTTCTCTTCTATCTTACTTACTATCCCTCACTCCAGCCAAGCACTGGATACCTCTGTAAAACCCAGTGGCCTCAAGGATAAAGCAGCTCACGAATGGTTCAAAACCCAGGGACAGCCCAAGATTTTCCCTGTGTGCACATCCCCATAAAGGGTGATGCATAGACACCAGACATAGTTGCTAGGGGATCTGGTAATACACCATGCACCAATAACACTGTACATTTTGTACCACGCAGACATCTGCAGCGGCAGGGCGCACATCGCGCAGATTGACCAGATTATGCCCAAATGAACAAGCTGTACATTCATGTCGAGCATCTGCCTTTCCCATATGTTTATGTTTTGGCTACATTTAAGCATATGATTCAAGGTTTACTTGATTCTGTTATGTCACCGGAATAAAGAAATAAAGAATTTAAAAAAAAATGTTTTAAAGGATGTGGCCATGACAGTTTCGCTTTAAATAGGGAAGTGTGCAATGTAATTTAAGTCTTGGTCACAGTCCCAAACTCAGTGACATTTCATATGATTCAGGCATTAGATGATCATGACACATTTTTAATATCTATTTATTACGACAGGCACTATACAATTATAGCAAACAAAACAAAAACAAGGAGCAGGAACATCGTGAAAAAACTAAATGAAATATGATAAACAATAATATCTGGTAAAGCGTATTATATTGTAGTAGCTCATACATAACAGCTGGTGGCAAGAGTGAGGCTAATCTTTGCACTATACCGGTTGGGCCTTCAAGGACTGGTTCTTAGCTGGCATTACTGTAATAAAGTTACTGGAAGCCCCCCTCGAGTTTCTCCCATCATACAACTTCATCCACACATGCTACAAGAAACCCAAACCATCTTCCTCTTCAATGTCGCCAAGTGGGGGGCTCCCTTGTTGTAAAGTGTCCTGTTCACAGAAAGTGGACAATCTCTGCTCGTTAAATAATTGAAATCCAGTAACACACATTACAGGCAACTGTCACTTGTCCTCAACTGCTTACAGTGCTGGAACTACCCTGCACTACAATACACTACTTTTAATTACCTTGCACTACTATTCACTACCCTTTATTACCTTCCACTACCCTGCACTTCTATGCACTAGCTTGCACTATCATGCACTACCTTCCACTGCCCTGAGCTACTTTTGATTATCCTGCATTACCTTGCACTACCCTGTACTGATTTGCACTATCAGCACTATTTTTGATTATCTTGCATTACCCTGTACTACCTTGCTCTACCCTGCACTTCCCTGAACTACCTTGCACTATCCTACACTAACTTGCACAATCCTACACTAACCTTTACTAGCCTGCATTAGCTTGCATTACCCTGCACAATCCTGTACTACCTTGCTCTACCCTATACTACTGTAACAAAACCCCTCTTTGATTGAGGTCATTATGTCCCTTCCTACAGTGATCATGGTGTGGGTCTCCTTCCTAATGTTTTATTTCAGCAAAGTACCCGTTCCTGGACTTCGTTTTCTCTTGTCATGGCTGGGTTTTATATGCTTCCTGAGGTGTTCGTTAGTTGGTTTGGTAAATAAAGACTTTATCACGAACCAGGTCATAATATTCAAGTAACCGAACCAAGTGTCGGACGACTGACCACCCTGCATGTGGAGTGTGCCCAGAAGCTGTGGTTAAGCGCAGCCTAACTGACGAACGGCTGGGTGGTCGGCGTTCATATGAACAAGCTACCGAACAAGACATATCCAATGGAGTAATGCACGAACAGATCCATTCGTGCAATTTAGACATTATGTGAATGAGAAGATAGACCGGCCGCACAGCCTAAATCTGTGGAACTTTTTTGGGCATGAAAGCCATGCTTGCGGTCGGTCAAATGTGACTTCCATAAAACTTTTGAACCCCTGCTCTGATCTGGGTGATTTTTGGATATGTTGTTCGCCCAAATCAGAGCTATCCAGGGATGTATAATTTATGGGGATATGTTTGCTTTTTGGGGTGTTTCTGAACCTTGGGTAAAACTGTGTATTTTCTGCCTGTGCATAATTAAGTTATTCCAGTAGCTAGCTTAATTATATAACAGGCAGAGGCGGACTGTATGTGGGAGTGTTACAATGTTAATTATTGTTCCCATTAGTTTGTGTCCCTTTTCTCCCTGTGTTTGATCAGGTCCAGGGGGTGTGCCTCTGGCCTAAAAATGTGTATAAATAAACCAGACCTTTTTACCCTCAACTCGCAGCCACGTCTCATGTTGTAGGGAACAGCTATATCACTGCTAGCTCTTGTAAGAGTTCTCCCTTCAGCTATACTAGCTCCTCAGGATATTGTGTTGGAACTCTGCAGCGCTGTCCAGCTATGGGAAGAAGGATGTCCAGACGGTAGATACCCCCAATCTATAGGGGTAACCGTCACAACTGTTACGGGCAAATGCAAATATTACAAGTTTTAGAATGAAATGTTGTATTTCTTAAACTGTGTACTTTGTCTTTAAGAGATATTGCAAACTGACAAGGTGTTAGAAATGGAACATATTGTTTTTCATAACTGTTTCTTTAAGCAATAACCTCAGTGCATAATATGTTTGCGCCATTTTGTCCCAGACGAAATACAATAATGCATAAACAAGCTTCAAAGCTATACTACGACACTTGCAGTACACAATATACTGTGGTAACCTTAAGTAGATAAGGATGTCCAGACTTTAAGATGCCATCTGGAACTAAGTCAGGAAAATTTCCATGACGTTTGTACCCTTTAGTTACGGCCTTGTATGTTTGCCAAATTAAGGGAGGTCCTAAATTGAATAAAGTAAAAGAAGTGTTACTTTTTCATATTTGAACTACAGTAACCTAAAATGACGACACCTAAGGTATAAATAGGTGTACTTTTAAATGTTAAGACACAGAGGAGAGACTTGGAGACAGACGCTGCTCCATCTTAAAATGACAGAGAGGCTGACATGATGACATGTTCAGAAGGGTATGTTAACCTATTAATGATATTTGCAAGCATGTAATTTAATCTTATAAACTCTGCTATCATGGATTTTATATTTTTATATAATAAATATCCAAAAAGACAAAACGATTGCTTCCAAGACAATCCTTATTTTATATTGCATTCTCAATTATTTATATATGTTAAATAGAGGATCTCTTACACTATATAAAATTATGGCTAAGATATCTGTATGGTTAGCCCTACTAAGTTCTATGCTTTAAGACATTATAGTGGTAAATAAGGGAACCACCAGCGGTTACACAACTACTATCCTGAACTACCTTGCATTGCCTTGGATTACCCTGCACTACCTTACACTATCATGTACTACCCTGCATTACCTTTCACTATCTTGCATTAACCTGCATTACCTTTCACTATCTTGCATTAACCTGCACTACCTTTTATTACATTGCATTACCCTGCACCATCTTTTATTACATTGCATTACCCTGCACTACCTTACACTAACCTTCACAACCTTGCACTACTCTGCACTACCTTTGATTACCCTGCACTAACCTGCAGAAAAATGCGCAGACACCCACATGTAACATATATGTAACGTGTGATATAACAGTATACTCCTTATCCCATTAGTGACACTATTATGTATGATATAACAACATATATGTAATGTGTGATATTATGACAGTATATGTCTTATCCCATTAATGACACTATTATGTATGTTACAGTGCTGTGGTTCACCCGTGTGTGTCCTTTTAAGGGTTAATAAATGTGTATGTAAAAATTACCCTTTTACCCTATTAACAACTTGAAACATTTCTCACCGCAGTGTTCTAATTGTTCATCTGGGTGGCCGCAATTCCTATGGACAACCGTGAGGTGGTGGCCATCTTGTTCATATGAATGCAGGCAGCGGTGTTTGGGTATGAATCTCATGGAACTAAAATCAGACACAAACTCTCAAACACCGCTGGACTTCCATCATCACCTGCGTTCAGTTCTATATAACTTAAAAGGGCACTGTTCAGTGAAATCATTCGTCTGGATGAGGGGAACAAGCTCCAAGGTAAGACTATTGACTCTGTTCGGTAGTTTGTTCATTTTCAAACTACCAAATGAGACCAACTGCAAGCCCTGATTCTCTGGAACAGTTTTGGGCATGGGACCATGCCTGTGGTCGGTCGAATAAATGATTTCCAGGAATTCTTGAACCCTGAACTGATCTGTGTGATTTTTGGATTTGTTGGTCACCCACATCAGGGCTATCAGGGGATATAACTTTTGTGGGGTTTTGTGTGTTTTTGGAGTACTTTTGGGGTGTTTGGGAAAAAGTATGTTTTTTCTGTGCTTGGAGATAATTGGGTTAGATTAGTGCAGTTCCTGATCCAATTATCTCCCAGGCACAGAGAAGGGATTATCTGATTTTGTATGGGAGTGTCCTGGACCTAAGAGACAATGTAATTGTCTTGCATGGGGACATGCATATAAGGTCAGTTGTGGCTGTCATTAAAGTATTCCAGCTTGCACTCCAAAACGGTGTGTAATCCTGTTATTGGAGTTCGGGAAGATTTAACCCCTGTGTATGGTGTTCCAGCTTGCAGGGTATTCAACGGGGAAAGTTCTTGTAAGGACTAGAGCTCCCAGGACTGAGTGTTGTCCAGTGCCTGGGGGTGTCTAGAGTGAATTCCCCATTCGGCTCCAGAAAGGAGCGGTTCCGGGTCCCCAGTCAAGCCACGGTGACTGTGGGCAGAAGTGCTGTGGTTTGTCCCCTGTTCCAGCAAGGACTGGTCCTTGGCGGAGGTACCCAGATGGGGTACAGGGAGCTCCGTTACAACGGTATCAAAATTGTCCACAGCTTTATTAATAATGATAATTGAATAAATTAAAATTGAAAAAGTCATTGCCCCAAACCCTGCCATACCACATCCGTATCCCCCCAGTTATATGTAAAAAGGCAATGACCCATATATAAACAAATAACTTATAACAGTATTTCAACATGAACATACATTAAAGTGCCAACATTTTATTAACTATGGTAGGGGTATACCTGGATACCCCTACCCCACCAAGTTCTGAGCCACGACAAGCTCAAAACCTACCAAATTTACAACATTAGCATTTCCAAAAACCATCCTAAAGAAAAGGCCTATTTCCTATCCTTCAGCTCCCTTTCCACCACAAGCTTATACCTTGACCCCTGATACTCTCTGAACTCTGCCACCCTGAAGAAACAGCTCTCTAAGCAGCCCCTTCTGCTAACCCAGGTTCAAAAGGTCCCACCCCACTTCGGAGAGGTAAACTCCATCTGAGTGATAGTAACCGGGCAACCCAGACTCCAATTCTCGATGTCTCACTAGCACTCCCACAACTTTCCTGACAAAACTAGCCATCAACCTATTCACCTTTCCCAGATAGGTGCCGCCAGGGAACAATTTCCGACCAAACCACATTACCCTGGTAAGCAGGCCCCTCAACCTATTAATGTCCTGCTTCATCCATTTCACAAACTGAAGCTACGGTACCAGGCCCAGCTAGTTTCCCCCAGCATATAGAACAAGAAAATCAGGCCTCCCCACACCCAATACCATCCAAAATACAGCATTCAATATGTCCCCCCAACAAAAGTCCCTGTAACTGAACCAATGAATCACTATTTGGTCCACCGGAAAGCCCAGCTGCTGACCCTAAACTTGAGCGGCAGCCCTCCTCTCGGCCCACAAAACGAATGAATGACAGACGATCCAGGCGACTTTACCTAGGGAGACAAACAAAAACATGAACACCGACTACCAAGACCCACAGTCCCGCCCTTCTTAATCCAACAGCCCCAAACGCACGTAAGAGTGGAACCTCACTGACTCCCATCTCCTAATCCTCTTGACCAAGGTCTCTCCCAAGCCTAACCTCGTTGCTTCCATAGCTGCCTTGATGCAGAAAGAATAATTCCTAAACTTACCAGCGTGCAACCCCAATCCTGCCAAGCCTAACCTAAAAACCTTGGTAAACTGAAAACGAGAAAATGAAGAACCATCAGCATGCACCAATAAGGACCCCACAACCTTGGGCCTCCTCACCAGATACAATGACACCATGGCAACCTGTGATCCCGGAAGGGCATACTGTGTAACAAAAGAAAATTCCTTAAAGCAGGTATATTGGAAATGAGAACCCAAGTCTTGCTAAGATACTAAATCTCAAAAACCATTGCGACCATTGCTCTCGAGCAAAAGATGCTGCACTTAGGCTTTCTTATAAATTAATCCAGGCATCTCTATCGAGCCTTATTACTAGCATTATTATATTTTGTATTATCAGAAAATACCTTGTAGGCTAAGCATAGGTTGTTAGTGGCTTCTTCTATACTAGGCTTTAGAGACTAAGGCATCTTGGTAATCTACCTACTTAGGCAGTGTGAGATAGATGCTGTAGCAGAGCATACAAGTATTTGACTGGGAACTGCATCTTTTTTCTACCACTGGGGAGATATTTGTCCTTTACACCTGTGGCGGAACCAACCTCGACACTGGCCACTGGAGGAGCCTGGTTGCTCGCCTGCTCCCTTTAGAATATGTTTAATACTGTTCATTTTCCCTGCAGAAAGGCTGGTTCGTGCCTTTCTGCGGACTTATAAAGTCACGAACACCGCTGAGCCGCCGACCTCCCTTCTCCTACCTGCAGTCAATTATCCGAACACCGGTCCATTCGGTACTTTACTGTTTAAACCATGCTACCCCAGATAGCTATGCCATGGAGCCCAGCCGTATACTGAAAGACTGTATGAAAGATTTTGGCTCCATGGCGATTGAACTGTATGTATGTGATCTGAGCGCCAGCCGGTAGTAATGGACGCTCAGATCTAAGCTATCTGGGGATAGGTAGAATGTGTATGTTCTATGTGATAAATGTAATAGTATGTTATTTTATGTCTTTTATTGTCCTTTGTCTGCCATGTGGTTAATGGAGTTTTGCTTCTGTCCCAATTATCTCCAGGACAGAGAGGAGGGATTGTGATGCATTGTGGGATTGTAAGCCTGTGATTGGTCAATATCCAATATGTTTCCCAGTCTTCCATCTTGTGCCCTAGGGGAGTGTCCACCAGGTGGGAGACCTGCATAAAAGCCGGGCAGGTAGCCCCAGTAAATCAGTTCTGCTTGATCCTCAAATGAAGTGTTGTCTCGTTCTTGGCGGGGGGAATTGGATTGTATGCTGTTACAGTGCGACTGCCAGGAGTCTAAGCTGTTCGTATGGTTTTTCCTGTTCGGCTGTTTAACAGCATTCGTGTGTTCGGTGAATTTGTGTGTTTCCTGTTCAGGAGTTGGTGAATTCGTGTTTGCAATTCAGGAGATTGGTGCTTGCAGCAGCTGTTCGTGTATTTGGTAGGGGAATATCGCCTAAACGGTATTTAACCTCCTGTGTGCAAAACGGTCCGTTACAACACCAATCCAGGCTTATTTTTGTTTCCAGATACTCTGTTGCACAATTGAGCTACTGTGGAGTTTAATATCCCAAAGAGGGGTGGGGACGGTTATTAACTTGTTTTCTATACTCTTATACTTTTATATGTACAGCCTCTAAGTATCTTATCTGGGAATCTGCAGATTTTTTTTGTCCTAGTGGGGAATAATCCTCCTTTCTACCCACTTAGGCTTTATTTGCTACTCCTATATACTCTGCTGAGCATCTGTAACGGCTACCCCAGTGGAGAGGGGGTATCAGCCGTTGGAGAAGTCCTTTTTCCCTGGCAAGATGCTGTGCAGTAATGGAGTAGCCTTCTTTCTATCAGCTGGATCCAAGTAGAGAGAGAGAGGTAGAGCTCTTAAAAGAGCTAGTGATTAACTGAGCAGGTTCCCTTTCAATAACGAGACAAAGCTACGTTTTGAAGGGTAAAGTAGAACTGATGTTTAATGACAGATACTCTGCTTTTATGCAGTGCTCCCCTGCAAGGGAGACGCCCACAGCCTATTAGACATTACAGTGGTTACATCCCCCAGATTCCCTCCCCTCTGCTTGGGCCGGCACTATCCATGTTTTCGATGACGGGCCGGCATGGAGATCAAAGATCTCCCTCACAGGCCCACATGCAGTGTGATGCAGCCGCCGGCTGGGGAGGGAGGGAGACAGGAGAAGAACCCAGAGGAGCTCTATCTTGCAGCCGTGTTCCTCTTGCGAGATCCGGAGCATTGCCATGGCAACGTTCCTGGTCTTGCGAGAGTGTACTCTAGCCTTACAGTTTCTTACTGTATCTCCTCAATTATCTCCAAGCTAAAACTTATACTTTTTATGCATTTTATATAACTTTCAGATTTTTCGTCACACAGCAATAAAACTTATATTTTTATAAACAACACAACTTGGGGAACAACATACTCAAAATTCATATCAATCCGTTCAGGGGTTCCAGAAATATTTAAAGAAAGTCTCTTTGGAGCGACTGCACGCCTGTTTGCAAGCCCAAAACAGTTCCACAGACTCAGGCTGTGCAGTCGGTCTATTTCTGCCCTGAAAAATGGCAAAGTCCCATCCAAAGGTGGCGTTCGAATCATCGAGGGCACTTCGACTTCGGTCGAAGTGTCGAAGTGAAACCGGGGTTGTGTTCCAGTGGTGTTCGATGGTCTATTTTACACCAGAGCAACTAAGTCCCATTCGAACGGGTGTTCGAATCTTCTGTTATGGTTGCCTCCAGGCTGACTGGAAGTTGGACTGTAGAAAGGATGCTCATAGCGCTCACCAAAGGACCATCAGCACCGTAGACACCATAACTACTGCGTAGACACCATAAGTACTGCAGACTCCACGAACCGCCGCTGCTGGGCTAGGATCTCACCAGCTGCTATCCACCCTGGACCTACGACCAGGCTCCAGGTTCCAGTAGGTGAACCTCTTCCTTCTGTAGAGCGAAGCAGGATCAGGAACAAAAGCTCTTACAAGAGCTCAGTGGCTAAGGGAGTATGCAGAGCATTGCAATCCCTGTAGTGATTATAGCTGTCCCCTATAAACAAGGCGTCAAGGCTGCAATTTAGAGGGTCAAGTCATTCTGTTTATTGGCACCAAAAGAACCTTCTTTTATGCAGGTTTCACTTAGATAGGACTGTTACAATTGCCCCCGGTCTAGCAGGAGGGTTGATCGCTTGGATGTCCTGGTTCCCGCTGCAGAGAGTCGAACGGAGGTCTTTCGGTAGTAAGCTGCAAATGTAGAATATCCCCAAGCACGATATAAGCATCAATATCCCGGATCCCTACAACATGAGTCGAGGCTGCAAGTTGAGGGTCAAAACGAACTGGCTTTACTGGCACATAGCATGGCAATTTATGTGATTCCTCAGGTCCAAGGACAGCCCCCTGTGGACCTGATCGAATACAGGTACAGTACAAATAGGTAACCAATCACAGTACAGTGTATCCTTTGAATTAGTACCCGCCCAGCTTGGAGATAATGAGGCCAATGGTTATACAATCTAATTATCTCCAAGCGCACAAAAGACCACTTTTTATTCTGTCCCCAAAAACTGTATAAAAATACATAACTTTCACATTAATAACAGGAAATAGCTCATTCTACCATTCATCTGAAGGCTCGCGTTCGTATATATTAAACATGCGAATGGCGCTTCAATCCCACGAACAGAATGAGCCATTGCTGCCGTATAATGTCCGTTCGGCATTTTGGGATTGTAAGTCTCTGTTGGCGGCCATGTTTTTAGACGGTTCAGCGGGCAGCGGGACCTCGCTTCTAACTCGTGGAACTAAACTCGGTATCAGTTCATGCGAAGTCCCGCTGTCTGTCGGGTAGTGGAACTCGTTCGGTACGTGAACGAGGACCACCTGGTAGCAGGGTACTTGACCTGCGGTTAACCGCAGAAACCACAAGTTAATGATCGCCACGCGGCCCGCTGTAGGGGGTCGTCATTCGGTTGGTAGTTCGGTAGATCCCGTTCGGTATTTTCGATGCGAACGTCGATGCCCCCAGGCCTATCAATTAAGTTGTGGTTAACCGCAAACCGCAACCGCCTGGGTGGTTGATGGCTGCCACATGCCACTGGCCGGGTGGTCGAGCGTTCGGTAGTTTGCGGGGTGACGGGGTTAAGTGCCAGCACACGCCAAGTTCTGGGGGGTCCCCTGTTCGTACCACGAATGGAGTCTTTATAATGGTTCGGGTAATCCATTCGTGCGTCTTTCGTTTTAAACTTATACAGGGACAAACAGTATCCATTGATTAGCAAACAGTAACATAGTTATTTCCAGACTTTTGTAACAAGGACCACCCACAGGGTTTTACAAAACAACCAATCATACACGTATATTACAGAAAAACTCCCAGCAATTACACACAAAATCCTCCCCTCTGCCTGTGATATAATTATGGTACACAATGGGTTAACATAATTAACACAGGCAGGAAAAATACAGTTTTTATCCATACACTGTAACTTTAAAACTACACATCCAATCTTCATAATATATTTAGAATCAGCAACCTTCAAATATATACATAACCAAAAATCAGCCAAATCCATCCAGGGATTAAAAAGTTAGCTGGAGGTCCCTTTATGACCGACCGCAAGCACATTTTCCTGCCCAAAACAGTTCCATAGATTTGGGCTATGCGGTCGGTCTATTTCAGCCTGAAAAAACGACTAAGTCCCATCGCCGAATGGGACTTAGTCTCTGCGGTTGCAAAATCATTGTGGGAGCGGTGTTCGCGGAAATGTGTAGCCGATTTAAGTTCCATGAATTTGGCTACACATACCGCTGACCTCGTGCAAATGAACAAAGATGGCCACCGCCACGTGTTCGGCAAACGAACAAAGGCCACCCAACATTGTCAATTGGGTAACTTGCCGACACACTCCCAATAGAGGTGGTCCGCCTGTGTGGTACTTGGTTCAGTAAGCCCCATTTACTGAACCAAGTGGGAAATAGCTAGGCACAAAGGGTTTTAACCAGGTCTGGGGACACAGGGGACACCATCTTAAAGGGGCAGTGTACCAAACAAGTCTGAGGACACCGTCTTAAAGGGGCAGTGTCCCAATCTTCCCGATGCCCCCAAAAGGTGCTTAAAGGGCCAGCACCTAATCCATAACAAGTCCATAAACTCCAATATGCCCACTGACTGTCTTAAAGGGCCATACACACCCAATAAAAGTCCATAAATTTTCACAATCTCCCAGGGGCCATAGTAATGCGGAAGGAGGCTGGCAAATAGGCTTCTCCACAACCCAGGGAAGCAGGGCAATTTGTCATTTAAAGGGCCAGTTACAAATAGCAGTTTGCAACATCTTCGAACGGGACTTAGTCTCCAGCCGCAGTGCCGGAAGGTAGGGGAAGATACAAGTAAGCGGTGTTCGTTCCGATGTGTGGCCAATTTCCGTTCCAGGGATTTGACGGCACACACCGCTGACCGCGTTCGACTGGATTAAAATGGCCGCTGCCACGTGTTCGAATGTCGAATGGTGGCCACTTCGACTACTCCGGCACTTCGGCTGTATCCAAAGTGCCATATCAATCATACCAATCCTTTGAACAAAACAGTTAAAGGGCCAAACATAATCTTGGTTCTTTAGGCACAGGCAATGCGGGTGAAGGTAAACCAAACAAAACGGTAGCGGTTCCCAGGCAACATGGTAGGGGGTTGTTACAGCATCTAATAATAATATTTAAGAGTTATTAAGGGGGAAGACTGCTGTAACGGACCGTTTTGCACACAAGGGGTAAAAACCGTTTAGGCGATCGTCCCCTTTCCGAGATGCAGGCACAGCTACTGTAGAACACCAAACTCCCGAACCGCCAATAAGGGAATGCTCCAAACTCCCGAACGGCATACAATATAGCACTCCAAACACACGAACTGGAACCATATGAATCGCTGCTAGCAGACGAATAGGAAAAGCACCCAAGCGGCTTACACTCCTAGCAATCAGTCTCTAACAGCATTCAGTAAATCCCCCCAAAGACGAGACAAGGCTCCGTGTTGCGAGTCATGCAGTGGTCTGCTTAATGAGGGCTACCTGCCCAGTATTTATGCAGGTCTCCCACCTGGTGGACACTCCACTAGGGGACCAAATGGGAGACTGTGACAAAAGACAGACAAGTAGACAAATAGGACACACAGTCACATTATATTCCCACAATGCATCCTGGCTTCCTCCCCTCTGCCCTGGAGATAATTGAGAAGTAATTCAATTATCTCCCAGGACAAAGGTAAATCGCCATTATGCATGTGGGGATACTAAAACAAGAATTACTATTAAAATATACTATGTGACACAAGTTACATTAAAACCATACTGTAAGGAAACCAAGTGCATTTAAACCTCAATCGGTAGTTTTCTCCCGATCCGCCAGAGCCTAGTGAACATAGCCCTCCATTCGGTAGTTATGGTAGACGAATCCCAGTGTAATTCCAATAATGTTCCTGGATAATTCCCTCAGTAAAACACACGAACTCCCAAACAGCATACGTAGTCAGAAGAAGGGTACAAAGATGAACTAAGGATTTATTGACAGGCATTCTCTTTTTATGTGATTCTGCCCATGCAAGGGAGCCTCCCATATAATTAACTGTACAACCAATCATAACAATATACATACTGTACATCTCCTCCCCTTAGATAACCATTTAACATAATTAAAACGGAACATAATTTCCCCAAAGTCTGGATGTACCCCAATGTATCCCCAGATAGCTGTACTCTGGGGGACCAACATATGAAAAAATCAGTCCATTCGGTTCAGCCGTTCGGGAGATATGGGACTTAGAAGTTTTGACCAACTGCACGGGCAAAGTAGCCGAAAACAGTTCCATGAATTCTGGCCCTGCAGTCGGTCTTAGGTCGCATGAAAAACCTCCTGAACGGCCGGCCATCCAGCTACCATCCTTGGTTCGCTTGACTCCCCATCTGTCAGTGAGTCTTTCTACCGAACGCCCGGTCGTTCGGTAGTTTTACTGGTGTTTTACCGAAGGTATGGAGGATTCAGCAGGAAAAAACTCGACGGCAAACACTGCTGTTCGGGAGCTAAAATGGCCGCAAACACGTGGAAGACCCTAAATGGCGGCGGTGCATACCGTTCGTGCCGAACCTTTGTCGAACGTGCCCAGCAAGCAGGGAGGTAAAGTATACAAATTGTCATTTTAAAGCAAAAGAGGGGAATTTCTTCACACATACATTTAACATATCCCCAGATAGCTCAGGTCTGAGTGCACATTATTAAGCGAATGGCGCTCAGACCACACGAATACAGTTCAATCGCCATGGAGCCAAAGTCTTTACAAAGTTAGTTCTCATACGAATGAGCTCCATGGGATTCCTATCTGGGGTATAATACAGTCAGGTAAAACTACCGAACACCGGGCCATTCGTGCACTCCCGCCGAACAAGAAGGGAGGTCGGAGGCTTCAGATGGGGTGTTTGCGCCAAACTGTGCCCGTTTTTAGTTCCATGAGTTGGGCGAACACCGCTGTGCGTTCGCATGTTTAAAATGGCCGCGACCTCGTGTTCGGTATACGAATGGCAGCCACCCAGTAATTGTCAATTAAGCTGCGCAGCTTCTGGGAGGATAATTGCCGGCACACTCCAGCTCCCAGGTGGTCTAGTCATTCATGCGGTTGTTCGGTAGATTGAATCTACCGAACACCGGGCAGAAAAGCACGAATAAGTCTTTTCTGCAGGGGAAACAAAGTCTTTTAACATGGGGCCATAATCCAAAGGCAGCAGGCAAGCAGCCAGGCTTCTCCAATGCAATGTGGCGAGATTGCTCTCGTCACAACTGCTAACTTCTATCTCCTAATCCTTGTTAACCTTATCCCCCAACCCTCTCTGGGGAGTGAGGAGGGGTAAGCTACCAATTTCTACTCCTTAAATGACACATACTCTCTTTTCCAGCTTTTATAAGCTAATATATTGAGAACTCCCTCCTATCATCTAACACACTGTATATTCTTGAAGCCATTTATACCTTCTTTAGCTGTGGTTTTTCAACATAGACCAACATAGATCATCTGATCCTGTGTATATACTTTCCTGATCTATGTCGTTACAATTTGCCCTAACAGCTACAAGTGTAAATATATATATAATTATATGCACTTGAATAGCTACATGAGCAGCTGCTTTATATTTTGGATACTCACCTAAGGAGCTAAAGACACATCAGGCAGGCTCGGTAGACCCCCCTTGTGGCGAAAGTAACCCCGCCACTGGTTTTTGGAGGGGCCTGTTTGTCAGCCTCCTGCCCTGCGACTATGGCCCTGGGATGTATTGCCCTTCTAGGAACTGATGTGGGCATACTTGATTTTATTATGCTGCTGCTGGCCCTTTAAGAACCATCTAGGGACATACTGTGGAGTTACTGGGTGGCCACCATTTCATGTATCAGAGGCACATGGTGAGAACAATGGATGGCGACCATTTTAACTCACAGACACTGTTTGGAATTTTCTACACGGTAATGTTTGAAGTTACAAATTGAGGGCAATGCTAGTATCCGTACAGCGCCCCTGGCTACAGCAGGATGAAATCAGCTAGTTTTCGGACAGCGTTCCATGATGAGGAGGAGGCGGCGGCTGCGGACTACAGGGATGCAGACAGAAAGGAACTCTGGTATGATGCCCTGGAAGATGCCCAGTGGCGGCGAGGTGAGAGTCTCCCCAGTGATGAGCAGCGGCTACAGAAGCGTGTGGCGATGCGGATGTATCTATTGGGAGAGCAGCCCCTGGATGAGTGGGTGACAAGACTAGAGACCCTGGTATGGCGAGAGATCTGGCTAGACAATGCATACCAGGCCCTCTGGTAGCATACCGTTCGACTTACCCTCTGGACGGCCGAGCACGTCTTGCCGGAGGGGGATGATTATGATGGCCCGGGTTTATTATGGGATGCCTTGGAGGATGACATTGATCTTGGCAGCACGGAGGGGTCTAGGTTTTGGGACATGTATGTCTGGATGGGCATGTATGTCTGGGCTGACGAATGCGAGGTGAGCAAAGACATGACCCACCTGGTAACAAGGGAGTGGGAGCTGGAGCAGGACTACCAACACCTGCTCAGCTTCGTGCAGCCCTATCCTACCTGACAAGCAGAACCAGACCTTATTGACTGGTCCTGGGATGACCTCCAGATGGCAGGTAGAGATGGGACCGAGGTCTCTCTACCGGCCCTACAGGGAGCCAAAGGTGTCGTCCTTTTTCCCCAGCAACAGTGTGAGTTCCAGGGAGCCGAAGGTGTCGTCCTTCCTCTCCAGTGGCAGTGTGAGTTCCAGGGAGCTGAAGGTGCCGTCCTTCCTCCCCAGTGGCAGTGTGAGTTACAGGGAGCCGAAGGTGTCGTCCTTCCTCCCCAGCGGCAGAGTGAGTCCCAGTGAGCCGAAGGTGCCGTCCTTCCTCCCCAGCGGCAGTGTGAGTTACAGGGAGCCGAAGGCGTCGTCCTTCCTCCCCAGCGGCAGAGTGAGTCCCAGGGAGACGAAGGTGCTGTCCTTCATCCCCAGCGGCAGTGCGAGTTACAGGGAGCTGGAGGTGTCGTCCTTCCTCCCCAGCGGCAGTGTGAGTTCCAGGGAGCCGAAGGTGCCATCCTTCCTCCCCAGCGGCAGTGTGAGTTACAGAGAGCCAAAGGTGTCGTCCTTCCTCCCCAGCGGCAGTGTGAGTTCCAGGGGGCAGAAGCTGTTGTCCTTCTCCCCCAGCAGCAGTGTGTCCTACAAGTAACAGAGACAGTTGGTTTCTTTCTCCAGCAGCAGGACAATGTTACAGGAGTGGAGACGGTCGGTGTCCCTCTCCAGTGGCAGCCTGTGATTCAGGGAGAGGAGCACAGCACCCTCTCTCCCCAGCGGCAGCTTACCCTACCAAGGGGAGACGCCAATCTTCCAGACCGTGGTCTCTGTGCCTGACCCAGAGGGATGCTTGACAGCCTGTCAAGATCCCCAGCTACCATCGCAGGAGTATCAGGAGGAGGAGGTAAGCCAATTCTCCCCTCCCCAGCTAACTCCTAACTTGGCCCCAGGGTTAACAGAGGAGATGTTAACCTCCACTGACCCCCATGTTCCCCTGGCTACTGAGCCGGACTATGTCCCAAGCACCCCAGCAGAAGAGCTGGAAGCTGGGCAGAGTGCAGTTGGCCTCTGCTCTCCCTTTGTCCCTTGTCCAGAGCATGATGTCCTGCAGGCTATACCAGCGGAAGAGCTGGCATCAGGGCAGAGTGCCGCTGGCCTCTGTCCTACCGACCCCCTTGTTACAGGACTGGCCTGCACCCCCCTCACCACAGCAGAAGCGCTGGCATCAGGGCAGAATGCCGCAGGCCTCTGCCCCTCAAGTCCCCACAGCGTGTTGCCCCATCACCCCAGAGAAATACCCAGGTGCAGTAACTGTTTGTTGTGGGTGGGCTGCTCTTGCACTTTGCTGTTGTGGGTGGGTTGTCAGACTAACTCAGGCACTGACTCACAGAAGGTCAGGTACTTGGTTAGTCTACCCCCCAAAGGGGAGATATGTGGCGAAAGTAACCCCGCCACTGGTTTTTGGAGGGGCCTGTTTGCCAGCCTCCTGCCCTGCGACTATGGCCCTGGGATGTTGTAACGGACCATTTTGCCCACAAGCGGTTAAAAACTGTTTAGGCGATCTTCCCCTTTCAGATGCACAGACAGCTACTGCAGTCACCACTCTCCCGAACTGCAAACACACGAATACTGGAAACAGACGAATAGGAAAAACCATGCGAATAGGTTTACACTTCTAGCAGTCAAACTGGAACAGCATACAATAAATCCTCCCCCAATAATGAGACGACACTTCACTTTGAGGGTTAAGCAGGAACTCACTTGTAATGGCCACACACTGGCTTTTATGCAAGTCCCCATGCAAGGGGACATCCCACAGGGTGGGACACAGTACAACCAATCGTTTACAGGAGAACCATAAAACATACCCACATTTACATAACAATCCCTCCTCTCTGTCCTGGAGATAATTGTGAAGTAATCCAATTATCTCCCAGGACAGAGGCAAGACTCCATTAACCACATGGCAATAACAATACAATAAAAGACATAAAATTACATACAGTTACATTTATTCCATAAAACATAGACATTCTACATATCCCCAGATAGCTTAGATCTGAGTGCACATTACTACCGAATGGCGCTCAGATCACATACATACAGTTCAATCGCCATGGAGCCAAAGTCTTTCAGTATACGGCTGGGCTCCATGGCATAGCTATCTGGGGTAGCATGGCTTTAACAGTCCGCAGAAAGGCACGAATAAACCTTTCTGCCGGTAAAATAAAAGTTTAAAATGCAGGACCATAGTCTAAAGGGAGCAGACGAGCAACCAGGCCTCTCCAGTGGACAGTGGCGAAGTTGGTTCCGCCACACTTCTCCCCTTTACCAATCAGACTAACAGGGTATCTGACTTCCTGCCGGTCAGTGCCCTTGTTAGTCCAGCAGTCCAAACACAAAACACAATCAGTAATACAGTCCACCCACAATAACTGGTTACTACACCTGGGTAAAGGAGAACTTTGTCCATGTCCAGGTGCCTCACCATGGATGTGTGGGTGACTGGTAAGCGGACTGGGTGGGTTGCTGAGTGAGCAGAGCCCTGGTGCCAGCACTGCCACCTGAGTAATCTGGTTAGAGCCTGGTTGCTGGAGGGGGAGACCGACTTTCTCCACTTTGGCTAAACAGCTCTGCTGCTGGATGGGAAGACCGACTGTCTCCACTTCGGCTAAACAGCCCTGTCGCTGGGGGGCACGACCGGCTGTCTCCCTGCTTCCGGGGGACAGGACCGACCGTCCCTAGCCCCTGTGAGGCATGTGCAGAGATCACGGTCCCATCTGCACGGGTGTGGGGCTTATCATCTCCCCTTGGTGGGCTAGGCTGCCGCTGGGCAGAGGGGGTAACAAGTTCATCTCCCTTACCCACTTTTTGTCGCTGGGGAGAGGGAATGACAAGCTCCTCTCCATGACTCTCTCTCTGCTGGTGGAGGGGGGAACCGACTGTCTCCCCTTTCAATATATTGTCCTGCTGCTGGGGGCCGAGATCGCCTGCTTCATCTGCCCCATCTGGGAGGATAGGGACTCCCCTTTGTGACATAAGCTGCCGCTGGGAAGAGGTGGTCACCGACTCCTCTTCCTGGAATCCTTTCAGCCGCTGGGGAGAGGGGGTAGCAGGTTCCTCTTCCTGACACTCTCTCTGCTGGTGGAGGGGGGGAGTGACTGTCTCCCCTTTCAATATTTTGTCCTGCTGCTGGGGTGTGAGACCGGCTGTCTCTGCTCCTGGCAGGACACTCTGCCACTGGGGAGGAAGGACGGTACCTTCAGCTCCCTGTAACATACACTGCCGCTGGGGAGGAAGGACGGCACCTTCATCAGCTCCCTGTGACACACACTGCCGCTGGGGAGGAAGGACGGCACCTTCCGCTCCCTGTAATACACACTGCCACTGGGGAGGAAGGACGACACCTTCAGCTCCCTGGGACACACTTGACTGCTGAGGAGAGGGACCAACTGTCTCCTCTCCTAAGAACACACACTGCCGCTGGGGAGGAAGGACGGCACCTTCAGCTCCCTGGGACTTGCTCGGCCGCTGGGGTCTCTCCCCCCTGGCTAAATCTGCTTTTAACTGCAGGTACTCTGCCACTCTTCTCCTTGTGTTTTGTACATATTTCTCTTCTGGATTGGGTCCGAAGAAAGCCAGCAGGTTTTTCAGCATAGCGTCGAACTCCTCCTGAGTGTAGCTGGGCACCATGCTTGCTCTGCTGAAGTTGGCTCTTTTGTAGATAGGGTCGCTGTACGGGTACTAGCGTTACCCTCAATTTGTAAGTCCAGGGAATGGTGTTACCTTGTAGCTGTCCTTCTGGGCTGTGGGAATGATCCCGTCGCTTGCCACCAATGTAACGGATCACCTTGCACCCCGACTGGGTACCTCCGTTGAAGGATGCTCCTAGCACTTCCTGAGGACTCCAAGCACTGCAGCAGACACCAAAACCACCGACCCGTAGGAGCATATGAATGCTCTGTGACGAAGTGCCCTTCGCCACTTGGTCCTGGAGAGGCCTACTTGCCAGCCTCCTCCCCTGTGACTATGACTCTTTCATCTATCTGGCTTTAAAGCCCCTAGTCTACCTTCAGACAGACTATTTATGTGGGCTGCTTTATTTATCCTATGTTTTAGTCACCCTGTACCCATAATAGGTGCAGATTGTGTGTAATGTAATTGTTTATAGTGTGTGTGTGTGTACTGTGTAATGTATTGCCTGCTCTCTTGTATTGCTGAGGTTTGCTACCAACTAGGAGGGTTTGGCTATGGAGCTGGTCTAGTGCCCTCTGTTGGTAGCAACAGCAATATGCACTACCTGAATTGCAAGACTGGTTCATTTGCATATTCGGGTAGATTTGCATATTGCTAATTCTGCAGGCAGGTGAGATATTTACTGTTAAATATTGTCTCCCCCCACCCCTTTAAAAATATGCCATTGTGTTGTGATAAGTCACTGTGTGTTTCTTGATATGGTTTGACTGTTTGTGATTTTATTGAGGTTTCACAACAATGTTATTGTGGTGACTGTATTGGATGGTCCCAAGGGAATAAAGGTTTTGACAGTTCTTCTTGATCCCTCTAAATGTAGCCTTGTCTCGTTATTGGAGGGAGCTGTTATAATCACACTGGGGATTGTTATGCTCTGCATGCTCCCCTAAGCTTGAGTCACTTAGCTCTTTTAAGAGCTTGTTCCTGACATGCTCTCCTTGGAGGAGGGGTCTTCACCACACAGTCCTGGATGCTGGAGGTTCATACAGGGTGGAAGGAAGAGTTCTTTCCCACACAGTCCTGGAGGATAGAAGCTGATCCAGGGTGGAAGGAAGACGGCGAGACTCCAGTCCAGTTACGGCGGTTGCTGAGTCTGCGGTGGTTGTGGTGTCTGCTGCAGCGCTTGGAGTCCTCAGGAAGCACTAGGAGCATCCGTCAACGGAGGGTACTCGGTCGGAGTACAGGGAGCTCCGTTACATGCTCTCAAGCATATGAATGTTGTATACAGCTGAATAGGAAAAACCAAGCACGAAAATCACAACTGAATACAACAAGCGCTAAAGGGAACTGAAACAGAAACCACGATAGGGCAGGGAGTTAAGGGAGAGGTAAGTATAAATACCCTAAACTTTACTTTGATTGGCCCCTGTCATATCCACGTCCCCAAAATGTGAGTGTCTGGGGAATGTGGGATGACAGGGGCCAATGGGAGCACATTTCATTTTTTGGCTCCCACTGCCCCTTTAAGAGCGTGCCCGAGACGTGCGGCACGCTCTTAGAGCTAGGCGGAACACGTGACCGCATCTCGCGGTCCGTGTCCGCCTGCATTTGGGAGCTGCACGCGACGGGAAGTGAGGACCTCGGCCGGCCCCTGGGTAAGGTAAGTACCGCTACAGTACCCCCCCTGAAGACATGCCCACCGGGCGGGGAGGACCAGGCCTGGCAGGAAAACGAGAATGGAAGGAACGCACAAGGCGAGGAGCATGAACAGCGTCAGCGGAAAGCCAACTGCGTTCCTCAGGCCCATAACCCTTCCAATGCACCAGGTACTGGAGTCGACCCCTGAGAAAACGAGAGTCAAGTACAGCAGCCACTTTGAACTCCTCATGACCCTCCACAGAAACAGGAGGAGGAGGAGGAACATGCTGGGTATAGCGGTTACACAGGAGGGGCTTCAACAAGGAGGTGTGAAAGACGTTAGGAATACGCAGGTTCTTAGGAAGATCCAAGGCATACGAAACAGGATTAACTTTATGCAAAATACGGAAAGGGCCAACTTCATAGAAGGCAAACGAAGGCGGATATTGCACGTGGAAAGCCAAACCCTGTCCCCCACAACATAGGACGGAGCCGCCCTGCGATGTTTGTCAGCTTGAACCTTTTGGCGAGCAGCGGAGTCCACCAAAGAACCAGCCAAATGTTCATCCAGAGCTGGCATGCCCTGTAAGGAGAATGCAGCTGGAAGAACAACAGGATGCCGGCCATAAACAACGTAGAAAGGGCTTTTACCGGAAGATTCATGAGCAGCGTTATTACGAGCAAATTCAGCCCAAGGAAGCAGGTCAGCAAAATTGTTCTGATGGTGGGATACAAAACAACGAAGATACTGCTCTAGGGACTGGTTGGCACGTTCAGCAGCTCCAGTAGACTGGGGGTGGTAAGCGGAGGAAAACGAGAGAGAAATACCCATCTCTGAACAAAAAGCTCTCCAGAATCTGGAAATAAATTGGCTACCCCTATCGGATACAATTGATACAGGAATGCCATGCAACTGAAACACCTCCCTGGCGAAGATAGAAGCAAGTTCCCTGGATGAGGGCAATTTGACAAGAGACACAAAATGAGCCATCTTAGAAAATCGATCCACTATCATCAGGATGACTGTTTTGCCATTCGAAGGAGGCAATTCAACAATGAAATCCATTGTTGAATTGGCCTCTCAGGTATGGGCAACGGGTGCAGCAACCCACAAGGAACTCTATGAGAAGACTTCATACTGGCACAAGTACTACATGCCCGAACGTAATCGGTGATATCCTTGCGTAAGGAAGCCCACCAAAAATATCTAGAAACTGCTGTTAAGGTTTTAGAAACACCAGGATGTCCAGCAGTTTTGGCGTCATGATATAACGACATAATGTCCCGTCTTTCGGGAACATCAACAAACAGTTTATCAATAGGTTTCTCACTGGGTGCCATGTTTGTTGTTACAAACTGCCATTTGTAACTGTTATTTTATTTGACAAATTGCCCTGCTTCCCTGTGTTATGGAGAAGCCTAATTGCCAGCCTTCTGCCCCATGACTATGGACCTAGTGTGTATGGCGATTTGACTGTATTTGTGGGATCTGAGCGCTGTTTGGATATATTGAGCGCTCAGATCCAAGCCATCTGGGGATAGGTTGAATGTGGGGGTTCTGTTCAGTTCAATAGGAGTTATGTATTTTTGTGTCTTTTGCTAACATGTGGTTAATGGAGTCTGCCTCTATCCCTGGATAATTGGATTACTTTCCCCATTGTCCAGGATAGAGGCCTCTGTAAAACCAGTTTGGGCCAGAAAACCATGCTGCCAGCCAGGCCCCAAAAGTCACTTTTGCTAACTTTTGAACCCCTTGTCTGATTTGTGCCATTTTTTAATATGTTGCTCCCCTTAATGGATTGATTCCAAATATGTAATTTTTATGAAGATTGGATGTGTAGTTTGGAAGTTATAGTACATGTATAAAAACTGTATTTTTACTGTTCTGTTTTAATTATGTTATGTGATTATCTGAGGGATGGGAATTTCCCCGAATGTATATTGTTCCGATTGGTTATACTGCTAATTATGTGGGTGTCTCCCTTGCATGAGCAGAATCTCATAAAAGCAGAGTGTGTGCCATTAAACATCAGATCTTCTTGACCCTCAATACGTAGCCTTGTCTCGTTATTGGAGGGAACTGCTATATCACACTGGGGATTGCTATGCTCTGCATATTCCCCTGAGCTTTTAATCAGTTAGCTCTTTTAAGAGCTGTTCCTGTTATGCTCTCCTGGAGGAGAGGTCTTCCCCACACGGTCCTGGAGGACAGAAGCTGATCCAGGGTGGAAGGAAGACGGCGAGACTCCAGTTAAGCTACGGCGGTTGTGCAGTCTGCGGTGGTTGTGGTGTCTGCTGCAGTGTTTGGAGTCCTCAGGAAGCGCTAGGAGCATCCATCAACGGAGGGTACTCGGTCGGAGTACAGGGAGGTCCGTTACATTTGTTTAGCCTGTATAATTTGTAAGAGTGAAGAAGAAATAGATAGAACCGTAGTAGCTATTATTCTGTCCGGGGGAATGACAGGGGTATTATCAAACTCTTGTTTGTCGGTAGTTTCAAATTGTCTAGACAGAGCGCCAGCTTTAGTGTTACGATCACCTGGTCTGTAGGTGATGATATAATTGAAATGGGATAAGAAGAGTGACCACCTGGCCTGCCTAGAAGACAATCTTTTGGCTTCACTAAGGTAGGAAAGGTTTTTGTGATCCGTAAAAATGAGGATGGGGTCCTTAGTACCTTCTAAAAGATGTCTCCACTCATTGAGTGCTAAAACAATAGCAAGGAGTTCTCGATTACCTATGTCATAGTTCTTTTCGGCTTTGGACATCTGTTTGGAAAAGAAGCTACAAGGATGTAATGGCTTATCAGGTGATTCTCTTTGAGATAAGACAGCACCTACCCCAATGTCCGAAGCATCAACTTCAAGAATATAATGCAAAGAAGGGACAGGATGCTGTAAAATAGGAGCAGAGGCAAACGTGGTTTTAAGAAATTCAAAGGCCTCAAGCGCCTCTGGGGACCAGACACGAGTATTGCCATCCTTTTTAGTCATGCGTGTTATAGGTGCTACAATAGAAGAAAACCCTTTAATAAAGCGTCTATAATAATTAGAAAATCCAAGAAAACGGTGAATGGCTTTCAGTCCCTGAGGTAAAGGCAGAAAGCTTCTGGGGATCCATACGAAACCCTTTAGCAGAAATTACATAATCTAAAAACTGTACTTCGGATTGGTCAAATAAACATTTTTCTAGTTTACAATAAAGACCATTAACAAGAAGGGTTTTCAAGACTGTTTTAATATGCATGTGATGGGTATGTAAATCTGTTGAATATATTAATATTTTTCGTCCAAGTACACTATCACAAATGAGTGAATGAACTCTCGTAAGACGTCATTAATAAATTCTTGAAACACTGCAGGGGCGTTACAAAGACAGAGTGGCATCACAGTATACTCGCAATGACCACTCCTAGTATTGAATGCAGTTTTCCACTCATGACCCTTTTTTATACGTATGAGATTGTATGCACCTCTAAGGTCCAATTTAGTAAACACAGTAGCTTGTTTAAGCCTGTCGAATAATTCCGTGATTAATGGTATATGGTAAGCATTTTTTATAGTGATTTTATTTAGGCCCCTATAATCAATACAAGGGGCCTTCGATACAAAGAAGAACCCTGCCCCTGCCAGAGAAGTGGATCTCCTTATAAATCCCTTTTGCAGAGATTCTTTAATATATTCCTCCGTGACAAGATTTTCTTGTGGAGTCAAAGGATATACCCTGCCTTTGGGAGGTATAGTGCCAGGCAATAAATCAATAGCACAATCGTAGGGTCTATGAGGCGGTAATTTTTCAGCTTCCCTCTTATCGAAGACAGACTTAAGACACATGTACTGAGGAGGTATAATAGTAGACAAAGGAGGAGTAGTCTGGGGAATGTGTGATGACAGGGGCCAATGGGAGCACATTTCATTTTTTGTCTCCCACTGCCCCTTTAAGAGCGTGCCCGAGACGCGCGGCACGCTCTTAGAGCTAGGCGGAACACGTGACCGCATCTCGCGGTCCGTGCCCGCCTGTATTTGGGAGCTGCGCACGGCGGGAGCTGCGCGGCGGGAAGTGAGGACCTCGGCCGGCCCCCGGGTAAGGTAAGTACCGCTACAGTACCCCCCCGAAGACACGCCCACCAGACATTGTGCAGTAGTTTTAAACTACTCTTGGCAGGTTTCACTCCAAGATACTATTTGTCCTGATTCCCAGTCAAAAATGGGATTGTGAGAACGTAACCATGGGTACCCTAACACAATGTGGGAGGAAGGAGAGGTAATGACCTGAAACCGAATGGTTTCTGAGTGTAACATCCCTGCATACATATGCAACGGTTCAGTTTCATGTGTGATAACTGGGGAGCATAATGGTCTACCATTTATGGCCTCAACGGCCATGGGTGTCTTCTTCTCTCTAATGGGTACTTTGTTTTTCCTAACAAATCTAGAGTCTATAAAATTCTCAGCTGCCCCGGAATCAACCAGGGCTAGTATGTTTCTTACTATGCAATTATTCTCTAGATGCAGAGAAACAGGGAGAAGTAGTCGATTAAGAGGCAATTTTGGGGACTTAGATATCACACCCAAGGCCAGTCCCCTATGTGGCCTTAGGTGCGATAGTTTTCCGGAAGCACGGGACATTCTTTTAGTATATGACCCTTCTTACCACAGTATAGGCAAAGTCCCTCCTTTCTCCTATACAATTTTTCAGCATCAGAGAGTTTGGCAACCCCTAATTGCATGGGTTCCTCCTCTGATACCTTGAAACTCTCAGGATTAGCAACTCTAGGAGTATTTAGTGTAACAAACCGTCTATTCCTATTCTTAGTATAGAGTCTGTCACGAATCCTATTGTCTATATCAATGAGATAGTCGATAAGTTCCTCTAATGGGATAGGAAGTTCCCTAGCTGCTACCTCATCCAATATAGTATCAGATAGTCCTTCCATGAATGCTGTAGTTAGCCCATTGTTGGTCCAATCTACCTGCGAAGCAAAGGTACGAAACTGAATAGCATAATCAGCAACAGACCTAGAACCCTGTTTAATTCTCATTAATGCCCTGGCGGCATTCTTTGACCTTTTAGTTGTGTCAAAGGTTCTACGAAAAGCCGTAAGGAAGCTATCAAAATTATGCACCATAGGTCCATGAGCCTCCCATATAGGATTTACCCACTCAAGTGCTTTATCAGTTAGTTGGTGCATAAAGAATCCCACTTTAGACCTGTCAGTGGGAAAGGAACGTGGATAGATCTCAAAGTGGAATTCCACTTGATTAATGAATCCCCTGCAAGACTTAGCATCCCCTCCATACCTGGGTGGAGGGGTTAAATGTGCAGGAGGAGTTGGTACTGTTACCAGAGTGGTTCTAGATAAGAGTGTCTGAAGGGCCTGAGCTATCTGATCCATACGGTGATCCTGCTCTGTAAATCTAGCCTCATGAGAATCCAATTGCTGACTTAAATCTGCGGGGTCCATGGCCCTATCGTAATGTCACTGTAGTTTACGCCTACACGCAGGATTTAGTTCAACAGTCGACAGATAGAGCAGATACGACTTACCGGACCTTAGAATGGCCGGACTCGCCATATAGCAGAGAATAGACAGAGTCAAGAACAAGCCGAGGTCAAGGGAACAAAGAGACAGCGAGAACAAAAACGAGCCAAGGTCTGGTACACAGTAGTCAGTAAGCCGGCAAACAAGACAAAACAGGGATAGAGAGATAAACGGAGTCAGATACAAAGCCAAGGTCAAGCACGAAAATCACAACTGAACACAACAAGCGCTAAAGGGAACTGAAACAGAAACCACGATAGGGCAGGGAGTTAAGGGAGAGGTAAGTATAAATACCCTAAACTTTACTTTGATTGGCCCCTGTCATATCCACGTCCCCAAAATGTGAGTGTCTGGGGAATGTGGGATGACAGGGGCCAATGGGAGCACATTTCATTTTGTTGGCTCCCACTGCCCCTTTAAGAGCGCGCCCGAGACGCGCGGCACGCTCTTAGAGCTAGGCGGAACACGTGACCGCATCTTGCGGTCCATGCCCGCCTGCATTTGGGAGCTGCGCGCGGCAGGAAGTGAGGACCTCGGCCGGCCCCCGGGTAAGGTAAGTACCGCTACAACTGTTTGGACTTTTTTACACGGTGCCATCTCGCCGGTATTTGGTGCACAAAGACATTGTGCAGTAGTTTTAAACTATAAAACAGGGGACACATTATACAGTAATTATTTAGCTTGTATATGTTCTGCGGAATCTGCATTAAACTGTATCTTCCAAAATACTGAATGGATCTGGGTGAATTTTGGATATGTGGTTCACCCAGATCCCCCGGTTCCGATTATATACTTTTTATGGGGTTATTGCATGTTTTGGGGTCCCTGTGATATGTTTTATAATCCTGTATTTCTCTGCCTGTGATAATTAACCATTGTGTTTAGTAATCATATCACAGGCAGATGGGAGGATATTGTGTGGGAGTGTCTGTGTGTATTGTATGGATTGATTGGTTGTATTTCAAAACCCTGTGGGTAGTACTATGTTTGTGGATTGTGAATAAAAGAGGCTGTATGTGCCAGTACAGTCTGTTCTGCTTGACCTCAAAACGAAGTGTTGTCTCGTTATTGGGGGAATTGGATTGTATGCTGATTGCCAGGAGTGTAAGCTGATTATATGCTTTTCCTGTTCAGCTGCTTCCAGTATTTGTGTGTTTCCTGTTCGGGAGTTGGAGGATTCGTGTAGTTTGCAGTTCGGGAGATTGGTGCTTACAGTAGCTGTCTGTGCATCTGGAAAGGGGAATATCGCCTAAATGGTTTTTAACCCCTTGTGTGTAAAACGGTCCGTTACACCCCTTTTAAAAACACTTGCACGTATTGCACAATTTTTGGTTTCACTTTGTGTTCACGTATTAGTAGTAAGTGTATAATATCAAATAAAGGTTTTTAACAATTGTAACTATTTATCCTTCCTTATATTGAGTGGTTTACCTTCTGGATGGGTAAACCTTTGGTTGGTTTTTGAGATTTAGTATCTGAGCAAGACTTGGGTTCTCATTTCCAATATAAATGCTTTAAGGAATTTTCTTTTGTTGTGCCATTTAACTGGATTATGCCCTAACCTTTACCCATCAAGTCCAACCTTTTACTTCAGGGTTAGTTTATTCTGACCCTCTTGTCATTTCCCTTTTTTTTACTTTGTCCATACTGTGTAACATCCTTGCCCAAGCCCCTGACATCGGTCTTGGACAGGGCCAAATGAAGCACAAGTCGCCCCTCCTGCACGCGCACATCCGCTACCTGAATTCCCCTACTATTTACCTGGTTAGCGCTAACAAGCTCTCCGATCTGGCACGCACCAAAGAAGGCTAAGAGAAACGCCGTGCTAAACAGAAGCCACCCAAAATCATCTAAACAAACCTTGGATAATCATGAATGAGACCCCGCAGCACTTTAACGGACACCTGCCTCCGAGCGTCAAAGAGTCCTACGCCCCTTCTGATACCCCGTAAGCACCTGCCAAATCACAAAAGTTTTCGTGATATCCTCCTACCCATCTAACTTGAACCAAAACGCTAGCTCGACAATATTCCTATCCACCACTGCCGGGGATGCGCCCCTCGTCACAAACCAAAGCAAGGCATCGAGATGCGAATTGCCCACAAGCGCCTGATGCAACTCAGCTCACAAGCTTTCCCACGAATCACAGACCTTACAGTAGGCAGCCCACATGCCAGGGGCCAAAGAAGTCTCATGTATCCCCCAAGCAAGTTGCTCCGAGCTGCCACATGTCATCCGGGCATGCTTGTCCCACCTAATGCGCACCGGGTGCCACCGTCCAAAATACCCTGGCACATGCTGCACACAGAAAACCACATTGAATGAAATACAGAGCAAAACAAAGAAATGCAACAGATGCACCACCAGTTTTGACAATACAGACAGTTTGTTGACCATGTGTACAATGGACATGTTAACCATAAAGAACACCATCTTCCGGCCACAAAGCTTGTCACCCCAAAGCGCCAGTGCCGCCACCAAAGGGAAAAGCTCCAAAAATGCCACGTTACAAATGAGTGGGCTCTCCACAATCTGCCGTTCAGAGCCCACCAAAATATGCCCCGGAGCCCACGCTGCCCTTCACATCAGAGAAGAGCTCAAGATCAGCCGAAACCCCTACCTTCTGAAAGAACACTGTACCATAGAAATCTCGCAAAAACGCATCCCACACCTCCCTGATGAAATGGTGCAGTGATCGCACACCTGCCGTAGCCCCAGACAGGTTCCTGCTGAAACTCCACCCCATAGGAATCACCCTGCATGCAAAGTCCTGAGGAGCGATTGTAGCTGCCGAAGTGCCACCTTCCTAGCCCGAAGGACCTCAGCCACCACGCTCCCAGCCCCAACAGCTTATCCTGAGACAGTCGACACTCATCCTTGTCTGAATCAATTTCAAGGCCAAATAAAAAGAGACACTCAGTCGGGCTCTCCGTCTTACCTGCCGTAAGCAGCACTCCGAACTGTCCCACCACCCACTCAATGGTTCACAACAGGCTAGGGAATTCGCCGGCCCCACACAGACAAAATCATCCAGGTAATGCACCACCGACTTACTCCCTGTCTCCACCTGAACTACCTACTCCAAGAAAGAGCTGAATTTTTCAAAGTAAGAGCATGAAATCAAACAGCTCATTGGAAAACACAAGTCAACAAAATACCCACCATCAAAGAAGCAACCCAACAAGTGATGACAGTCCTGGTGAACAGGTAGCAAGCGGAAAACGGCTTCCACATCCACCTTAGCCATCAAGGCCCGAGTCCCGGCCTTCTTAACCAAATCGAAATATAAATATAGACATATAAAATCCATTACAATAATTTATAGCAGAGTTTATAAGATTAAACTATATGCTTGCAATATAATTTTAAATAGAATAACATATCCTCTTGAACATGTCAACATCTCTCAGTCATTATAATATGGAGCGACAGTGTCTCTGTCTCCAAATCTCTCCACTGTCCGTTAACATTTAAAAAGGTACACATATTTATACCTTTTTTCATTTTAGGGTTACCGTAGTTCATGTATGAAAAGGTAACACTTCTTTTGTTTTTGTTCATTCTAGGGACCTCCCTTAACTTGGCAAAAATACAAGGCTATAACTAAAACGTAAGGGTGCACATATCATGGGAAATTGATGGCATCTTAAGGTCTGAACATCTTTATCTATTTAGGGTTACCACAGTATATTATGTACTAAAAGAGTCGTAGCATAGCCTTGAAGCTTGTTTATGCATTATTGTTATTGTATTTCGTCTCGGACAAAATGGTGTATTATGCACTGAAAGTAGGTAAAAGGTTATTGCTTAAAGAAACATGTATGAAAAACAATATGTTCCATTTCTAACACTTTGTCAGTTTGCAAAATCTCAAAGACAAAGTACACAGTTAGAAAAATACAATATTTGCGTTTTGCCCATAACACCACTTGCACTGACCCTCATTGAAGAGTCAGCTTAAGCCCTTTTGGAAGGTGGCCGACGAAGCAGAGTGCCCCCTTGCGCCAGCAGTTTGCTAAAAGGGCTGCGCCTTCTGCGCCATCATCAGCTTTATCCGTAGAGATAGGGCCATCTGGTCCCACCTCATAACCGGATTAGCTGCAAGCCGCTGCCGAAACTGCTCATCATACCTCCACCACGCGAGCCCACCGTACATGCGATATGCTTCCCATATCATTTCCAAGTAGGAGAACAATGATGAACACAGCCCCAGCGAATTCTAGGGTGAGGTGTACCCCTTATGGCCCAGCGAACGAGACATAAGCGTGCTGCTGAGCCACGCCCAGAATACCCTCTGTCAACTCTGCCCTCTCGCCCACGACCTCTGCCGACCCCTCTGGTAAACCCAAGTCCCCAGACAGGCCGCTCCAAGCAGCACTACCCATCCCCGATAACCACTCGCCACGGGCACCCAAACCTGGCCTACGCTATCCCCCTGATTACCCCCCGCCCCTAATGAGTTAAGCAAGGACTGCAACATGTTCAGCAATTTATGAGAGTGTAGTGTAACTTCAGACTCACCGGCCAAGCACCCCCATCAGGGAAGGCCCCGGGACTGCTCCAAGAAATCCAGAGTGCGCAACATCTGCTGACCGCACACCAACCTGGGAGCTCACCAGATGCAGAGAATTCCCAGAAGAAGTACTGCTCCTAGACCTGTAATGAGAATGAGAAGTTTTGGGCAGGGTGCACTGTCCCCTAGCTACCTTCACAGAACGATCCCCCGCCGAGCTACCGGAGGCAGACCGCTGATGTCACTGGTGATGCTGTCGCCAGTAACCAGGCCACCACTCCCCCTAGTGCCAGAAAAACTACCACTCTGTGAACATTGAGAGGACTTGACACTGCGAGACCTGCCATGCGACTTACGCCTCCCCTGCCGCCGCGTCCTAGGGAATTATTCATCCCTGCCAAGGTACGACTCACGGGGCATTGCCTGCCGTCCCTCAGCCCCGACTGGGACCGCAGGACACTGCCCAGTAGAACTTTACCCTGCCCATCATCGGTCCCCCCCATACCGGCACCCACACCCATCCCAGAAAGAAGGGGTAAGCCCTCCCTGCACCACCCCCACCTTGCCAAAGAGGCTGTCCACCCCTGCCCCAAGCCAGACCAACATCCAGATGCCATATGTTCCACACGCTCCCCAGGACTCCCTTTGTCAGCAGGCTACCCCAACCTCTTACTCACAGGGGCACTGGAGACCATCATGGAAGAAGGGGGACCCCCTTCTGACCTAGCAACCCCCCACCCACCTGAGGAGCCCACTGCAGCAACCGGAGAGCCCTGTACTCTGCACCCCCAATAAAGGGTCCCAGGCTGCCCACCAGAAACCTTTTCCCCGTATAAGGGGCCTACAGACAGACCCCCTGCCCCAGCACTTGCCTGCACTGGAGACCAGCATGGCCGGCTCTGCGTGGCCCTGGAGCCGGTCCTGCCAAAATTCCTCGGATTCCCGCCAGGGGCCGCCCTCCTGGCCAGTGGCCCCGTCACCTGCTGAAGTCCAGGGGGCCCACAGTCGCCCACAGCAGCCTCTGCGCCAAGTGGCCACGCTGACAGAGTCCTGGGCTGCCGCTCGTTAATGCTAGTGGCCGGCTACGGCCACCTTGTTAGCACCCAGTCCGGCACCAAATGACCCCTTGCCTGGGCTCAGCTAACGTGGGGGCCCTCACCGCCAACCTGATTCCCTCCAGCACCCTCTCCACCTCGTCCATCCTGCAGAAATGACAGAAAAGACACTTACCAGGCCTAATAAGTGGACACACAAGGTGCACACAAACTCAGCCAGGTAGGCAAGTTAAAAGTTAATTTTCTAAGATGGCTGCCTATTTATATAGCTCAGCCCCTAACCCTCTAACCCACCAATCCCTACATAGCCTCCTATGCCTGCCTCCTAGTCCTGTCAAGGCCCTTTTCCACTAATCTACTGTAACGGATCACCTGGCAACCCGACTGGGTACCTCCATTTGACGGATGCTCCTAGTGCTTCCAGAGGGCTCCAAGCACTCCACTAGACACCATAATCACCGCAAACCCCACGAACTGCCCAGCTTGCTTGGGGTTTCGCCATCTTCCACCCACCCTGGACCGGGCTCAAGCTTCCAGTGGGTGAACCTCTCCTTAGTCCAGAGAGCAAAACAGGAATAGGAACAGGAACAGCTCTTACAAGAGCTGGGGATTGCTATAATAACTTTAATCACTATACTCTGTGGAGTATATTGATTATAGCAATCCCCAGAGAGTAGTTCTCCAATACCACAAACATGAGCCAAGACTTCATGAAGGGTAGAACAGGTCTGTTGAATGAGCACTGTGGCAAACCTAGCCACTTCAGACTATTCCTTTGCATATCTAATGGTTGTCATAGAAAGGCTGTTTAACCTGTGTTGTTTTATGTGTTCGCTTATAACGGTGATAGAGGGCATTCGTATGCTAGTGGCATGAAAGCCGCTAGCATTCATATGGTAGTTTCACGAACAGTGACTTTCAACACTGTTCGTGAAACGAACAAAGTACCGAATGGGCGACCACACACAGGAGGTCGTGTGGCTCCCATTAACAGATTGCAACATTGTAGCGTTCCCCAGTTAATTGATTCGCGGGGTGGCCGCCGTTCCGATACTGACCACGCGGCGGTGGCCATCTTGGATTCACTTTTAGTCCAGCGGTGTTTGGTCGTCGAGTGCCTGAAACTAAAATCGGCAACTCGACGGCACTAACACCGCTGGACTTCCAGACCGTTCGGGAACACCGGTCTTTCTGTACTTTCGCTCATACTATGTATTCGTGTCTTTTATGGAGAATTCATATTAAAATTAATTTTGTGTGGCATTCGGCTAATTGTGCTGGGATCTGAGCGGTAATCTACCGAAGTATGCGCTCAGATCCCAGCTATATACTCATATGTCATTTGGTTCAATAGCACGAATAATGTGCCAGTTATATGTAACAGATCACCTGGCACCCCGACAGGGTACCTCCGTTGAAGGATGCTCCTAGCGCTTCCTGAGGGCTCCAAGCGCTCCGCCAGACACCACAACCACCGCAGACCCCAGGAACTCCTGCAGCTTGGTTGGGGTCTCGCCGTCTCCTACCCACCCTGGACCTACAACAAGGCTCCAGGTTCCAGTGGGTGAACCTCCACTCCAAGAGAGTGAAGCAGGAACAAGCTCTTAAAAGAGCTTAGTAGAGATTATCCAAGGGAGCATGCAGAGCATAGCAATCCCTTGTAGTGATATAGCAAATCCCCCAATAAGAGACAGGACTCTAGATTGAGGGTGAAGAAGAAGTCTCTGTACTAGCACATACAGCGTCTTTTATTCACATTCTACAAACATAGTACTGCCCACAGGGTTTTGAAGCACAACCAATCAACACATTATAACACAGCTAACACTCCCATTCATTACATCAGAAATCCTCCCCTCTGCCTGTGATACAATTATCTGAACACAATAGACTAACTTAATTATCACAGGCAGGAAAATACAGTATTATAAAACATATCACAGGGACCCCAAAACATGCAATAGAAAATATATCCTCGGAACCGGGGGATCTGGGTGAACCACATATCCAAAATTCACCCAGATCCGTTCAGTAGTTTGGAAGATACCGTTTAATGCAAATTCCGCAGAACATATACAGGCTATATGAAAAATAATTACTGTTAAATGTGTCCCCTATTCTATAGTTTAAAACTACTGCACGATGTCTTTGTGCACCAAATACCGGCGAGATGGCACCGTGTAGAAAAGTCCAAACAGTGTCTGTGAGTTAAAATGGCCGCCATCCATTGTTCTCACCATGTGCTTCATCCATTGTTCTCACCATGTGCCTCTGATACATGAAATGGTGGCCACCCAGTAACTCCACAGCATGTCCCCAGATGGTTCTTGTTACAGGGACTAGTTATATTGTTACACTCTGCCTCTTTGTTAAAACTCTATTTTACCGACATTCAGTCCATACGAACGGATTACACGAACAACTAGTGTAAGGAAACCAAGTACATTTAAACCTTAATCGGTAGTTTCCTGGCGAACAGCCAGAGCCCAGTGAATATAGCCCTCCGTTCGGTAGTTGTAGACGAAATCCCAATTGTAAATCCAATAGTGTTCCTGGATAATTCCCACAGTAAAACACACGAACTCCCAAACAGCATACGTAGTCAGAATAAGGGTACAAAGATGAACTGAGGTTTAATGACAGGCATGCTCTTTTTATGGGATTCAGCCCATGCAAGGGAGCCTCCCATATAATTAGCCATACATCCAATCCTAACAATATACATACTGTACATCTCCTCCCCTCAGATAACCATTAAACACAATTAAAACGTAACAGAAATTCCTCAAAGTTTGGATGTACCCCAAGGACTTCCCAAGGTGTCCCCAGATAGCTATTGTCTGGGAGACCAACATAGTAAAAACTCAGCCCATTCGGTTCAGCTGTTCGGGACTGCACGGGCAAAGTAGCCAAAAACAGTTCCATGAATTCTGGCCCTGCAGTCGGTCTCAGATTGCATGAAAAACCTCCCGAACGGCCGGCCATCCAGCTACCATCCTTGGTTCGCTTGATTCCCCATCTGTTGGTAAGTCTTTCTACCGAACGCCCGGTCGTTCGGTAGTTTGGAAGGGGTTTTACTGAAGGTCTGGAGGCTTCAGCGGTGTTCGCCTGTTTGAGTGTCCGTTTTCAGTTCCAGACATTCAATGGCAAACACCGCTGTTCGGGAGCTAAAATGCACGCGAACACGAGGAAGTCCCGAAATGGCGGCGAGACCTGCCGTTCGTGCAAAACTGTCGAACATAATCCAGCCAGCAAGGGGGTACAGTCTGTATAAAGGGGGAACAGGGGGATCTGCATTCGGTAGTTTTACCTACCGAATGCCATAGGGAAACATTACTATTCACACACAGTTACAAGGCAAGCATATACAGTATAAAAGGGGCATTTCTTCACAACTAGGATTATATATTCATGCATAAGAACAAAGACCACCCAGCCCTTGCCGGGTGACGCCACTTAACCTTTTTCACCTTTGAAACAACCGAACGGATGACCACCGGGAAGCTGCGGTCTGCGGTTAACCACAAACTTAATGGACTGCCTCAGGGTGGCCTCGTTCATGTAATAATTCACCGTACCCAAACTCCCGAACGAGGACCACCTACACTTCGGCGTGTGTCTTCAATCAGAACGTTGAGGCTGCGGTTAACCGCAGGCTAATTACTCACTTCAGGGCGGTCTACGTTCAGTTCATGAAGGGCTGGGACAACCATCCATGGAGCGGTATTCGTGCAACTGTTTAACCGGTTCTCGCTCCATGGGTTTTAGAGCCAGGTCTAGCTCGCCTATTAACCGACAGAAAACATGGCCGCCATCTCGTGTTTGGGACAAAGAAACGTGAAAGGACTTTGTATGCAAAAGACTGGCTACAGGGGGGGCGGAGCCAGCACCGGAGAAAGCAAGACGCACATTGCCACAGCTCCGTCTACAAAAGACTGATATCGGGAAAAAAGCCCACACCGTCGAGTACCAAACAGCTCCAGGTGTGCCCTATGACATGGGGAAGAAAACAAAGAAATCCCGAGCGGATCCGAGCACGGGTTCCCAGGATATCGGGACTTACTTGCGCACGGCCATGCGGCCCGACTTTTCCAAGATGGCGCGGGCTGAGGCCTACTCCTCTCCTTCGTCGGACGACGACGGTCTGCTGGCCGACCTACAAACAGCGGCTCCGGCACTGACAAAGCCCATGGCACCCAGGGAGCTGGGAGATGCGGCTCCGGCCACGAAAGCCGACATAAAGGCCCTGATGAAGGACATTCAAGCCATGTTCCAGGCAGATATGGTGCAGGTACAAGGGGAAGTCTCCACGCTCACCAGCAAGGTGCACTCAGTGGAAGAAACTGTCCAAAATATCAGCACCGCACAAACGAACACTGATACAGCCTTACACTCACTGCAACAGCAATGTAATTCACTGACAGCACAATTAGCCAACATGGAGGACAGAACTAAAGCTCGCAATCTGAGAGTCCGAGGAATCCCCGAAACGATCACGGCGGCTGAACTGCCTCACTACTGCAGACGGCTTATAGCGACTCTTCTCCTGCCTAAACAAGCAAAACAGCTAGGAATCGACTCCTGCTTTCGCCTACCCAGGGCCAGCAAAGCACCAAAAGAAGCCCCAGGTGATGTGCTCATAAAATTTGTAAAGGACTCCGACCGGGGGGTGATCATGGGGGCCGCTAAAGGCTCTCCAACGGTTCCCTTCGAGGGGGCTCACCTGGCGCTTTTCAGGGACTATTCCAGACATACCCTAACATGGAGGAGATCCTTTAAGCAAATCACACAGCAGCTCCGGGACAAATCTATACCATATAAGTGGGGACCGCATCTACCTACTGGTAGAAAGGGAAGGCAAAGTACACTCTCTTCTACAACTCTCCAATGCTCCCACCTTCCTCGAGGCTCTTGGGGTGCCGACTAACACTCTACCAGCGGTACAGGGCACAACATGGAATGTGGACAATATCAGACCCTTCGTACCAAAGGGACTTGAGCCACGCACCTCTGACACCCCGCCTGAAGGTGACGGCTGCGGTCAAGCCGGGACTCAATGTTTACATGTTCACTTGTTTAAGTTCAGTTTACACCATGTAACTCCACGACCACACTAACGTGATGCTAGCTAAAGTTTATGTTTAATTTTACTTTCAGTGCTCTGTAGTTTCAAATCACCCTTACCTTCCAACTGGCTCCGAAAGCATATAGCCAGACACCCAGCCTAGAATAAATCCCCCCCCCTTAATTGGGACGTGCAATGCTTTCACTCACAGGTGCACAAGCGACCAGTAGCACAACCCGAGACGGACCTACCATGACCTGCAGTTACACCAGCCACCACGTAACATGCCTTAGGTCACCGACTACTTCCCTGACCAAGCGACATTTCACTAACGCAGGCGCCTTAAGAAATTTAATCCATTAATATGCCTAATACTGACAAACACCAGGGCGCATCCCGCTCCTAGCAAGCACCCTCTAACCCAAAGAACACCTACCATGACGCAGATATGAGGGAACCTAGCCAGACAAACACTATCTTTATTATTTAAAAAAGGGTTAACATATTGCATGTGTTGATGTACTGGCTACACTGTTCGTGAGGTCTGAGCGCTATTCGCCTATTTGGTGTGCTCAGACCTGAGCTATCTAATGAATGGTAGAATGTAAAATGTGTCTACTAAAATGTTACAAATATATAATTTTATGCTGTTTTACCTGTTCGAACAACACGTGGGATTTTGGGCACTTGGAGATAATTGAATTGCCATAACCGTTGGAATCATTATCTCCAAGCTGGGCGGTGACCCTTTCAAATGATACACTGTACTGTCATTGGTCAACTGTTTGTATTGTCACTGTATCCCATCAGGTCCAGAGGGGGCTGTCCCTGGACCTGGGGTTTTGCATAAAAAAACGATGCCCGTGTGCCATTAAAACCAGTTCGTTTTACCCTCAACTCGCAACCTCGACTCGTGTTGTAGGGATCTGGGAATCCTAGCTTACTATAGGTAGTGGGATATTCTACATTTACAGGTTTCTACCGATTGGAACCTCGTTCGACTCTGACTTCGGGAACCAGGACATCCAAGCGATCCAACCTCCTGCTAGACCGGAGGCAATCGTAACAGTTCTTAAAGGGCCAGCAGCAACATAATAACCCATTGAACAATATGCCCAAATCAGTTCCTTAAAGGGCAATACATCCCAGGGCCATAGTCGCAGGGCAGGAGGCTGGCAAACAGGTCCCTCCAAAAACCAGTGGCGAGGTCACTTTCGCCACATTATATATTTTTGAGTGAAAAGCCCGGTTCTGCTGTACGGAAGGATAATCCACTTAACAGGATATTCTGTGGAAGTATCCCTCTCGTATACCAGTGCATGGTGGGAAAAATGTCTTGCATGTTCAGTTCCCCATGTAGTCCACTACTGTATAACCCCTGTAAAATGATTAAGGAAACCCCTTGCATGGGGAACCACATAAATACTAGGGCATGTGAATAAAAACCTCAGTTGACTCCCAGAACTGTGTTTCGTCCGGTTACTGGGGGGATTTGGGATATTGCCTTCATTTCAGCGCTTTTCTTGGATTACTTTCTTTTACCAGCGGAGATATTGGGATTTAATATTGCATCTCCGCTACATGCACAAAGTAATTTCTTTTAGACACATTTTCCCCACAAGGTTACCACCCACATGGACCTTGTGGAGCACAGGACACAAACCAATCAAAACAATAATGTCCAACACCCACATACAGCACACAAGCCCCCCCCTAGGATATAATTAAAGCAGCTAATGCAGTAACCTTATTATACACAGGCAGAAAAACTCACATTTTTCCCAAAGTCCAGAAAACATCCCAAAACATAACACATCCCCATAACACATCCCTGGATAGCCCTGATCTGGGTGAACAACATATCCAAAAATCACCCAGATCAGAGCAGGTATTTGTAGCAGAGAAGTAGTATAATCCACGATATCTCCGCTGGGTAACAGGAACAACAAAGGATAATCCAGGGAATCAGCATACAATAATCCAAACAGCACTGCAGTAACCCTTCCTTCCCAAGAACTAGACGACACATAGGCTGGGAGTCAACTGAGGTCTTTTAATTCAGCTCCACAATTTATACAAGTCCCCATGTGTAAGGAAATCAAGTATAGCTGAACCGCTTTGATAATTCCTCCTGCAATGCCAGCGTCTAAGGTAGCTCTAAGCAATGAAGTCCATAAGAAATATAACAGCTTCCCAAGATAATCCCCTTGGTAAAGCATACGAATTCCCAAATAACAGTCAGAGTCCAGAATCAGGATACAAGTAGATCTGAGGTCTGGAATCTCCAGCCTGCTTTTTATTAAGGTTACAGACAAGAAATACACACCCAGGGGGAGGCATTAAATCACCAATCAGGTATAGGTTACAGCCCATACCTCCCTCCCCTCTGATAAACAGTTAACTTAATTAAAACGTGCACTATTTTACCCCAGTTCTGGATGTACCCCAAAAACAGGGGGTACACCTTTAAATTGGGTACCGCTGGATAGTTCTCATTTGTGGGGACAACATATCAAAAAATCAGTCCATTCGGATGGATGGTTCGGGAGTTATGGAACACTAAAGTTTTGACCGACCGCACGGACCATCTAGCCGAAAATAGTTCCATAAGTTTTGGCCCTGCGGTCGGTCTCCGTTAGGCGAATAAAAGAGACGAAAGCCCTGCCATCCATTCGCATCTTTGTGATCGTTGAAATCCCCATACGAAGTTGCATGTAACTACCGAACGGCCGGTGATTCGGTCGTTCCCGTGCGAAGTTCTGGATGTATGGAGGTCTCAGCGGTGTTCGCCTGTTTGCGTATCCGATTTTAGTTCCACGCGTTGACGGGCAAACACCGCTGTTCGCACGTAAAATGGCCGCGGCCACGTGTAAAGTGCCGAAATGGCGGCCATCTATATTTTACACAGGGAATTCGCCTGAATCCATCCGAAGGGTAGAAATGAAAGCTATATGCCGAATTCCAGCTGAGTTTGGTGAATTAACTGTACAACAAAAGGTAGAAATCCTGGTTAACGGAGTCATTTCTTCACACCATGCAAGGGGTTTCCTGAGTCCCCTCCCAGGGGCATTCCCAGAGGGGACTACATGGGGGACTTATTGTACAGGACATTTCTCCCATCAGGCACTGCTGCACGAGAGGGATCCTACCCCAGGAATGTACCGTTAAGTGGATTATCACTCCGTGCAGCAGAACTTACAATTCGTATTAAATTGCATAGCTTTATGAATATCTGGTCCATTTAAACGAATGGACGTTCGGTAGATAGCTGGGGTCTGAGCGCATCATTCGTGATATTACCGCTCAGATCCCAGCTAAAACAACCGAACGCCATACGAAAAACACATTCATTAAAACATAGTTTCAAAACACCGAACGGCCTGGAAGCTCAGCGGTGTTCGTGCCATCGAGTAGCCGTTTTTACTACCATGCGCTCGACGACCAAACACCGCTGAGGGAACAAAGGATCCAAGATGGCCGACCGCCGCATGGTCGGTAGTCGAACGACGGCCACCTTGGAGAGCCTCTAATTACCGATTGCAACATTGTTGCAATCGGTTAATAGGCGCCACACGCCTCTAAGTGTGTGGGCTATTAACTGATGGTTTGTTCGGTTCCCGAACGGCCCGCAAAGGTACCGTTCGTGAAACGAAAGGGAATCAGCTATCTGCTTTCGGCAGGTAGCCCAGGCAGGAAATACAGCATTACCATTACAATACATTACATTACACGCTGGAACACATAAAATGAAAACCATACCGGCAACCCTTAAAGAGACAGTACATAAATAAGGTCCAAGTGGCTAGGTTTGCCACAGTATTCAAAAGTTTTATGGAATTCACATTTGACCAACCGCAAGCATGGCTTTCATGCCCAAAACAGTTCCAAAGATTTAGGCTGTGCGGCCAATCTATCTTCTCCTCTGTAACGGACCGTTTTGCACACAAGAGGTTAAAAAAATTACATACTGTTACATTTATCACATAGAACATACACATTCTACCTATTCCCAGATAGCTTAGATCTGAGCGCACATTATTACCAGATGACGCTCAGATCACATACATACAGTTCAATCGCCATGGAGCCAAAGTCTTTCATGCAGTCTTTCAGTATACGGCTGGGCTCCATGGCATAGCTATCTGGGGTAGCATGGTTTAAACATTAAAGTACCGAATGGACCGGTGTTCAGATAATTGACTGCAGGTAGGAGAAGGGAGGTCGGCGGCTCAGCGGTGTTCGTGACTTTAATAGTCCGCAGAAAGGCACGAACCAGACTTTCTGCAGAAAAACAGTGTTAAACATGGGGCCATAGTCCAGCGAGGTGAGCGACCAGGCTCCTCCAGTGGCCAGTGGCGAGGTTGGTTCCGCCACATTTCTCCCCTTTACCAATCAGACTAACAGGGTATCTGACTTCCTGTCGGTCAGTGCCCTGGTTAGTCCAGCAACCCACCTGTGACGAAGTGCCCTTCGCCACTTGGTCCTGGAGAGGCCTACTTGCCAGCCTCCTCCCCTGTGACTATGACTCTTTCACGTATCTGGCTTTAAAGCCCCTAGTCTACCTTCAGACAGACTATTTATGTAGGCTGCTTTATTTATCCTATGTTTTAGTCACCCTGTACCCATTATAGGTGCAGGGTGTGTGTAATGTAATTGTTTATACAGGGAGTGCAGAATTATTAGGCAAATTAGTATTTTGACCACATCATCCTCTTTATGCATGTTGTCTTACTCCAAGCTGTATAGGCTCGAAAGCCTACTACCAATTAAGCATATTAGGTGATGTGCATCTCTGTAATGAGAAGGGGTGTGGTCTAATGACATCAACACCCTATATCAGGTGTGCATAATTATTAGGCAACTTCCTTTCCTTTGGCAAAATGGGTCAAAAGAAGGACTTGACAGGCTCAGAAAAGTCAAAAATAGTGAGATATCTTGCAGAGGGATGCAGCACTCTTAAAATTGCAAAGCTTCTGAAGCGTGATCATCGAACAATCAAGCGTTTCATTCAAAATAGTCAACAGGGTCGCAAGAAGCGTGTGGAAAAACCAAGGCGCAAAATAACTGCCCATGAACTGAGAAAAGTCAAGCGTGCAGCTGCCACGATGCCACTTGCCACCAGTTTGGCCATATTTCAGAGCTGCAACATCACTGGAGTGCCCAAAAGCACAAGGTGTGCAATACTCAGAGACATGGCCAAGGTAAGAAAGGCTGAAAGACGACCACCACTGAACAAGACACACAAGCTGAAACGCCAAGACTGGGCCAAGAAATATCTCAAGACTGATTTTTCTAAGGTTTTATGGACTGATGAAATGAGAGTGAGTCTTGATGGGCCAGATGGATGGGCCCGTGGCTGGATTGGTAAAGGGCAGAGAGCTCCAGTCCGACTCAGACACCAGCAAGATGGAGGTGGAGTACTGGTTTGGGCTGATATCATCAAAGATGAGCTTGTGGGGCCTTTTCGGGTTGAGGATGGAGTCAAGCTCAACTCCCAGTCCTACTGCCAGTTCCTGGAAGACACCTTCTTCAAGCAGTGGTACAGAAGAAGTCTGCATCCTTCAAGAAAAACATGATTTTCATGCAGGACAATGCTCCATCACATGCGTCCAAGTACTCCACAGCGTGGCTGGCAAGAAAGGGTATAAAAGAAGAAAATCTAATGACATGGCCTCCTTGTTCACCTGATCTGAACCACATTGAGAACCTGTGGTCCATCATCAAATGTGAGATTTACAAGGAAGGAAAACAGTACACCTCTCTGAACAGTGTCTGGGAGGCTGTGGTTGCTGCTGCACGCAATGTTGATGATGAACAGATCAAAACACTGACAGAATCCATGGATGGCAGGCTTTTGAGTGTCCTTGCAAAGAAAGGTGGCTATATTGGTCACTGATTTGTTTTTGTTTTGTTTTGGAATGTCAGAAATGTATATGTATATTTGTGAATGTTGAGATGTTATATTGGTTTCACTGGTAATAATAAATAATTGAAATGGGTATATATTTTTGTTTTGTTAAGTTGCCTAATAATTATGCACAGTAATAGTCACCTGCACACACAGATATCCCCCTAACATAGCTATAACTAAAAACAAACTAAAAACTACTTCCAAAAATATTCAGCTTTGATATTAATGAGTTTTTTGGGTTCATTGAGAACATGGTTGTTGTTCAATAATAAATTAATCCTCAAAAATACAACTTGCCTAATAATTCTGCACTCCCTGCTTGGTGTATTGTTATTGTGTGTACTGTGTAATGTATTTGCCTGCTCTCTTGTATTGCTGAGGTTTACCAACTAGGTGGGTTTGGCTATGGGCTGGTCCTAGTGCCCTCTGTTGGTAGCAACAGCAATATCACTACCTGAATGCAAGACTGGTTCATTTGCATATTCGGGTAGATTTGCATATTCTTATAATTCTGCAGGCAGGTGAATATTTACTGTTAAATATTGTCTCCCCCACCCCTTTAAAAATGTGCCATTGTGTTGTGATAAGTCACTGTGTGTTTCTTGATATGGTTTGACTGTTTGTGATTTTTATTGAGGTTTCACAACAATGTTATTGTGGTGACTGTATTGGCTGGGCCCAAGGGAATAAAGGTTTTGACAGTTCTTCTTGATCCCTCTAAATGTAGCCTTGTCTCGTTATTGGAGGGAGCTGTTATAATCACACTGGGGATTGCTATGCTCTGCATGCTCCCCTGAGCTTGAGTCACTTAGCTCTTTTAAGAGCTTGTTCCTGACACGCTCTCCTTGGAGTAGGGGTCTTCACCACACAGTCCTGGAGGACAGAAGCTGATCCAGGGTGGAAGGAAGACGGCGAGACTCCAGTCAAGATACGGCGGTTGCGAAGTCTGTGGTGGTTGTGGTGTCTGCTGCAGTGTATGGGAGTCCTCAGGAAGCGCTAGGAGCATCCGTCAACGGAGGGTACTCAGTCGGAGTACAAGGAGCTCCGTTACATTGGTGGCAGCGGTGGGATGGCGTCCTAGTGCGGGGAGAAGCAGCTTGGAGACACTGGTATGGTAGGAGAGGTTATTGAGGGCAACGCTAGCCACTGTGCAGCGTCCCTAACTACAGCAGCATGGAGCAGGGATGGATAGAGCCCTGCGAAGAGCACCTCAACATGATACGTCGCTACGAGGACGACGCTTACATTGAGGAGGTAAAGAGGCGCTTGGTCTGCTATGGCCCAGACCTTTCGAACGAGGTGGTCCAACAAGTAATGCGCCAGTTGAGTGCTGAGAACAGTGCGGCAATGGCCTTTGAGCGACAACTGTGGAGGTTGAGGATATGGACACCTAGTCTCCAGCGGCAGTGCAAGCTACAGGGAGCCGAAGGTGTCGTCCTTCCTCCCCAGCGGCAGTGCAAGTTACAGGGAGCCGAAGGTGTCGTCCTTCCTCCCCAGCGGCAGTGCGAATTCCAGGGGGCCGAAGGTGTCGTCCTTCCCCCCCAGCAGCAGTGTGTCCTACAGGGAGCAGAGACAGTTGGTCTCTCTCTCCAGCAGCAGGACAATGTTATGAGAGTGGAGACAGGCGGTCTCCCTCTCCAGCGGCAGCCTGTGTTTCAGGGAGAGGAGCCCAGCACCCTATCTCCCCAGCGGCAGCTTACCCTACCAAGGGAAGACACCAATCTCCCAGATGGCGCAGATGGGACCGTGGTCTCTGTGCCTGACCTACAGGGATGCTGGACAGCCTGTCCAGATCCCCAACTACCCTCACAGGGACAACAGGAAGAGGGGGTAAGTACGAATTCCCCTCCCCAGCTAACTCCTAACTTGGCCCCAGGGTTAACAGAGGAGATGTTAACCCCCACTGACTCCCATGTTCCCCTGGCTACTGAGCCGGACTATGTTCCCAGCACCCCAGCGGAAGAGCTGGCAGCTGGGCAGAGTGCAGTCGGCCTCTGCCCTCCCTTTGTCTCTTGTCCAGAGCCTGATGTCCTGCAGGCTATACCAGCAGAAGAGCTGGCATCAGGGCAGACCGCCGCTGGCCTTTGCCCTACCGATCCCCTTGTCACAGGACTGGCCTGCACCCCCCTCCTCCCAGCAGAAGCGCTGGCATCAGGGCAGAGTGCCGCTGGCCTCTGCCCCTCAAGTCCCCACAGCGTGTTGCCACATCACCCCAGAGGAATACCCAGGTGCAGTCACTGTTTGCTGTGGGTGGGCTGCTCTAATAACTGTTTGTTGTGGGTGGGCTACTCTGGCACTTGCTTATGGTCGGTGGGTGACTCGACTAACTTAGGCACTGACCGACAGAAAGTCAGGTGCCTGGTTAGTCTTCCCCCCGAAGGGGAGATATGTGACGAAGTGCCCTTCGCCACTTGGTCCTGGAGAGGCCTACTTGCAGCCTCCTCCCCTGTGACTATGACTCTTTCACGTATCTGGCTTTAAAGCCCCTAGTCTACCTTCAGACAGACTATTTATGTAGGCTGCTTTATTTATCCTATGTTTTAGTCACCCTGTACCCATTATAGGTGCAGGGTGTGTGTAATGTAATTGTTTATAGTGTGTGTGTGTGCAGTGGCGTACACATGACCCATGGGGCCCCGGTGCGAAAATTGATCCGTGGGCCCCCCCCGCGCGCGGGCCGGGCCGCAACACATGGCGGTGGGCACCTGGTCGCAGGGGTTACAGGGCTAGGAACCCAGACCACTTCAGCTTAATGAAGTGGTCTGGGTGCCAGGTCGAGCTAGGGTTAACACATTTTTTCATAAACATAGCAGTTTCAGAGAAACTGCTGTGTTTATGAATGGGTTAAGCCTTCCCCTATTTCCTCTAGTGGCTGTCCCATTGACAGCCGCTAGAGGCGCTTGCGTGCTTCTCACTGTGATTTTCACAGTGAGAACACGCCAGCGTCCATAGGAAAGCATTATGAATGCTTTCCTATGTGACCGGCTGAATGCGTGCACAGCTCTTGCCGCGCGTGCGCATACAGCCGACGGGGAGGAGAAGAGGAGGATCGGAGGAGGAGAGCTCTCCGCCCAGCGGTGGAAAAAGGTAAGTTTTACCCCTTTCCAGAGCCAGGCGGGAGGGGGGCGCCGACGGGGCAGGCGGGCGCGCGAGGGAGCACTCAGTGCTTCCTCTTCAGCTCCCTCGCGCGCCGCGTAGGGATGCCGGCGCCGGAAGATGACGTCATCTTCCGGCTCCGGTATCATTGCGGTGCGCGAGGGAGCTGAAGAGGAAGCACTGAGTGCTCCCTCGCGCGCCCGCCTGCCCGACCGCCCGGCCACCCGGGGTTAGCAGGGCCAGCCTCAGGGGGCCCTGGGGTGGTCGGCTCCTGGGCCCCCCAGGGGAAGAGGCTGGCCCTGGGCGTACATACCGGGTCGCAGGGGCGGCCGGGCCCCCTGGTGGGCCGGGCCCGGTCGCAGTAGCGACCCTGGTATGTACGCCAGTGTGTGTGTGTGTACTGTGTAATGTATTGCCTGCTCTCTTGTATTGCTGAGGTTTGCTACCAACTAGGTGGGTTTGGCTATGGAGCTGGTCTAGTGCCCTCTGTTGGTAGCAACAGCAATATGCACTACCTGAATTGCAAGACTGGTTCATTTGCATATTCGGGTAGATTTGCATATTGCTAATTCTGCAGGCAGGTGAGATATTTACTGTTAAATATTGTCTCCCCCCACCCCTTTAAAAATGTGCCATTGTGTTGTGATAAGTCACTGTGTGTTTCTTGATATGGTTTGACTGTTTGTGATTTTATTGAGGTTTCACAACAATGTTATTGTGGTGACTGTATTGGCTGGTCCCAAGGGAATAAAGGTTTTGATAGTTCTTCTTGATCCCTCTAAACGTAGCCTTGTCTCGTTATTGGAGGGAGCTGTTATAATCACACTGGGGATTGCTATGCTCTGCATGCTCCCCTGAGCTTGAGTCACTTAGCTCTTTTAAGAGCTTGTTCCTGACACGCTCTCCTTGGAGTAGGGGTTTTCACCACACAGTCCTGGAGGACAGAAGCTGATCCAGGGTGGAAGGAAGACGGCGAGACTCCAGTCAAGATACGGCGGTTGCGGAGTCTGTGGTGGTTGTGGTGTCTGCTGCAGTGTATGGGAGTCCTCAGGAAGCGCTAGGAGCATCCGTCAACGGAGGGTACTCAGTCGGAGTACAAGGAGCTCCGTTACACCACCCACAACACATTATCAACAGAGTGGCCCACCCACAAGAATTGGTTACTGCACCTGGGGTAGTGGGTAGCTTGTCCATGTCCAGGGGCTCTGCCATGACTCTGGGGGGTACTAGCCCTCCGGATCGGTGGGTTGCTGAGGAGAAGGGGTAGTAGGCTCCTCGCGCTGGAGGGGAAGAAAGGCTGTCTCCCCTTTGGATAAACAGCCCTGCTGCAGGGGGACAGGACCGACCGTCCCTACCCCCTGTGGCTTGGGCACAGGGACCACAGTCACATCTGCACCGGTGGGGAGCTTAATGTCTTCCCTTGGTGGGCTATGCTGCCACTGGGGAGAGGGGGTAACAAGCTCCTCTCCCTGACACTCTCTCTGCTGGTGGAGAGGGGGACCGACTGTCTCCCCTTTCAATATATTGTCCCGCTGCTGGGGAGCGAGACTGACTGTCTCTGCTCCCTGCAGGACACACTGCCGCTGGGGAGGAAGGACGGCACCTTCGGCTCCCTGGGACTCACACTGCGGCAAGGGAGGAAGGACGGCACCTTCCGCTCCCTGGGACTCATTGACTGCTGGGGAGAGGGACCACCTGTCTCCTCTCCTAAGAACACACACTGCCACTGGGGAGAAAGGACGACACCTTCAGCTCCCTGGGATACATACTGCCGCTGGGGAGGAAGGACGGCACCTTCTGCTCCCTGGGACTCACTTGACTGCTGGGGAGAGGGACCAACTATCCCCTCTCCTAAGGACACACACTGCCGCTGGGGAGGAAGGATGGCACCTTCAGCTCCCTGGGATACACACTGCCGCTGGGGATCCTCGCAGGATCAGTCTAGGAGGTCCGTTACCTCGGGTACCGCTGGTTGCTGTTGGGGGAAGAGGACCGGTTGTCTCTTCCCGGGCCTCATTGATGAGTCGCAGGTAATCCTACTCCAGGTCACATTCCTTGGCGACCAGATACTGTAGGTCTGCCTCGAGATCAACAGCGCTAGGGAGACCCAGCATGTCTTTTCGGTCGTAACACAGGTCCCAAAAACGAGAGTCGGTAGCTTTTCCAAAGTCCTCATTGTCAATATTATCCAAAATAGGCTAGGGCCAGCGTAATCTCCGCACTCTGGGAACTCATACTCTGCCATCTCGGGGACACACTGAGCTGTGTACCACTGTATCGCCTGGTATGCTTTGTCGAGCGCCAGTTCTGCATATACTAGAATCTCGAGTCTAGTCACCCATGCTTCTTCGGTCTGTTTTCTCAGGAGGGGCATCCGCTCTGCCATTCGAGCCAGGATTTGCTGCCTTCTGCTGCGGCGCCGATCCCCTCGCCAATACTGTACTTTCTCTAGGGCTTCGTCCCACAGCCCAGCTCTGGCAATCTCTCTGCAACTCAACATGTCCTCCTCTGAGACTGCTCCAGACCCCAGGGATACGTAACAGTATGAAACTTCTCCATTTTCTGAGTTCCTTTGTAGATAGGGCGCTGTACGGATACTAGCGTTACCCTCAATTTGTAAATCTAGGGAATGGTGTTACCTTGTAGCTGTCTTTCTGGGCTGTGGGAATGATCCCACAGCTACCACCAATTGTAACGGACCGTTTTGCACACAAGAGGTTAAAAACCGTTTTGGCGATATTCCCCTTTTAAATACACGTACAGCTGCTGCAAGCACCAATCTCCCTAATTGCAAACACATGAATACTCAAACTCCCGAACAGGAAACACACGAATTCACCAACTCCCGAACCGGAAACACACAAATTCACGAACGGGAACCATACGGATGCTGGAAACAGCCGAACAGGAAAAACCATGCGAACAGCTTACATTCCTGGCAATCGGTCTGAAGCAGCATACAATCCAATTCCCCCCCAAGAACAAGACGACACTTCGTTTTGAGGGTCAAGCAGAATCTGATTTACTGGGGCTACCTGCCTGGCTTTTATGCAGGTCTCCCACCTGGTGGACACTCCCCTAGGGGACCAGATGCAAGACTGGGAAACATATTGGACATTGACCAATCACAATCTTATAATCCCACAGTGCATCACAATCCCTCCTCTCTGTCCTGGAGAAATAATCCAATTATCTCCAAGGACAGAGGCAAAACTCCATTAACCACATGGCAGACAAAGGACAATAAAACACATAAAAATACATACTGTTACATTTATCACATAGAACATACACATTCTACCTATCCCCAAATAGCTTAGATCTGAGCGCGCATTATTACCGGATGGTGCTCAGATCACATACATAAAGTTCAATCGCAATGGAGCCAAAGTCTTTCATACAGTCTTTCAGTATACGGCTGGGCTCCATGGCATAGCTATCTGCGGTAGCATGGTTTAAACAGTAAAGTACTGAATGGACCGGTGTTCGGATAATTAACTGCAGGTAGGAGAAGGAAGGTTGGCGGCTCAGCGGTGTTCGTGACTTTAACAGTCCGCAGAAAGGCACAAACCAGCCTTTCTGCAGGGAAAAAGAACAGTGTTAAACATGGGGCCATAGTCCAGCAGCAGGAGGCGGGCGACCAGGCTCCTCCAGTGGCCAGTGGCGAGGTTGGTTCCGCCACATCCGCTATCCTGGAGATAATTGGCTTAAGTGGCTGTGGTAACATAATTATCTCCAGGTACAGGAAATATCTCTAAGTCAAAAACTGTTACAAAAACCACATAAAAATACATAGCTCATATAATACAACGTTTAACCTATATGTCCAACATATCCCCAGATAGCTTGGATCTGAGCGTTCAATATGTCCAATGTTAAAAGTGCCCTGTAGTACAAAGAAGGGTGAGGTCAGAAAATAGCAAGGGCTGATGGGAGATTGAGGAGGGACAAAGCAGCTAGTTTAAACTGGTCTGGCAGCGTCCCTGTGACAAGGCCCTGCTGGAGAAACAATAGGACAGGAAAAAGGGGAGGGGAAGGGGAAGAAAAAGTGTTTTAAAATCCAATATGCCCAAATAAAGCTTTTAAGGGGCAATACATCCCAGGGGCCATAGTCACAGGGCAAGAGGCTGGCAAGCAGGCCTCTCCAAATACCAGTGACGAAGGTGCTTTCGTCACAGCTACATTTAGTTTGAAGCAGCAAGGTGAATTGTTAGTGTAGGATTCAACTAAGAGATTTACCTCTTCATCGGCCAGAGACCTTACACTTTAAATGGCCACTGCTGCCACCCAGAGTGCCGGGGCTTCATTTTGTTTGTTTATATCTTATACCATGTGTGATAATTAACAACACTGTGTGATAGATTACACAAATTGAAGGAGATACCTTGTTAGAACTCCATATCTTCATTGTGGACAGACTATTAACCTGGGGATTTTCCTCAATAATACAAATTAGCACTGGCTTATCAATTTAAAAATAAAAAAGGAATTTGGGCCTGAAACCATGTTAAAAGGAAATTCTCAGTATTTTCTCATCTCATTTCATATCCTAGTCAGACCAACAGGCTGTTACTAATAACCTCTCAGAGAACTGAAAGTGAGGAAGTGAACCTCTGGTTTAATGAAACCTCCTGGTTTGTAAGGGGTTTCCAAAGGTTAAATGACTAACTCTTTCAGGGACAAGAAGAAAAGCCTCATAACAAAATATCTTATAGGACTGTATTAAATGTAAAGGCAGGACCAACATAATGAAAAATAGATCACTCTTTACTAACCCTGTATATCTGGGATATAGCTATTTACTAATCCTGTATATCTGGGATATAGCTATTTACTAACCCTGTATATCTGGGATACAGCTATTTACTAACCCTGTATATCTGGGATACAGCTATTTACTAACCCTGTATATCTGGGATACAGCTATTTACTAACCCTGTATATCTGGGATACAGCTATTTACTAACCCTGTATATAGCTATTTACTAACCCTGTATATCTGGGATATAGCTATTTACTAACCCTGTATATCTGGGATACAGCTATTTACTAACCCTGTATATCTGGGATACAGCTTTACTAACCCTATTTACTAACCCTGTATATCTGGGATACAGCTATTTACTAACCCTGTATATCTGGGATACAGCTATTTACTAACCCTGTATATCTGGGATACAGCTATTTACTAACCCTGTATGTCTGGGATACAGCTATTTACTAACCCTGTATGTCTGGGATACAGCTATTTACTAACCCTGTATATCTGGGATACAGCTTTACTAACCCTGTATATCTGGGATACAGCTATTTACTAACCCTGTATATCTGGGATATAGCTCTTTACTAACCCTGTATATCTGGGATACAGCTCTTTACTAACCCTGTATATCTGTATATCTGGGATACAGCTATTTACTAACCCTGTATATCTGGGATACAGCTATTTACTAACCCTGTATATCTGGGATATATTTACTAACCCTGTATATCTGGGATACAGCTATTTACTAACCCTGTATATCTGGGATACAGCTATTTACTAACCCTGTATATCTGGGATACAGCTAATATCTAGCTCTTTACTAACTCTGTATATCTGGGATATAGCTCTTTACTAACCCTGTATATCTGGGATATAGCTCTTTACTAACCCTGTATGTCTGGGATACAACACTTTACCAACCCTCTGTATATCTGGCATATAGCTCTTTACTAACCCTGTATATCTGGGATATAGCTATTTACTGACCCTGTATATCTGGGATATAGCTATTTACTAATAGTGATGTCGCGAACACGAAATTTTCGGTTCGGGAACGGCGAACGCGAACTTCCGCAAATGTTCGCGAACCGGCGAACCGGGCGAACCGCCATAGACTTCAATGGGCAGGCGAATTTTAAAACACACAGGGACTCTTTCTGGCCACAATAGTGATGGAAAAGTTGTTTCAAGGGGACTAACACCTGGACTGTGGCATGCCGGAGGGGGATCCATGGCAAAACTCCCATGGAAAATTACACAGTTGATGCAGAGTCTGGTCTTAATCCATAAAGGGCAGAAATCACCTAACATTCCTAAATCACAATGGATATGGATTGATACCTGACATATGACATATTGACACAGAGCAGAATAGGGACTGTTCCCCCTACATAGGGTCACTTGGCAGATATGGATTAACACCTGTCCTCAGAGACCATGATACACACTGACACAGAGCAGAATAGAGACTGTTCTCCTACATAGGGTCACTTGGCAGATATGGATTGACACCTGTCCTCAGAGCCCCTGATACACACTGACACAGAGCAGAATAGAGACTGTTCCTCCTACATAGGGTCACTTGGCAGATATGGATTGACTGTTCCCCCTACATACACACTATTGGATCTCGGAAAACTTACCAAGGATCTAAATCATGTTCCCGTATCGTACATGAAAAACCTACTCATACAAAATCTCTTCCCAAACGTCATTTCGTTCAAAGTGGAGAGAATGTTAAAAAAAAATATTTTTGTTTTGAGTGTGAGAAATGCTTTTCAGCCGCTTCTAATCTTAAGCATCATTTGAGGAGCCATACAGGAGAGAAACCTTGTTTTTGTTCTGATTGTGGGAATATTCAATCTATAACAGTGAAAAAAGTTTTTTTCTTTGTAAAAGCACGCTATTGTGACACCAGATATGAGTGGTAAAGTACACGGGCAAAGGTCTGCAGAGCACACGCTGAAGGAGGCCTGACACCAGACGCTTGCAGACAACTAACTGCTATTCAATCTATTACAGTGAAAAAAAGTTTTTTGTTTTTAAATGCAAGCTATTGTGACACCAGTGAGTGAGTGGTGGCACTGGGCACAGTATCCACTGTGAGCCTGACACACCCGCTTTGAGACAACTAACTGCTATTCAATCTATAACAGTGAAAAAAGTTTTTTGGTTTTAAATGCAAGCTATTGTGACACCAGTGAGTGAGTGGTGGCACTGGGCTGTATCCACTGTGAGCCTGACACAGAAGCTGGCAGCAGTGGCAGACAACTAACTGCAATTACATTACACAAAAAAAAAAAGCAGACTGATGTTCTAGCCCTAAAAAGGGCTTTTTGGGGTGCTGTCCTTACAGCAGAGATCAGATGAGTCCTTCAGGACTGTAGTGGACACTGTATACCCTAACCTAGCTATGCATTTCCCTATCTAATCAACAGCAGCTACACTTTCCCTCCTCTCACTAAGCATGCAGCTTGAGAATGAATCTAAAATGGATGCTGTCCAGTAGGTGGGAGGGTCTGCTAGGGAGGGTGTGCTGCTAATTGGCTGGAATGTGTCTGCTGACTGTGAGGTACAGGGTCAAAGTTTACTCAATGATGACGAATAGGGGGCGGATCGAACCGCGCATGTGTTCGCCATCCGCGGCTATGTTCGCCAGGAACTGTTCGCCGGCGAACCGTTCGGTGCATCACTACTGATGAGATGAGCTGCCTTGGGCTAAAAATGGTCCACACGCTGCTGTATTTTAGCTCTAAATGCCGGTTGACTTGCGTGACTTATCCGCCACCAACTAGGGTTCAAGCCGCAATATTTTAGGGCAGTGCTCCCCAACCTTTTTATCGCCGCGTACCAGTAAACATTTGATCCACGGCCCGGGGGTTGGGGAACCCTGTTTTAGGGCACTTTCTGCCTGGGAAACAAACATCAATTCTTCTGGCCGCTGCTACAGCCTAATTTTTCGGGCCTCTGGTGCTGCACTGTGGTTTCAAAAACCAAACCAAAAAAAAGGCACATAACAGGGATTAAACTGATAAGAATAATACTAATTAACACACCTTAAAATAACGCATAGAGAGGCAACGCAGAGAGAGGAGTCTGAAGAAGAGGCGTCAGAGGAGGAAGGTGGCTTTGAGGAGGTGGAAGACCAAATACAGCAGGCGTCCCAGGGGGCTTGTTGTCACCTTTCGGGGACCCTTGGTGTTGTACGTGGCTGGGTGGAGGAAGAGACCTTCAATGACATCAGTGAGGACAAGGAACGGGACATAGCTAGCTTGGTATCCAACCTTGTGCAAATGGGGACTTTGCGGTTGTGCAAATGGATTGTTTGCGGTGCGTTAAACGGGGAGTTTGGTCTGTCACTGTGAAGCGGGCGTAACCCTTACACTACCTGATCGATACAACATCATACAGTAGGTCCCCCCCTCATTATTTTTATGGCCCCCACCCACCGCTCACGGGAGGGGGCGGGCAGGAGGACAGTAGGTCCCCCCCCCATTGAGATTTATGACCCCCACCCACCGTGCAGGGGTGGGGGCCAGGGGGGAGGACAGTAGGTCCCCCCTTATCCTTATTTACTGAATATTCCCCTGTATAACAATGTTTGGCATTTAGTGAATATTCCCTATTCTGCTCTGTGTCAGTGTGTATCATGATCTCCGAGGACAGGTGTCAATCCATATCTGCCAAGTGACCCTATGTAGGAGGAACAGTCTCTATTCTGCTCTGTGTCAGTGTGTAACAGGGGCTCTGAGGACAGGTGTCAATCCATATCTGCCAAGTGACCCTATGTAGGAGAACAGTCTCTATTCTGCTCTGTGTCAGTGTGTATCATGTTCTCTGAGGACAGGTGTCAATCCATATCTGTCAAGTGACCCTATGTAGGAGGAACAGTCTCTATTCTGCTCTGTGTCAGTGTGTATCATGGTCTCTGAGGACAGGTGTCAATCCATACCTGCCAAGTGACCCTATGTAGGGGGAACAGTCTCTTTTCTGCTCTGTGTCAGTGTGTATCAGGGATCCTGAGGACAGGTGTCAATCCATATCTGCCAAGTGACCCTATGTAGGGGGAACAGTCTCTATTCTGCTCTGTGTCGGTGTGTATCATGGTCTCTGAGGACAGGTGTCAATCCATATCTGCCAAGTGACCCTATGTAGGGGAACAGTCTCTATTCTGCTCTGTGTCAGTGTGTATCATGTTCTCTAAGGACAGGTGTCAATCCATATCTGCCAAGTGACCCTATGTAGGAGGAACAGTCTCTATTCTGCTCTGTGTCAGTGTGTATCAGGGGCTCTGAGGACAGGTGTCAATCCATATCTGCCAAGTCACCCTATGTAGGAGGAACAGTCTCTATTCTGCTCTGTGTCAGTGTGTATCAGGGGCTCTGAGGACAGGTGTCAATCCATATCTACTAAGTGACCCTATGTAGGAGGAACAGTCTCTATTCTGCTCTGTGTCAGTGTGTATCATGGTCTCTGAGGACAGGTGTCAATCCATATCTGCCAAGTGACCCTATGTAGGAGGAACGGTCTCTATTCTGCTCTGTGTCAGTGTGTATCAGGGGCTCTGAGGACAGGTGTCAATCCATATCTGCCAAGTGACCCTATGTAGTAGAACAGTCTCTATTCTGCTCTGTGTCAGTGTGTATCATGGTCTCTGAGGACAGGTGTCAATCCATATCTGCCAAGTGACCCTATGTGGGAGGAACAGTCTCTATTCTGCTCTGTGTCAGTGTGTATCATGGTCTCTGAGGACAGGTGTCAATCCATATCTGCCAAGTGACCCTATGTAGGGGGAACAGTCTCTATTCTGCTCTGTGTCAGTGTGTATCAAGGGCTCTGAGGACAGGTGTCAATCCATATCTGCCAAGTGACCCTATGTAGGAGGAACAGTCTCTATTCTGCTCTGTGTCAGTGTGTATCAGGGGCTCTGAGGACAGGTGTCAATCCATATCTGCCAAGTGACCCTATGTAGGGGAAACAGTCTCTATTCTGCTCTGTGTCAGTGTGTATCATGGTCTCTGAGGACAGTTGTCAATCCATATCTGCCAAGTGACCCTATGTAGGAGAACAGTCTCTATTCTGCTCTGTGTCAGTGTGTATCATGGTCTCTGAGGACAGGTGTCAGTCCATATCTGCCAAGTGACCCTATGGAGGGGAACAGTCTCTATTCTGCTCTGTGTCAGTGTGCAGTGTCACCAACTCCTCTGCAGAACCACACATTCCATGCTTGGCAGCCATCAGCAGGTTTACCCAATGCGCAGTGTAGCTGATATACCTGCCCTGACTATGCTTTGCAGACCAGGTATCAGTGGTCAGATGGACCCTTGCCCCAACACTGTGTGCCAGACATGCCATTACTTCCTTTTGCACAATCTAGTACATGTTGGGGATTGCCTTTGGTGCAAAGAAATTTCGGCCGGGTACCTTCCACTGCGGTGTCCCAATAGCTACAAATTTTTTGAACGCCTCAGACTCCACCAGCTTGTATGGTAAAAGCTGGCGGGCTAAGAGTTCAGTCAAGCCAGCTGTCAGACGCCGGGCAAAGGGGTGACTTTGTGACATTGGCTTCTTACGCTCAAACATGTCCTTGACAGACACCTGATTGTGGGCAGATGAGCAGGAACTGCTCAAGGCGAGAGACGGAGGGGCGGATGGTTGAGAGGGGGCAAGGAGGACAGCAGTGGTTAACGTGGCTGAAGATGCTGGACCAGGAGGAGGATGGCGGCTTTGAGTTTGTGTGCTGCTTGTACTCATGTGTTGATCCCATAGGCGTTTGTGATGTGCGATCATGTGCCTTCGCAAAGCAGTTGTACCTAGGTGAGTGTTGGACTTCCCACGACTCACTTTCTTTTGGCACAGGTTGCAAATGGCATCGCTGTTGTCAGAGGCAGACACACACAAAAAATGCCACACTGCTGATCTCTGCAATGACGGCATTCTGGTGGTGGCAACAGCATGCGTTGATTGGCGTGCTGTCTGGCTGACCCCGGGTGCCGATGCATGCTGTCTGACTGTGCCACTAGCTCCTTGCGACGACCTCCCCCTGCTTCCAACTCGTCTCCTCATCCTCCCCTCTGTCTCCCCATCTGAACTTTCCCCCTGTTCTTCTAGCGGGCACCCACGTGACATCCACGGACGCATCATCATCATCAACCGCTTCACTTGTATCTGACAACTCAGCAAAGGAAGCAGCAGCGGGTACAACATCATCATCATCACACCGTACGTCCATGTGTGTAATGCTGCCTGACTGAGACATATCCCTGTTATCTACATCCTCTGGCTATAATGGTTGCGCATCACTCATTTCTACCAACTGACGTACCAAGTGAAGCTGCTGTGGTGCTAGTCTTGGTGGTGGCGGCAGGCGGGCGAGTGGTAACTTGAGAGGTGCCCGAAGCTAAGCTGGAGGAGGATGGTGCGTCAAGGTTCCGAATGGAAGCTGTAGAAGATTGGGTGTCCTGTGTTAGCCAGTCAACTGTGTCCTCAGGGTACGTGGCCTCTGAACACTGGGCATTATTCTAGGGCCAAAGGGAATCACAGCACCACGACCACGACGGCCCCTGCGGGGTGGCCTGCCTCTGCCTGTCATTTTTTTTTTGATTAGTGGTACTATGCGTGCAAGCTACTGTGACAACAGATATGAGTGGCACTGTGCAGTGGCAGAAGTTGGCAGAGTAGACGCTGTAGGCCTGACACACACGCTTGCAGACAACTAACTGCTATTCAATCTATTACAGTCAAAATTGTATTGTTTTTTTTTAAAATGTACACTACTGTTACACCAGATATGAGTTGCACTGGTGTGACACTGTGCCCTGGCAGGCCCTGAAACGCACACGTGTGAAGGAAACTGACTGCTATTATATTACAGTCCAAAAATTTTTTTTTTTGTTAAATGCAAGCTATTGTGACACCGGATATGAGTGGTGGCACTGGGCAAGTGGGCACAGTATACGCTGTGAGCCTGACACACACGCTTGCAGACAACTAACTGCTATTCAATCTATTACAGTCAAAATTGTGTTGTTTTTTTTTAAAATGTACACTACTGTTACACCAGATATGAGTTGCACTGGTGTGACACTGTGCCCTGGCAGGCCCTGAAATGCACACTTGTGAAGGAAACTGACTGCTATTATATTACAGTCAAAAAAGTTTTTTTTTTTTAAATGCAAGCTATTGTGAGACTAGTGAGTGAGTGGTGGCACTGGGCAGGCCCTGAAACGCACACTCGTGAAGGAAACTGACTGCTATTATATTACAGTCAAAAAAGTTTGTTTTTTTTTAAATGCAAGCTATTGTTACACCAGTGAGTGAGTGGTGGCACTGGGCAAGTGGGCACAGTATATGCTGTGAGCCTGACACACAGGCTGGCAGGCAGGCAACTGCAATTACATTACACAGAAAAAAAAAGCAGACTGATGTTCTAGCCCTAAAAAGGGGCTTTTTGGGGTGCTGTCCTTACAGCAGAGATCAGATGAGTCCTTCAGGACTGTAGTGGACACTGAATACACTAGCCTAGCTATCAATTTCCCTATCAAATCAGCAGCAGCTACACTGTCCCTCCTCTCACTAAGAATGCAGCTTCACAATGAATGTAAAATGGATGTTGTCCAGGAGGTGGGAGGGTCTGGGAGGGAGGGTCTGCTGCTGATTGGCTGGAATGTATCTGCTGACTGTGAGGTACAGGGTCAAAGTTTACTCAATGATGACGAATAGGGGCGGACCGAACAGTCATATGTTCGCCATCCGTGGCGAACGTGAACAAGCGATGTTCGCCAGGAACTATTCGCCAGCGAACCGTTCGGGACATCACTATTCTGCATATTTCAGAAAAAGAAAAAACAGTATTTCAAGGAGTATAACAAAATCAGTTTGGATACCATAAATTGTTCCATAAGAATGGCTAATAGCAAGATGGCTGACAAAAAGACAACGTCAGCTTCCACATAGTTCTTAGTACTTCTCTTAGTTGCTGGATTTTCACCACAATGCTCTGTGCAACACTCCAATTGTTGAAAGGATTATTACAAAACTTGCGGCATCAGACAGCACTTCCCAGGTACTTGTGTGCAAAGTTTATAAGCAAGTTATAAGAGCTTCCAAATCACACAAAGAAGAGAAAATAGCACAGTCAGTAAAAAAGGGAGACAAAACTTTTTTTAGATACATAAATGAGAAAAGAAAAGTAAAACAAGGATTAGTTAGGTTAAAAACAAAAGAAGGAAGGTATGTAGAAGAGGATAAAGGTCTAGCTGACTGCCTCAATGAATATTTTTGTTCGGTATTTACAGATGAACATGAAGGAAAGGGACCTCAGTTAAGAAAAAGGATAAATGAGTCATTTATTACACGTGAGTTTACAGAGGAAGAGGTTCTATTTCAGCTGTCAAAAGTAAAGACAAATAAGTCAGTGGGACCTGATTGAATACACCCAAGGCTATTAAAAGAGCTTAATGGTGTACTAGCAAAACCATTAACAGATTTATTTAACAAATCATTGTTAACAGGAGTAGTCCCAGAAGATTGGAAGTTAGCGAATGTTGTGCCCATTTACAAGAAAGGTAATAGGGAGGAGTCGGGCAACTATAGGCCAGTAAGCCTTACTTCAGTAGTTGGGAAAGTGATGGAAACCATGTTAAAGGATAGGATTGCTGAACATCTAAAAACACATGTGTGACGAGACCAATCTCGCCACATTGCATTGGAGAAGCCTGGTTGCTCGCCTGCTGCCTTTGGACTATGGCCCCCTTTTAAAAGACTTTATTTTGCCTGCAGAAAAGCTGTATTCGTGCTTTTCTGCCTGGGGTTCGGTAGATTCAATCTACCGAACAACCGTACGAATGACTGGACCACCTGGGAGCTGGAGTGTGCCGGCAATTAACCTCCCTGAAGCTGCGGTTAACCGCAGCTTAATTGATGAATGCTGGGTGGCCGCCATTCGTATCCTGAACACGAGGTCGCGGCCATTTTAACCATACGAATGCACAGCGGTGTTCGCCTCTATTTTCAGGGAACTAAAATCGGACACAGTTTTGTGCGAACACCGCTGAAGCCGCCGACCTCCCTTCTTGTTCGGTGGAAGTGCACGAACGGCCCGGTGTTCGGTAGTTTTGTTAGAAAATGTTATACCCCAGATAGGAATCCCATGGAGCCCATTCATATGAAACTGACTGTGTAAAGACTTTAGCTCCATGGCGATTAAACTGTATTTGTGTGGTCTGAGTGCCATTCACCTAATAATGTGCACTCAGACCTGAACTATCTGGGGATATGTTACATGTCTGTGTTTTGTGGAATAAATGTTACTTTATGTATTTTAAAGTATAATACTGGTTTTGTGTCCCCACGTGTGTAATGGAGTTTTGCCTTTGTCTTGGGAGATAATTGAGTTACTTCCCAATTATCTCCCAGGGCAGAGGGGAGGAGGCCAGGATGCATTGTGGGAAATACTGTGACTGTGTGTCCTATTTGTCTACTTGTCTGTCCCTTGTCACAGTCTCCCATTTGGTCCCCTAGGGGAGTGTCCACCAGGTGGGAGACCTGTATAAATACTGGGCAGGTAGCCCTCATTAAACAGACCACTGCTTGACCCTCAACACAGAGCCTTGTCTCGTCTTTGGGGGGATTTACTGTATGCTGCTAAGGACTGATTGCCAGGAGTGTAAGCCGCTTGGAAGCTTTTCCTGTTCGCCTGCTAGCAGCTATTCGTATGGTTCCTGTTCGTTTATTTGAAGTGCTACCTTATTCCCTTGTATGCCGTTCGGGAGTTTGGAGCATTCACTTGTATGCAGTTCGAGAGTTTGGAGCATTCACTTGTATGCAGTTCGAGTGTTTGGACCATTCCCTTGTATGCAGTTCGAGTGTTTGGACCATTCCCTTGTATGCAGTTCGAGTGTTTGGAGCATTCCCTTGTATGCCGTTCGGGAGTTTGGAGCATTCACTTGTATTCAGTTCGTGAGTTTTGGTGATTCTACAGTAGCTGTGCCTGTCTCTGAAAGGGGATTATCGTCTAAGGGTTTTTTTTTTCCCTTTTGTGCAAAACGGTCCGTTACAACATGGATTTCAAGATCAGAGACAACATGGGTTTACTTCAGGGAGATCATGCCAAACTAATCTTATTGATTTTTTTGATTAGGTAACTAAAATTATAGATCAGGGTGGTGCAGCAGACATTGCTTACCTAGATTTCAGTAAGGCTTTTGACACTGTTGCACATAGAAGGCTTATCAATAAACTGCAATCTTTAAGTTTGGATTCCAATATTGTTGAATGGTAAGGCAGTGGTTGAGTGACAGGCAACAGAGTGTTGTAGTTAATGGAATATATTGGAAGCTTGGACTTGTCACCAGTGGGGTACCTCAGGGATCTGTACTTGGACCCATTCTCTTTAATATTTTTATTAGTGATGTAACGGACCGTTTTGCACACAAGGGGTAAAAACCGTTTAGGCGATCGGCCCCCTTTCCAGAGATCCAGGCACAGCTACTGCAGAACACCAAAACTCACGAACTGGATACAAAATAGCACTCCAATTCCCGAACTGGAACCTCCCAAATAGCTGCTAGCAGGCGAACAGGAAAAAGCAGGCAGGCAGCTTACACTCCTGGCAATCGGTCTCTAACAGCATACAGTGAATCCCCCCCAAGAACGAGACAAGGCTCCGTGTTGAGGGTCAAGCAGTGGTCTGAGGTGCTGGCACACCCAGCCTGGTTTTTATTACAGTGTTTCAAATACAGGACCACCCACAGGGAGGATAAAACAACCAATCATATCACAGTTACATCCCACATATTCCCTCCCCTTATCCTGAGAGGAAACTCAATTATACAAACAGTTAAAACATACTTTCTACCCAACTTTCATAACTCAAAACCATACATCACATTCACATAAAATTACATATTCACAATCAATCCATTCAGGGGAACAACATATTCAAAAATGGCACAAATCAGACAAGGGGTTCAAAAGTTAGTAAAAAGTCCTTTGTGACTAAATGAAGCATGGCTTTCTGGCCCAAACCAGTTTCAGAGTCTTCTATCCTGGAGATAAGTAATTCAATTATCTCCCAGGACAGACACAAGACTCCATTAAGCACATGGTTGCAAAAAGACACAAAACACTTTAAAATACATAAAGTCACATTTTTACATAAAACACAGACATTTCACATATCCCCAGATAGCTCAGGTCTGAGCGCACATTATTAAGTGAATGGCGCTCAGACCACACAAATACAGTTTAATCGCCATGGAGCCAAAGTCTTTACAGTCAGTTTCATACGAATGGGCTCCATGGGATTCCTATCTGGGGTATAACACATTCAAACAAATCTACCGAACCCCAGGCAGAAAAGCACGAATGAAGCTTTTCTGCAGGTAAAAAAGATGTCTTTTAACAGGGGCCCATAGTCCAAAGGCAGCAGGCGAGCAACCAGGCTTCTCCAATGCAATGTGGCGAGATTGGTCTCGTCACATCTCTCCCCTTTTCCAAACAGACTAACAGGGTATCTGACCTCCTGCCAGTCAGTGCCCTTGTTAGTCCAGCAGCCCACCCACAAAACATAATCAACAGCACAGCCCACCCACAATAAATGGTTACTGCACCTGGGTAGAGGAGAAGCTTGTCCATGTCCAGGTGCCTCACCACGGCTGTGCTGGGTACGGGTACGCTGACTTGGTATGTCAGGACTTGTTTTTGTTGTTGTTGGTAAATTCTGAATCTGTCTAATTGTTCTTTTTAACACTGTCCATTGGCCATTAATGTCACGGGTGGCAGTACAGAGACCGGGACCCCTGTGTGCCTGATGATACTGGGAGGGTAGCCTGGTTGAAGCCTGGTTGTTGGAGGGGGAGACCGACTGTCTCCCCTTTAAATACACCGCTCTGCTGCTGGAGACTAGTGATGTCGCGAACCCGAAATTTTCGGTTCGCGAACGCGAACTTCCGCAAATGTTCGCGAACCGGCGAACCGCCCGAAACGCCATTGACTTCAATGGGGAGGCGAATTTTAAAACACACAGGGACTCTTTCTGGCCACAATAGGGATGGAAAAGTTGTTTCAAGGGGACTAACACCTGGACTGTGGCATGCCGGAGGGGGATCCATGGCAAAACTCCCATGGAAAATTACACAGTTGATACAGAGTCTGGTTTTAATCCATAAAGGGCAGAAATCACCTAACATTCCTAAATCACAATCAATATGGATTGACACCTGACATATGACATATTGACACCTTGACATATGGATTGACACCTGTCCTCAGAGCCCCTGATGCACACGGACACAGAGCAGAATAGAGACTGTTCCCCCTACATCGGGTCACTTGGCAGATATGGATTGACACCTGTCCTAAGGTTCCCTGATACACACCGACACAGAGCAGAATAGGGACTGGTCCCCCTACATCGGGTCACTTGGCAGATATGGATTGACACCTTGTTACAAACTGCTATTTGTAACGGGCCCTTTAAATGGCAAATTGCCCTGTTTCCCTGGGTTGTGGAGAAGCCTCTTGCCAGCCTCCTCCCGCATGACTATGGCCCCTGGGAGATTGTGAAAATGTATGCACTTTTATTTGGTGTGTATGGCCCTTTAAGACTGTCGGTGGGCATATTGGGGCTTATGGACTCTTTATGTGACTGGTGCTGGCCCTTAAACACCTTTTTTGGGACATCAGGAAGATTGGGACACTGCCCCTTTAAGGCCGTGTCCCCAGACTTGTTGGGGACACGGCCCCTTTAAGACGGTGTCCCCTGTGTCCCCAGACCTGTGCAAACCCTTTGTGCCTGCCTTGCTATTTCCCACTTGGTTCAGTAAATGGGAAATTATTTCAGCTGCAGAGACTAAGTCCCATTCGGCGATGGGACTTAGTCTTTTTTCAGCCGTTTTTTTCAGCCTTATTTCAGCTGCAGAGACTAAGTCCCATTCGGCGATGGGACTTAGTCTTTTTTCAGCCGTTTTTTTCAGCCTTATTTCAGCTGCAGAGACTAAGTCCCATTCGTTTTTTCAGCCTGAAATAGACCGACCTCACAGCCCAAATCTATGGAACTGTTTTGGGCAGGAAAATGTGCTTGCAGTCGGTCATAAAGGGACCTCCAGCTAACTTTTTAACCCCTGGATGGATTTGGCTGATTTTGGGTTATGTTTATGTTTTAAGTGTGCTGATTCCAAATATGTAATTATGAAGATGGGATGTGTAGTTTTAAAGTTACAGTGTATGGCTAAAAACTGTATTTTTACTGCCTGTGTTTAATTATGTTAATCTCTTCCCAAAACGTCATTTCGTTCAAAGTGGAGAGAATGTTAAAAAAATATATTTTTGTTCGGAGTGTGAGAAATGCTTTTCAGCCGCCTCTAATCTTAAGCATCATTTGAGGAGCCATACAGGAGAGAAACCTTATTAGTGGTGTGTTTAGTATTGTTCTGATCAGTTTAATACCTTCCGCCTCTCCTATCAGTGGACGTGTATATGGCAGCCATTTTAGGAACCTGCACACCAATCTGGGACCCTAAAGGTCACTTCCTGTTCAACAGGTGACAAATATTTGTCCCTGGAAAACTATCCTGTGACATTCTGTACAATTTGTATGGATATGGCAGTATCGCAACAGGGAGTATAGCAAAGATGCTTATCGGTCCTCTTAATTCAAATTTGGGGCACTGCGCGTCAAGCTAATGTGACACCAGATAGGAGTGGTGTGTTTAGTACTATTTTTATCAGTTTAATACCTTCCGCGTCTCCTATCAGTGGACGTGTACACGGCATTGATTTTTGTAACAGGGAGATGGAAGAAGAGGCTTTGTCGGTCCTCTTACTGCAAATTTGGGGCACTGCGCGGTCAAGCTAATGTGACACCAGATAGGAGGGGAGGGTTTAGTACTATTTTTATCAGTTTAATACCTGTGTGAGAAATGCTTTTCAGCCGCTTCTAATCTTAAGCATCATTTGAGGAGCCATACAGGAGAGAAACCTTATTAGTGTTGTGTTTAGTATTGTTCTGATCAGTTTAATACCTTCCGCGTCTCCTATCAGTGGACGTGTATATGGCAGCCATTTTAGGAACTGCATAATTGGGACTGAAAGCAGCGTCACCTGCTCAACAGGTATGACAAATATTTGTCCCTTGAAAACTAATATCC